>CM071588.1:1042288-1205248 GCA_036426205.1 Ascaphus truei
GCTCTCCGCCCGTCCGCTCTCCGCCCGTCCGCTCTCCGCCCGTCCGCTGTCCGCCCGTCCGCTCTCCGCCCGTCCGCTCTCTGCCCGTCCGCTCTCTGCCCGTCCGCTCTCCGCGCGTCCGCTCTCCGCCCGTCCGCTCTCTGCCCGTCCGCTCTCTGCACGTCCGCTCTCTGCACGTCCGCTCTCCGCCCGTCGGGGACTCCCCAGTCCTGCAGGACATTTCTTTTTCTTCTTTTCTATGTTTGTTATCTGGTCGATGTTGGTAACATCATTAGAATAAACTGGTGTATATGTCCAATTCTTTGGGAGCATCATAACAGCGCTACGTCCCCAGCGGGATCATAACAGCGCTACGGCCGCAGCGGGATCATAACAGCGCTACGGCCGCAGCGGGATCATAACAGCGCTACGGCCCCAGCGGGATCATAACAGCGCTACGGTCCCAGCGGGATCATAACAGCGCTACGGTTCCCACGGGATCATAACAGCGCTACGGCCCAGCGGTCATACACAGCGCTACGGTCCCCAGCGGGGCATCATAACACGCTACGGCCAGCAGCGGGAATCATAACAGCGCTCTAAACGGGACCCAGCGGGTATCATACAGCGCTACGGCCCACGGATCATAACAGCGGCTACGGTCCCCCATCGGGATCATAACAGCGCTAACGGCCCAGCGTGGATCATAACAGCGCTACGGTCCCAGCGGGATCATAACAGCGCTACGGTCCCAGCGGGATCATAACAGCGCTACGGCCGCAGCGGGATCATAACAGCGCTACGGCCCCCAGCGGGATCATAACAGCGCTACGGCCCCCAGCGGGATCATAACGCGCTACAGCCGCAGCGGGATCATAACAGCGCTACGGTCCCAGCGGAATCATAACAGCGCTACTTCCCAGCGGGATCATAACACGCTCTAACGGTCCCAGCGGGATCATAACAGCGCTAGACGGTCCCAGCGGGATCATAACCGCGCTACGCCGTGCAGCGGGATCATAACACGCTACGGTCCCAGCGGGATCATACAGCGCTACGGCCCAGGATCAAAGCGCTAACGGCCCGCAGCTATCATAACGCGCTACGGCCCAGCGGGATCATAACAGCGCTACGTCCCAGCGGATCTACAGCGTACTGTCCAGCGGGTCATAACAGCGCTACGGTCCCAGCGGGATCATAACAGCGCTACGGCCCCAGCGGGATCATAACAGCGCTACGTCCCAGCGGATCATAACACGCTACGGCCCGCAGCGTGATCATAACAGCGCTACGGTCCCAGCGGGAATCATAACAGCGCTACGGTCCAGCGGGATCATAACACGCTACGGTCCCAGCGGGATCATAACAGCGCTAACGGTCCCAGCGGGATCATAACAGCGCTACGCGCAGCGGATCATACAGCGCTACGGTCCCGCGGGATCATAACAGCGCTACGGTCCCACGGGATCATAACAGCGTCTAACGGTCCCCAGCGGGATCAAAACAGCGCTACGGTCCCCATCGGTGCACTCATAACAGCGCTAGCATTCCCAGCGGGATCATAACACGCTACTTCCAGCGGATCATAACAGCCTACGGCTCCCAGCGGGATCAAACAGCGCTCAGTCCCAGCGGGATCATAACAGCGCTACGGCCCCCAGCGGGATCATAACAGCGCTACGTCCCAGCGGATCATAACAGCGCTACGTCCCACGGGATCATAACACCACGGCCCAGCTGGATATACGCCTACGGTCCCAGCGGGATCATAACAGCCAGCTACGGTCCCAGCGGGATCAATAACAGCGCTACGGTCCCAGCGGGATCATACAGCGCTAACGTCCCCCGGGATCATAACAGCGCTACGGTCCCAGCGGATCATAACAGCGCTACGGTCCACGGGTCATAACACGCGCTACGTCCCAGCGGGATCTAACAATCACATCGCTACGGTCCCAGCGGAATCATAAACGCGCTACGGTCCCAGCGGGATCATAACAGCGCTAACGGTCCAGCGGGATCATAACAACCTCTCAGACGGCCGCATCGGCTCTCATAACAGCGCTACTGTCCCAGCGTGATCATAACAGCGCTACGGCCCAGCGGGATCATAACAGCGCTAACGGTCCCGCAGCGTGATCATAACAGCGCTACGGTCCAGCGGGATCATCCAGCGCTACGGCGCAGCGGGATCATACGCGCTACGTCCCAGCGGATCAACAGCGCTACGGCCAGCGGGATCATAACACGCTACGGTCCCAGCGGGATCATAACACGCTACGGTCCCAGCGGGATCATAAAAAGCGCTACGGCCCCGCGGATCATAACAGCGCTAACGGTCCACGGGATCATAACAGCGCTCACGGCCGCAGCGGGATCATAACAGCGCTACGGCCGCAGCGGGATCATAACAGCGCTACGGTCCCAGCGGGATCATAACAGGCTACGGTCCCAACGGGATCATAACAGCGCTACGGTCCCAGCGGGATCATAACAGCGCTACAGTCCCAGCGGGATCATAACACGCTACGGCCCCAGCGGGATCATAACAGCGCTACCGGTCCCAGCGGGATCATAACAGCGCTACGTCCCAGCGGGATCATAACAGCGCTACGGTCCCAGCGATCATAACAGCGCTACGGTCCCCAGCGGATCATACACAGCGCTACGTCCCAGCGGGATCATAAAGCGCTACGGTCCGCAGCGGGATCATAACAGCGCTACAGTCCCAGCGGGATCATAACAGCTCTACGTCCCCGGGGATCATACAGCGCACGGCCCGAGCGGATCATAACAGCGCTACGGTCCCAGCGGGATATACATACAGCGCTACGTCCGAGCGGGATCATAACAGCGCTACGGTCCCAGCGGGTCATAACAGCGCTACAGTCCCACGGGATCATAACAGCGCTACGGTCCCAGCGGGATCATACCACGCTACTGTCCCAGCGGGATCATAACAGCGCTACGGTCCAGCGGGATCATATAGCGCTACGCCGCAGCGGATCTAACAGCGCTACTCCCGCGGGATCATACAGAGCTACGGTCCCACGGGATCCTAGACATCTCTACGGTCCCAGCGGGATCATAACAGCGCTACGGTCCCAGCGGATCATAACAGGCGCTACTGCTCCCAGCGGGATCATAACAGCGCTACGTCCCAGCGGATCATAACAGCGTCTACAGTTACCAACGGAGATCATAACACGCTACAGTCCCAGCGGGATCATAACAGCGCTACGGTCCCAGCTGGATCATAACAGACGCTAACGGTCCCAGCGGATCATAACAGCGCTACAGTCCCAGCGGGATCATAACAGCGCTAACGGGCCGCACGATCATAACAGCGCTACAGTCCCAGCGGGCACGATGTGGCTGGTGGCCGTTGATGGTGGTGAAATGACGTAAGACAGGGCACTCAACTCCTGTCCTCAACCACCCCTAACAGGTCAGGTTTTCAGGATATCCCTGCTTCAGCACAGGTGTCCCAATCAGAAAACCTGACCTGTTGAGGGGACTGTGTTGAGCCCCCCTGACATAAGGGGATAGATCTGCAGCCACAAAGCTAATCTGCTAAGCTGCATTCAATACATTATACGCATTATAACTATATTCTGCTCGAAGCAGCCATTTTCTATTCGCACAACTGAAGTAGTCGTTCCTTATTGTTATAAAGTTAGACTTTATTATGCTGTAGTATAGACATTGATAAGCTGGTAATATTTTATTACAATCTTGTTCTGTTGTGATAGGGTTATATAACTCATCACATTATTAATTTATTACGTTGAATTCCATCGACACCGTCTGTGTTTTGTTTTCTTGTTTGTGCGAATTGTGAGTTGTGATTGAATTGAATAAATCTTCTCTGCTGTGAGTTTGCCCATCAAAGTTTACATGCAGCTTAGGGAGAAAAGGAAGTACATATGTATCACGGGACTGATTATTTGCCATACTTCAGCAGCTGTATTGGTTGTGGAGAAGGGTAAATTGGTTGCAGGTGGTATTATCTTTTAAGGATAATGTGAGTTCTTGGTAGGTGTAAAAGTTCTTGTGTACAGAGACCTCTGAGGTTTGGAAAACCCAGTATATCCTACAGATGTAACAGGCATTATTGAACCCACGTGTTTGCTCACGTGAGTGAAATAGCGCGTTAACCTCACAACTGAGTCAATACAGTTACTGCTTATCCCACTGCCGCCTTGTGTATGTCCTGGATCAATAAAGTTGCTAGTGCCGGGCCCTGTCTGCTACATCAGTATTTACATCAATAAAGAATTGGACCATGAGATGGCATTGACCATATAATCACCCTCGTAGGGAAGCCTGGAACATGAAGGGGTGAAAATTCTTCGCATCCAACTAGAACTAAACCAAGTGAAGTCGGAAGTCGACAGAAAAGTAGCGGAGAAAGAAGAAGAGATTGATCAGCTGAAACGAAACAGTCAGAGAGTGCTGGACACAATGACCAGCACCCTGGAGTCTGAGATCAGGAGCAGGAACGATGCTCTTAGAGCCAAGAAGAAGATGGAAGGGGATATTAACGAGATGGAGGTGCAGCTGAACCATGCCAACCGCCAAGTGGCAGAGAGCCAGAAACAGCTCAAGAACATCCAGGCACAGTTGAAGGTTTGTAATATCATCCTGTGTAAAGCCCTCAAGGGCCACCAACAGGCCAGGTATTAGGGATATCCCCGCTGCAGCACAGGTGGCTCAATCTGTGGCTCAGTCGTTGACTGCGCTCAGCCACCTGTGCTGAAGCAGGGAAATCTTTAAAGCCTGACGGTGACCATTGAGGACTGGGGTTGGCCACCCCTGGTGTAACGCAACATGGTCTAATAGTAAACATGAGCTTGTTACTGATGTAGCAGGCTTCCTTGTTCTGTGTGCTGCATTATGGTGGGGTACAGTGTGCAGTGCTCCTTTGGGACGTTGTTATACTGTACTCCGCATTGTAAGGGGATACGCTGTGTTATGTCGGTGGTAATTTGGGTATTTTTTCCAAAGGATGAGCAATTGCATCTCGATGAATTGGTTCAAGCAAACGAAGACCTGAAAGAGCATTTGGGCCTCACTGACCGCCGGAACCTCTTGCAGCAGACGGAGATAGAAGAACTAAGGGTCGCTCTAGAACAGACAGACAAGGCTCGCAAACTGGCAGAGCTAGAACTCATTGATACTAGTGAGCGTGTGCAGCTCCTGCATACTCAGGTATTGTTACAGTATCTTGTAATAATGCAAAATCAAAGCATTACATGTATGTAGTCAATAACACAAGCAATATACTGCAGAGATGTTAATACTATCTGCCACACGCACACGCACTCCCTTCCCCGCCCACCTTTGGCTATCTGTAACACACTCTCTGAGCTCACACACTTGTTACAGTATCTTTGGTCCTTTTCATGGCTGGGCTGTATTCCCTTCCCTTTAGGCGTCAACCATTACTATCCTGTACTAGCTTTGGCTCTCTAATTATAATCAGCATTGGTGGTGAATGGCCAAGTCCCGACATGGGTGCACAGTCCCAATACCACCTGTATGAGTTTTAGGTGTTGCAGTGACAATTGGCAAATGGTTTGCTATTCTGTGGGATCTGAGGCTAAGCAAGTGATTCCCAGACTGTTACTCTGTAGTAATGTAATGTCCAGTTTGTCTGCATCCACATTATGGCCCATGTTGTGGGGCCACACCCCATCCTGGCGCCTGAACACTAGCGATGCGCGAATCCGCCCAAATCCCTTTCACGGATTTTCTTGCATCTTCCCCCTAGAATCCGTTTGGCGGTGTAAAATCCGCGGATGGATTTGGTAAATTTTAATCTGCGCGGATTCATAAAAACCGCCATTGGATACAACCCGTGGACGGATTGCGGAATAATAACAAATTCACAAAACGCAAATCGCCCTTTTTGGCATTTATCCGGTGAAATCCGCGGACCAATGTACCCGACAGATTCGCTGCGGATCCAAGTCCACCAAAATGTACCCCTCTCCACTGAAGACCTCTTATGGTTTAATCACTTGAATGGGTCTTTCGGCACCTCATCATGTCTCCTAACGAAATGTTTTCATTCCAATGTGTTTAGAACACGGGTCTGATCAATGCCAGGAAGAAGCTGGAAATCGATGTAACTCAGCTTCAATCTGAAGTGGAAGACGCCGTCCAGGAGCTGAGGAACGCAGAAGAGAAAGCAAAGAAAGCCATCACTGATGTAAGTCTTTCACTCTTACTTCCTAGATACGGACGTAGCAGGGAAAGATGGAGGGGATGGACTGGATATCTAAATGCCCTTTACCTCTGTTGATCCACGTGAGGATAACCCTTTCACTGCCGGCAGAGTGGCGACTCCTGAGTGCTGTTGGTCTTTCAGGTTGGCGACCACACCTGGAGTAGTGATGATGGGGTCGTCACCGCATCCAAGTGACATGAGCGAAAGTGCAGGGAGCTCCACTTCTATTGTGCTCCTCTTTATATCCTGTTGTTGGATTCTGGAGATATCAGTTGATGACAATGTTACTGCGTGGGAGGTTAAAATGGTCACAACACAGGTTGCCATGGTAATAGCTGAAACCAGGGAAATAATAAAAGGGAAAACAGCAAATAAATTAAGATTAAAAGTTAGAAATGGATCAATATGAACGATCTTGTTGTGTTGTGACTTTATTTTGGTGTTTATGGGAGTCTGCTCCTTTAAGTGTTTCAGTGTCCTACAGACGTACAGTGTATGTCCTGAGGACTGGCACATCAGCGGCCGTTATGACGTACCCTGTAATATGCTCGCTTTCATGGGGTACTTCACGGTCATCGCTCTGCACGGCTATCCCCTTTTATGAATGTCACCAGGATGACATTGAGATCATGTGATTGCTCAAAAGCAATCAGATGATCAGGAAGTGCCGGAGGAGGCTCTGTCCATGGAGATGGCAGGACCCTCCGTCCCTGAAGGGGTAAAGCATTAGGTACAGTGAGCACAAGACACCTCAGGAATAATTTGGTCGACATGTCAGGGATAACTTGTTTTCTCCTCCGCTTTACTTCTCTACATTATCAAGGCTGCCATGATGGCTGAAGAGCTGAAGAAAGAACAGGACACTAGTGCCCACCTTGAGAGGATGAAGAAGAACCTTGAGCAGACAGTGAAGGATCTGCAGCTCCGTCTGGATGAAGCTGAGCAGCTGGCCATGAAAGGTGGCAAGAAGCAGCTCCAAAAACTGGAGGCCAGAGTGAGTACAACCGATTATGGACACATGGAGAACATCAGACTTTAGATAAGCAGTCGCAAAGAACTGAAATGTGTGAACATAGTAAAGAGGTTCATCTTGATATATATTTTACATAGTTTTCTTTATATAGAGCTGAAATTGTATGCAGTCAATTTATAGCAGAAGTGTCTGTGCTGTTTATTTTTTGGGGGACGGTATTACCGGAACAGCGGAGTCCCTCAAATACGATCCATGGTCTGACTACTTCAGGGGTTTCCTCCCTGTTCTCATGATTAAAGCAGTTTGTCCACCGCGCAAGACAGCTTTCTTGGTGAACACAATATGGCCACAGGGTCATCCTTGCTCCGGAGGCCAATAAAAAGCTGCAATGTCATCGGGACAATTTGCGGCTGTTTATTGGCGACCCTTCAGCCATATTTGTAGTTTATTTTATGTTACAAACCAGCACAAAAAAAAACAAATATCTCAGGAACTTTGGGGTCCCCAGAGTTTTGAGGAACTGAGGATCGGCTCAGGGGACCCTGTGGTTTAGGTCCTGTAATAATAAATGTATGACAAAATAGGCAAGTTTGGTGTAATAGAAGTCTTCTGATTATCTTACATCGCTCATTTATAAAATGTGGTTAGTTGAAGATTGCAAAATTCTCAGTCGGCCGTAATGGGAGGGGGGGGGGGAAGGGAAGGGGAGGTGGATTTGGGTGGGATAATGAAAGCATGGTTGCTACTGTATTTATTGTCTAATATACTTCATTGAGGGTGGCTATGGGGTGTTTCTGAAACATTTGAACAATATGAAGATGTGTTCTGCATCATATGTTGAGAAACACACAAGTTTAACATGTCACGTTAGACCTTTAACTCAAACCCCATATGTACAGAAAGACTTTGGGTAATATTTACTAAGAAGTACTACTCCATAAGCCCTTTCCATGCTGGAAGACCCGATATTTACTAATTGGTGTTACTCCGGAAGATGTGCGAATCTTCTGCGTGGACTCGCGAGCCGCGCACAATTGGTCCTTGTTTAGTTCTCAGACAATCTGCACCGCAAAATCATTTCATATTCTAAATTGCCAAATTCTCTAAAATCACAAGATTCGCCTAACATTGACAATATTATTGGCCCTTTTAGACTTGGGGAAACATTCTGCAGGAAATGGAATTTGGTGGGTGGGGAAAAACGCTTAACAATTTGTGAAAGTATTTTGCACAGTTTGCACATCGCTAGTAGATCTCCATAGCAGATCTCTGCACATCGCTAGTAGATCTCCATAGCAGATCTCTGCACATCACTAGTAGATCTACATAGCAGATCTCTGCACATCACTAGTAGATCTCCATAGCAGATCTCTGCACCTCGCTAGTAGTTCTCCATAGCAGATCTCTGCACCTCGCTAGTAGATCTCCATAGTAGATCTCTGCACATCGCTAGTAGATCTCCATAGCAGATCTCTGCACGTCGCTAGTAGATCTCCATAGCAGATCTCCACACATCTGTAACTCTTTCACAGGGCAATATTGACTGTCACGCCATAATGCAGAAGTGGCCAACACCAGTCTTCAAGGGCCACCCAAAGGGATGATGTCCCTTTATGTAGGATCTGTGCAGACCAGCGAATGAATATTAAGTGAGCACTTTGCTACGTGTATGGAAACTTTCATAGCAGTCCTGGTTTCTGATGACGTTCAGCACGAGAAGGGGCTGCTGGCATTTAGTGGTGATGTCACTGCGCTGGTAGCAGGTGGGGCCAGTCTGATTCCCACTGTCAGCTTCTGTATCTTCTTCAGACTAAAAAACATGAGCGGGTCAACTCCTTGGGGTGAGGACTCATATCCCTGCAGAAATTCTATGTACAGCACTGAGTATATTGTGTTAATAAGGGTGATATTTGGCTTGTTATACCCACGCTATCTTTTTCCTGGCTTACTATGGTATAAGACCAAAGACTAATCTTCTACCGTAAATATAATACGTTACTCTTTAGAGGTGGACCATGTTGCCAAACTGTATATAGAGTCTAATAAAATGAATGGTACAGGTATGTAACACAAGCAGACATTGGAAGTGAAACGTCCTAAAGTCGTATGTAATGTGTCCGTGTGCACGATTTCAGATACGTGAACTGGAAAACGAGCTGGAGGCTCAACAGAAACAGAGTAACGAGACTGTGAAAGGATACCGTAAATTCGAAAGAAAAGTTAAAGAACTGACATATCAGGTATGCAAGATTATATATATACACACACATATACTGTATTTATAAAATGTGTTACCAGGAAGTAATACAGTGAGAGTTACCTCTCGTTCTCACGCATGTCTTGGGCACAGAGTTATGACAATACATGGCTACATTAAAAGAACAGGACTATACAGTCAATTCACAGACATTTCATGGACAGATAGAGTTTGAAAATTGGGTACAGGGGATGAAGGCCTATTGAGTTTCAGATTGAAATAGAGAAGCTTTAACATCACCAAAAGGCAGCAAACGGCTCACAGCCTTTAGCTGCCCTTCGGCTGCGCCAAAGGCTGTCCACCTTTGGGGCGACGCAGATGTAGACTGAAGGGGTTCAGATTGAATGAGTGCTTTGTCCTCCTGGCTCATTAACATTCCAGTGGGTGGGGCTGACATTCCACATAGTACTGCTAATGTTAACCCTTAGCACGCTGCTCCTATGCAGAGGGGAGCAGCTCTTGGGGAGCCCCATCAGGTGTCATACTGTATATATACTGTATGTAGAAGGTGGTTAGAAACACTTGTCTCATCTAGTCTGCTCATTTTTCTACGTGCTGTTGAACCGCAAACCCCATTTGTGCCCTAGCTTCTTGCAATATTTCAGATACATTGTATCTGTACCAATCCACTTGGAACTGCTTCGCTCTATTACCTGCCGTCTCTCTTGGGCGTCTGCTCCATGAATCCACGGTTCTTTAGGTGAAATGAAAGTTGTAGTAGCCATAATGGTCCTGCAGAAATAAAGATTGGTTGTAGGTTGTGGTTTTTATACTTTTTTAGGGGATCAATATTACAATTCTCCCAAGATACTATTCTGGTATACAGAGCTTTCCCAGCCTCCTCTTTCTTGTTGAGTAACCCTATGAGGTGCGCTTGAAGAAGAAACCTATGATCTTTTGAAAGCGATGTACATTATAATCTCATCTATGAAGAACTATAGTGTTGTTTTCTAAGGCCGCGATTTTAGTAGCCGCAGTGGCGCGTGCGCTGCCAAAACAAATACTTGAATTCCGTGAAGGGGCACATAGTGTGCGCGACCGCACGGAGGCGCGATGGCCACGTGATGTCAGAATCACATGAAGCGGTTCAGCCAATGATGGCGAACCGCTCGTGTGATGTCACGGGCCACGCCCCCCGATGTCTCCTGCATACAGTGCAGGTTTCTCACGCGGTCGCGCACGCTGCACCACCCACTATAATCACGGCCTAAGAGGTATGACCTCTTGTCCGAGCGTTCCTATTTCTCTGAAGTGTACTTCTCTCCTGTACCTTTAACGTATATAAAGCATTGTATCACATCCCCTCACCCTCCCTTCTCCCAGGGTGCACATATTTAAAGACCATGCACTGTTAAAAAATAAATAATGGGGCCTTATTTACTAAGCAATCTTCTGCCATAAGGCCCCTTCCAAATATTTCATCTTTTCTTTCACAGTCGGAAGAAGATAGAAAGAACATCCTAAGACTACAAGAACTGGTTGATAAGTTACAAGTTAAAGTCAAAGCCTACAAGAGACAAGCAGAAGAATCGGTGCGTATTGCGCAAGCGGCAATTTCTCTGCAATAGGCGTGCGCAGGAATCGCTTCAGATAAAAGTGTTCATGTGACCCGCGCTTAGCACTAATTCACTGTGCCTGTGTGCTAATGTGTGCGTGTAAGTGTGTACTCACGTGATATAACTGTACTCCGGTTTCTCAGAGCCTCAGCGCACAGTATAAAGCAGCACCGCAGCGCTATGAGACATGTCGCGGTTTCTTTTATATAGCTCTCTTATCGCGAGATGTGGCAAATTAAATAAACAAAAACATTATACAAAATTGAGGGAGAAGAGCAAAAAGAAAAAACTTAAAAACAAATATTAAAGAAAAGAAAATGTTTACCAAACAGCATTTGTCAGCAAAAAAAGAGCTGTCTGCCCCGTGTCTGCCCCGTGTCTGCCCCCGTGTCTGCTCCCAGTGGCTGCCATCTGTGTCTGCCCCCCCCCGTGTCTGCCCCCCCGTGTCTGCCCATTTCCCTATCTGCTGTAAAACCTCAGACCCTATTAGATCCTTGGGGCTTTCTTTCACATTTACCCGTATGTCTATCCCACGCAGTTAAGAATTCCCTTACTGTATAAGCCTCTACCACCTCTGCTGGGAGGCAGTTCCACGAATCCACCACCCTTTCCCTGAAGCACTTCTGCATTTCAGTGAAGCCACATCAACTTATTAACACCAGACTTCACCCCGCCCATCATTTACTGCAACTAGCAACCATCTCCGCAAACTCGCTGGAACCTAGGAAAGTCATTGTGTATATAGGTGATGTGATGGGATACTCTGCGGTGTTACCCCGTGGAATATACCACACTGGTTTCATGAAGTTTAGGAAACAATGTTAGCAGCTTTTAATTGTTTGTAACTTACCAATAAAGCCACGTTGGCAGAAGGTATATTAACCATGGCGCTGGCTCCTTTTCGTAGGATGAACAGACCAATGGCCACCTCTTGAGATTGCGGAAGCAGCAGCATGAGCTGGACGAGGCAGAAGAACGGGCGGATATCGCTGAATCTCAGCTGAATAAACTCCGAGTAAAGAGTCGGGACTTCGGTGGCAAGGTAATGATGAGCTGTAAAATCACAATCCAAGATAGACTAATAAGCAATACTACATGTCATGGCGAAAGCCTTTCATGGCCGTAGGGTTCTCCCATGCAGTGCTCTACCTTTCTTTTGGGTTTTGAACAAATCGATATGAAGGATAGATGTGGAACAATAAGCTGTTATAATTTGGTATGATGGAGTGAAAGCACTGAAACAATTGCCCTTGAACAGGTTGCTGGCTTCATACCTTCATGGTTTAGATACCAAAAGTTAAGTATTGCAGAGTGTTAAACATTTTAGAGAACAAGGTAAAAAGTCACGCACATAGTGGCCCTGCTTCACTAATGTGTTAGTGAGCTGAATGTTTTAGATGCCGGAATGACTGTTGCCACTGGGATTCCAGCACTGTGCCACGGGGATTCCAGCACTGTGCCACGGGGATTCCAGCACTGTGCCACGGGGATTCCAGCACTGTGCCACTGGGATTCCAGCACTGTGCCACGGGGATTCCAGCACTGTGCCACGGGGATTCCAGCACTGTGCCACGGGGATTCCAGCACTGTGCCACGGGGATTCCAGCATTGTGCCACGGGGATTCCAGCATTGTGCCACGGGGATTCCAGCACTGTGCTACGGGGATTCCAGCACTATGCCATGGGGATTCCCGCACTGTGCCACGCGGATTCCAGCATTGTGCCACGCGAATTCCAGCACTGTGACCGCATGCGTATCAATCTCATGGATGAGACGGGACCACTGATCTTCCCCAGATACAGGCAAACACGGGATGACATTCACTGAATGGGACAAGGGCCACGGATGTTCATTGTAATATCCCGTAGCTCCGTAGTGAATCTGGGAATATACGCTCATGTGCACATCCACGTATTGGGACCTACACTGAGCGTGCCCTGCTCTTGCAGTGAAGGGGTTTAACATAAGGTTATTCTTCCTGTTGATTTTAGGTACAGTTAGTTACTTTTTACTCACCAGCTTCTAATACACTAATATAAAGCAATACACATTGGGCAATATTCACTAAGCAGTGCTACACTATGTGTCCCCTTTCAGTACTGCTTTGTAAATATGGCTCCATACAAGCCATTGAAGTGAAGGGGGCGGTATGGTGCCCTCCGGGATCGGAGTGTGCTCTGCTGGAAATATGTCATGTAATGGCACATTCAGGTATCTTCTTCTGCTGCCAGAAGGTGTTTCACGGAGCAGCACTGCCCCCTCGCCCCGCGGGGTGACACGGAGCAGCACTGCCCCCTCGCCCCGCGGGGTGACACGGAGCAGCACTGCCCCCTCGCCCCGCGGGGTGACACGGAGCAGCACTGCCCCCTCGCCCCGCGGGGTGACACAGAGCAGCACTGCCCCCTCGCCCCGCGGGGTGACACGGAGCAGCACAGCCCCCCCCCCCTGACAATGATGCATATATGTGAACAGTAATCCAGTTTTAATGTTTCCTTCTAGGGGAAAGAAAGTGATGCATGAACGGCCCGGAAAATAATCTGAAGGAGATTCAACAAAATGTGTCATTTTCGTGGATGTTTTGTATTTCAAACAATTTCTTCAAAGTGCAGCTCTCCCCTAAGACGGAAATACAAAGTACATCTCTACTCACAGGTTCAGAATGAAGTCCTCCATTTAATGTGACCGCCAAGAACAGTGGGAAGACGATTCAGGTCCCATGTGGACCTTTCATCAGGTACCTGATGTATTTGAAGAATTTGTTTGTCTGTGTTGTGTTGGCTGCACAAGCAGGCTTCTCCTCGCCTGAAACTGCCTCCTCGCACTTTGGAAATGTTTTGTATTTCAGACAATAAAATTGGTAGTGTGACATTTTGATTGTTTATTCTTGATATTCTGTGGGATCTATGTGTTAAAGCCTTTTTCGGAGCAAAATTGATGCAAAGAACGTCCAGTTAAATGGAAATGAAATCTTCCCCAGATTAGGGACGAACGTGTCACAGCAAGTTCAATGGATACAAGAAATACGATGTAGCGAGCGACATTATTCCCAGGAAAGATTGTCACAGACTTTTTTAGGCTTCAATGGCAATGTTGGTGCACTTTATCGTGATATATCCCAATTAATCAAAAGAGAGGCCCTATGAATATGAGGATAAGTTGTTTTACACAAGTTAACAACGCGTAGTATCACCCATACCAGCGGTTCTAAACCTCCAGCGCTTCCGTGTCATGTGACTACATGATGGGAGCAAGACCCAAAAACAGAAGTGGAAGGAGTGGGGAGCACGATCTTCCCCATAAAAACCGCTAGAAATTGGTTACCATTAGCAAGTGATCCTTGGCCAGCTGCCCCTAAAATAGGGGTATGCCCAGTGGGACTTAGTTATGCATACGGGTATAGTCACTTAAGTGCAATAGCCAACATTTCTCATTAAGTGAACGACAATTAATAAACAATAATGGCTATCATACTTTAGTGGGTGTACCCCATATTGTTTGCACGGACCCTTCTGTATCTGCTAGTCCGCATTAAAATTAAATTCCTTATCCCGGTGCTAAGCAAGTCTTCTATTATGTTAAGCCCTCATATTTTGTTGGCATAGACCGAACGTTATGTGCAGTAATCCGTCATTATATTGCATATTTCTCATGCAGGTGTCCCTCGCTATCTCTTGTGTTTCTATTGTTTCCTCCAGGGTCGACAGACACACCTTACCCTGCCATCTTCTGACCACATACAGTACATTTATCCTGGCCGTCACACTAGTGGGATTGAATGCTGAAAGGGTAGGGACATGTTTAAGGGGTCACACCTGGGAGAATAATCCCCTTTTGTTAGAAAAATCAAACACCTATAAGTTTTTTTTAAATAACTGCAAAAGTTTGTAATGGTGGTGGGCTTGAGTTTCGCTAGCTAATCCCGTTTGTATGATATTACTATGCGGTGAGCAGGAGTTTGCACAGGCAAACCCTCCTTCTCTCTGTCTATTGGTCCTCTAGGAAGGAATACGATAGAGAATAAACACACGATTGACAAGAAACCCCTCATTCAGGCTCCTGAAGAAGACACCTCGCCAGGACACTGTTTGCATATAATTTATTTGCATCTAGAGTTTTATGGATACTACATAGCAGCACAATTATTTACACAGCAGCCCATATTATATGAACATTCTCTGTAAATATTTTCACGTTCTTTTCACTCTTCTGCTACCTGTACTATCTGTAAGAGAGAAAAAAGCCCAGTGTTAGATGTGTTACCTTTTTATCACGTTATGCACATTGCACTTGTATTTGCACATAGACTCCTTTAGCAAAGTAATATTTAAACGCATATTCTATTGCACGGGAACATTGGTAGTAGGAAGTTAAACAGTAAGGCACAATAAGTTTCGTGGAATTCCATGCTATTAATAAGCTAAATAACCAGGATTTGAATCAATAATATAAGATTATCGATTTAAATATGTTGAATAGGGTTGAAAAATGACTGCACTAAACAAATGAACCAATGACATACTGTATATCCGTTAAAATGAAGAAATAGGCACATGCAAGTCTTAATCCAAAAGCTATTTGCATTATTACAAATTTATCAAGATTGATATTGTATTATAGTCATGTATGAAGAGGGACTGAAAAGCGAAGACCATTTCACCGTATTCAATGTTAAAAACATCGGTGCAAACGCAGGCCGAAGCAGCCACGTTACCGAGAGTTCGGAAGTGTTCACAAAGATCTCTTTGTACAAAAAAAGGGATAATTTCACAAGGTTCAACTATCCCTACCTAAAATACCTTTCTTAGTATTAAACCAAGCATTTCTTAAGATAATCAGCATTGCACTAAAGAACTGGGATCGAAGTTATAACGATTTAATATACAGATTTAATATACAGTCTTTAGTAGTATTGTTACAAACCAAAGGGATTAATAACGAGTATTGATCGGCGTTAACCTCAATCCACTTGAATGGCAGAAAACACAGATCGAGTATCAATACCTCTGATTGAGGCTTTGTGACTCCACAAGATTAGAAGAAAACATTCTCACCTTAATATCGCGACTCTTGACTCTCAGCTTGTTGACTTGTGATTCTGCGATATCGGCACGCTCCTCTGCCTCTTCCAGTTCATGCTGAGTTTTCCTGAATCTAGACATATGTACAGTCGCCTGTTCCTCCTAAAATATATGTATTAAAGGGATCATTAGTTAGTCTGCTGTTTCTTATTTGAAGTCCAGTACTATAACATATTTAAAGAATCATTACATTATTGAGCAATAGTGAGCACATCCAAGTATCACTCGCAATATAAAGTGTTTATGGAGCGAATTTATTGATCATTTACTTGTACTTTAACATTTTTAACAACTAAGGGGTTACTGAGCTCCGATAAGGGGTATGGGAGCTCGATCCCTATAAGCCATTGGCAGATAACGTGAGATTGATCTCCGGCTTAAATGCTTTTTTAGAAATATAAATCATATGTGTAACCCGGTTCCCCTTCCATTGCGGCCCCCCCCCCCCCCCCTCCGAGACTCACTGCGGCCGGTTGCTGGGGATGCGTGTGGGCGGTTGCCGGGGACGCGATCGCGTTGCGAGGCTCCCGGCACCACCCGAAGCAGGGCGCCGCCATTGTGCATTGCCTCGCGCATGCGCGGTAGACCCATACGACGGGAGGCATACAGGCAGCTCGCGCATGTGCAGAACTAGCGCGCGAGACACTAGCCTACCAGGAGAGGGCTCTAAAGAGGGACTACATATCCCATGAGCCTAGGAGCGCCCCACATGACCCCAGGGAGCCAATAGGGCTACAGCATATCCCTGCAGGGGAGATTGGATACATTTCACGGGCTTGGAGCACGTTAGGCAGTCGGCGTCAGGAGCAGCCAGGGGAAGGAGGTAGGGTGCAGGAGTCAGTGACTCCCTGCACTAGGCCAGCAGCCCCCTAGGCCCCAGATAGCCCTGAGCCACCAGTAGTGTTGTGTTGTTCAGGGACAGGCCCCAGGTTAGGGACCCTGCCCCTTATTATCCAGAGTCAGTTAGGGACACAGCGGACGCTGCGCGTCCATCCAGAGGTCTGGGCTCAGACCTTCGCTGTCGCTGCAGCAGCCATCCGGGTGGGATCGCCCCGGACGGCACTTCCTGTATTCACTCGTCATCAGGATCCTTTGTGAAGTTCCTTGGCAGGCCCGGGCACTGGAGTGCTCGGCAGGTAATCTACAAGGGCACCAACTATAACATCCATTCATACAAGACATAGTGGCTGCGCAGTCACACATATAATTATCTCACTTGATGGTGGAGGACATATTGTGTGGGGTTACTGGACACGGGGTGGGATCACCCGGTGAAAGGGGGTAGCGTCCTGCGAGACGCAGTAGTAGTGTCTCCTCTAGAGAGGGACACCTGTTAATATATATATATATATATATATATATATATATATATATGATTAAGTACGGTTGCTACAGTAAAGTTATTGGTTGTTTTACATGCTGTGTGAGTGATATATATATAAATTGTCCTGCGAGGACCACTCCCCCTCTGGTGGGAGCCATCGCAGGTGGAGGCGCTGCACCGAGTACGAGGTTACTCCTATGATTTATACGTGCCCCAGGCTCCCCGTGGTGGAGGCTTAGGCCTCCTGTGAGCCTAACAGGTAAAGCACCACACCTGGTAACATTAGGTTCCCCGCACACACATACCATATGCTCTTGGGTGGGGGAATACCCGTTACATATGCATGATATATACAAAGTGGTCGTCAATTCCGCTTTAGTAACGTATCGGAATGACTCTGCTGATTTCTATATACTTACAGACTCCTCAGATTGTCTCTTGTAAGCTTTCACTTTCATTTGCAACTTGTCCACTAAGTCCTGAAGTCTGAACACGTTCTTCTTGTCCTCTTCAGACTGTAAGTAAGGAAAACAATATGAGAAAGGGAGGTGACTTGAAGAACGATTGTATGTTCTTGGCGTTTGCTGTATGTAATATACCTGGTATGTCAGCTCCTTCACTCTCCTCTCATACTTGCGCACGCCCTTGATGGCGTCAGAGCCTCTCTTCTGCTCAGCTTCAAGTTCGTGCTCAAGTTCACGCACCTGCAATATGAGTAGAATAGCACATAATATAACCATATAATAATATGCAAACAATGAAAACAGTTGTGTTAATTTTTTAGATTGTATTCTGTTTAACACGTGCGTTGCTTTTTAGGATAAACATTAGTATTGGGTTTGTTTTTTCATTAACCTTAATGTTTGTTTTGCAAGTCAACACTTTTCACATGCAAGTCAGGTTTTGCAGATGTTTTTGGTAAGCAGAAAAGTAGATTCTTACCCTGGACTCCAGTTTCTGGAGCTGCTTCTTGCCACCTTTCATGGCCAGTTGCTCAGCTTCATCCAGACGGTGTTGCAGATCCTTCACTGTCTGCTCCAGGTTCTTCTTCATCCTCTCAAGGTGGGCACTCGTGTCCTGTTCCTTCTTCAGCTCTTCAGCCATCATGGCAGCCTAAATCAATCAACAAATGTTACTTGGGTTACTATTCTATTAGCAGGAGGCAGCAAAGCAGATAACGCATTAATCTTAACAGATACAACAACATTATCAAATATTAAAGCAGTGTTTAAATCGTTGCTACATCTAGTATATTTGATGATAAGTGTTGCTAGACAATGAAGATGAGATGTAGTGTACATTTCATTTTACAAAGTTGGAAAATGCAAAGCTGTTTGTAATGACGATTAAAAAGAAACAGGACTTACATCTGTTATTGCCTTCTTGGCTTTATCTTCTGCGTTCCTTGCCTCTTGGACAGTCTCTTCAACTTCAGTTTGCAGTTGAGACACATCAGACTCGAGCTTCTTCTTGGTGTTGATGAGGCTGGTGTTCTGGTGGTTAGATTAATAAGGCAATAAAGTCAGAACTAGGGCTTAAGTTAAATATATAACAGTGCAGAAATATGCGGTCCTCTGTACCTGAGTGTGCAGCAGTTGGACACGCTCACTGGTATCAAGGAGTTCGTGTTCAGCTACTTTGCGTCCACGCTCAGTCTGTTCCAGGGCAATTCTCATCTCTTCAATTTCTGCAGTCATGAGGTTATTTCTTCTTTCAACAATAGCCAGCTGTTCCTTCAGATCCTCGCTGCTTCTAATAGCATCATCAAGGTGCAGTTGGGCATCCTACGTAGGAAGAAATCAATGTAATCAATCTTAGTCAATGATGTGATACCAAATGACAATAGATACTTTTGTCGGAAAAACTACCTTATATTGTCCCTGCACGTTTCTCAGCTGCTTCTGGGCCTCAGCAGCTTGGCGGTTGGCATGGCTTAGGTGGATTTCCATTTCGTTAAGATCTCCCTCCATCTTTTTCTTCAGCCTCAGGGCATCATTCCTGCTTCTGATCTCAGAATCAAGCGTACTCTGCATTGATTCCAAAGCCCTCATGCTGTTTCTCTTTATCTGTTCCATCTCTTCATCCTTCTCAGCCAGCTTTCTGTCAACTTCAGACTTTATTTGATTCAGTTCAAGTTGGATACGAAGGATCTTGGCTTCTTCATGTTCCAAGGAACCCTAGATGTATACAAATGGGTATGTTTAACAAAACATTCATTTATACTCTAAACATGTTTGTAGGGTTTATGGGTTTGGTACTTGCCTCAGCTTCTTCCAGAGCTGACTGGAGATCAAACTTCTCCTGTTCCACCTGCTTCTTGGCTTTTTCGATTTCATGAATGCTCTTGCTAGTCTCAGAAATGTGTTCAGTTAAGTCAGAGATCTCCTCTACGATAACACAGATAAGAGCAGGTAAGCTTATAACTGCTAAACATACTCCATGCACAAAATTTCATACTTTGGATACTCTATACAGTCTTGGCATAATATCTCTTTACATTAGCCTATTAAACTAACATTAAACATTTATCCTATCTCTATTGTATCTTCTTGATAGGTTCATATAAAGGCACCAAAGAGTATTTGTAGCATTCCACCCTGTCTGCATATATGTCTTTAGGGCATAGTAACGACTTACGATGAAGGTTCTTATTTTCTCTCTTTAGAGTTTCAAGTTGATCTAATGTTTCCTCATAGGAATTCTTCATCTTGAAAACCTCTGTGCTTAAGCTCCTTGATTCCTTCTGAGTGGCTTCCAGTTCAGCCTGGGATTCTTCATATTTCTGTTTCCATTCTGACAGAACCTAGGCAATAAAAAAACACAATGTAGAATTGTTTCACTGCTAGATTAAGCTAAAAGGGAGACATTTCAGATCTACTAATTAGTTAATGGGTACTTAGATAAAATAACATCTTGATATGTGTTTTACTGCATATTTATATGTTATTTTATCCATTGCAATCAACAATGTTTAGTAACTCTTGAAAAACTTAACAGGTTATTGTACTGCAATAACTGATAATGTAATAATGTACATTGCAGTTAGCAGAAGTGCATTGGCTCCCTCAATTTTAATATTTTTAATTTGTAGTCATGGTATTTGGGAATGGTAGCAATCATTATATGAGTATGGATTTCCATTCTCAAATACGCTTCCTGTTTGTTTTTTTCCCTCCAGAGTATGCAGTATACAGAAAGTAATCTACAAGTAAATATGTAATTATATGTAACAAAACCTTATCAAAGTTCCTCTGTTTCTTGTCAAGGGCTGCGCAGGCCGAGTTCGAACGTTCCACATCCACCATAAGGTCCTCCACTTCTCCTTGAAGCCTCTGCTTTGTCTTTTCCAGAGATGAACACTTAGAATTGACGGCCTCAATTTGCTCCTCAGCTTCCTGAAGGCGCTGGGCCAGCTTCTTCCTGTTATACAAATGACCAATATAGTATAAATTCATGGTGGTCGATTAAAAATAATTATTAGTCACATTGCTGAGTGCTTCTTTATAAGACAAATACAGTTGGTTAAACAAAATAAGCATTTGCCTGACATGAAACAAGACTGAGTTGATACATCAGACATTCCATTTTGGAAGTCAATATACTTGAATGGGATCTTCATCAAGGCTCCCATAACTGTTATGTGATCAATATATGTATAACTCCCCCCCCCCCCCCTATATAATGTAAACATTGCTGAACAAGAAGAGTGTTGGCAAAAAATAATTGGTGCTTAGGGAATCCTGGCATACAATTCTTGCCAACAAGCAATGCAACAATCAATTTCTTTATATAGTTCATAAATAATCCAAACATTGTATAAAATATGTCATAGTTCTAATTAAGCAATATTCAAAGTCTTAATTGGATTCATCAGTAAAAAAACGGCAAAATAGCTGAGGAGTAATATCACTTTTTGTATAGACAACGTTGTAATATAATAACGTGTCTCACAAAGTCGTGTCTCCCTGGGAGGTTAAAACAGGGTATTCATTGAAAACATACTTGGCTTCCTCCAGTTCCTCTGTGCGCTGAATAGCATCCGTCTCATATTTGGTTCTCCACTGAGCAACTTCACCGTTGGCCTTGGACAACGCTCTTTGCAGCTCAGCCTTGGCCTCCTGTTCCTCTTCATATTGCTCACGGAGAAGGTCACAGTCATGCCGGGCAGATTGCATACCATGGGCGAGGGCGTTCTTAGCCTTTAGTGACATGGCATTAAAACTGATGTTAATATATATTAACTAAGAGACACAATGGGTGTTATTTTTTTTAAAATCTCCTTGTTGCAAAACTGGAGCAATCGAATGCTAAAGAAAATAAATCCCATTGAAAGCAATTGTGTTTTCTTCTCTGATATAAGGCTTATAAGGAGATCTTCAGATCAATGCCAATAAGTATAGCAAAGAAAATATGGACATTAACCAAACAAGCATTATTTTTTATTATTGTACAGTATATTTATAATGTATATCCCTAATGAAGTCGCCTGTATGCACCGAAACGTTGGATGCTCCCAGGACTTTCTTTAAATCATTTAATTACCACTTTTGTTACCTTTTGACATTTTCCATTTTTGGTGTGCTTGAGTATATTTTTTCATATATATTTATATCACCATTATATTTGTTGTTTATTCATTGTTTCATTATTGTAATGAACGTACCTTTGTTTCCTCTTCCAAATGCCTCTTCAGTTCTTCAGTTTGCTGAGTGAAAGCTTGTTTTCCTCTGGTTAACTGGGAAACCAAAGACTCTTTTTCCTCCAGTTGACGAGAGTATTCACCTAATGAATAGAATAAGCACCAGGATTAGTACAATGTACCTTGGTTTGCCTTTATTTGCAGTGCAGAGCAATGTGATGCGCACACTTACCGTTTTCCGTCTGAAGACGCGCTTTATGAGAGTTTATGTCATTAATTACTCTCAGATGCTCTTCCTCTTTTGTCCTAACTTCACTGAATTGGTCCTCTAAGGTTCGGCAAATCTTTTCCAGGTTTGACTGTCAAGAAGCACAAACAAATTATACTTTCTGATTGTACAGAGCAAAATGACAACCAGAGCTAGAGAATGATTGCAGCCAGGTAAGTTTATACATACCTTTGATTTGGAGACAGACTCCATGTTACTGGCAAGATCATCAATTTCCATCTTAAATTCACTCTTTTCCTTTTCCAGTTTCTGTTTGACACGCTGGAGGTTATCGATTTGTTCTCCAAGCTCAGCGCTGCTGTCGGCATGCTTCTTACGGAGAGCAGCAGCGGTGGCTTCATGCTGCAGTGTGGACTCTTCAAGGTCACGGCGCATCTTCTGGAACTCTGCTTCACGCTTCTTGTTCATCTCAATCTGAGCAGAAGTTGCCCCACCGGCCTCTTCCAGACGCTCGCTGATCTCTTCAAGTTCCCTGGAGTGGTCAGACCGCTGCTTCTCTGCCTTTGCACGGGCTGCCCGCTCAGCTTCGATTTCCTCTTCAAGTTCCTCAATACGGGCCTGGAGAGTTCATAATGATTAATTTCTTAATACATTGTCATTTGGATATATTGGTATAATATTAAAGCTATTTCCCATTCTATAGTTTGAAGACTTTACCTGAAGCTCTTTAATTTTCTTCTGCAACTGAGTACCAAGAGCCTGTTCATCTTCAACCTTGCTTTGCAAATGACTGATTTCAAACTCCTTCCTGTTCAATTAAAAGAAATAAACAGCATTTTTATGGAATGGAAAGCATATTGTTATTTACACAATTGTCATTTTTGAGTCTGTATTCTACATGCAATATTAAAATATATAGCTCTGTCTCGGACATCAGTTTCTTACTTTTTAACTTTTTCGTCCAGCTGCTGCCGGTCATTTTCCAAATCCATTGTAGACTCTTGGGCCAATTTCAGATCACCCTCCATCTTCCTCTTTGATCTTTCCAGGTCCATGCGGAGCTTCTTCTCTTGCTCCAAAGACCCTTCAAGCTGCAGGAAAGTGTGGGGACAAACAATTTGGTTCGACACCTGCAGTTTCCATTATCGGCGTTTATGTAACAGATGTAGCATGCGACATTTAACCAAGTGGTAACACAACATGTGATATGCCATTATAACCCAGAATATCACAGAATTGTTACTGGATGTATTGGCAGTTTGGAGGCAGAATATCACCACAAACATATCCCACCAGAGAGAACAGTGAAGCCTATACGTACATCATCCACTTGCTGTTCCAGCTTGGTTTTTGCTTTGGTGAGAGTGTTGACTTTGTCTTCCTCAGCCTGGAGATCATCCAATGTCTGTTGATGGGCCTCTTGAAGGGCTTTCTTCTCTTTGGAAAGTTTGGCAACACTCTCATCCAGAATAGCCATCTCTTCAGTAAGATTTTTAACCTATATATTCAACACATTCGGATTATTTAAGTGCAGCATAATTAATGTCCAAATAGCAAAATATACAATGTATGATTTCTATGTATTTTCTGTAATTTCCTTAAATTGCATGGATATAAAGTACCATTTTATATAAAACAATATTAACTTCCAGTTCGAGACTATTTTATCTTTAGTAAATTTCATTTTTTTTTTTATTTTTAACAATTATAGCCAGAACACTTTGGATGTTTTCAAACAATAATGATAAATAAAATAATACCGTAAGTAACCTAATTTCTCAATACTCTTTTGGTGAGGAAAATACATCTTTGTACTGTAATATGAGGTCTAATATCTTCTTCCCCATTGTCATCTTGTTTCTTGACACCAGTATGTAGCTAGTTTATACTTTTGCATTAATAGGAGAATAGTGATGGAGAAAATTAAGTCTTATAGATAGGTATAAATCATCATAAATACCATCAGTAATACTGCATGTTCCATACTAAAAGACCATGATCACAATTTAATGTGGGATGCAACTGCTTTAATAAGGAAATAAAATGACCTTGTTTTCTGTGGCATGCTTCTCTTTCTCTACTTTGGCCAACGTGAGCTCCAGGTCGTCAATATCTTTCTTCAGTTCAGAACATTCATCCTCAAGTTTCCTTTTCTTTGCTGTCAGCTCAGCGTTGGATTCTTCCTCATCCTCCAGCCTCTCATTGGCCTCCTTGATTTTCGCCTCCAGTTGTATCTTGGCTTTGATGAGTTGATCACATCTCTCTTCTGAATCTGACAAACTATCTGATTCCTGTGAAAGGTTTTCGAGAAAAGAAAACCGTACAATATAGTAATCTGAAATCAACCAATGGTACCATCAATGTACTCTCTTCATGACCCCTTACCTCAATATCTAAGGTTGTTTTGCACATGCTGTTGGTGTTATTTACTTATTTGTCTACCAGCTATAATGGGGAATTTTGTTTTATACCAATCGTTGTGTCTCAGCTTTCTCATAGTTTTGCTGAATAGCTTCAGGTTGGTATTGTGGTTGTTGTTGGTGAGTTAATGTATGCAAACAGTTTTGACTGCACATTTCTGCTGATAGTTAAAAGTTGCTACAAAAGGAAAGGCTTTTAGAAAAACACTTATCCCAGCTTTGAAATAGCATTCACATCCCCTCTATATTTTGAATCACTTACCGATTGCACTTGAAGTTGCAGGTCATTCTTTTCCTGCATAATTGAGACCATTTTCTCCTCCAGCTCCTTCTTCCTGGCTTCAGATTTAGCAAAGTTTTCTTTAAGTTTCTCAAACTCTTCTTTCATACCAGCCATCTCTTTCTCAGATTCGGCGCTCTTGAGAAGAGGCTTGATTTTGAAATACAGCTTCATCCAAGGCCAGTGTTTGACATTCATGAATGAGCGGACATTGTACTGAATGGTGAAAACAGACTCCCTGGGAATTAAACAGTTTGGTTCAGCATTTGGTTCAACACTTTGAGGTCTTTTTGGGTAATTTACCAACCTTGTGTTGGAATTTAAAGGAACATGACAGCTACTAGATGCTATATTGCAACCAACTTGTACCACCATCCGATCCAACTCTTCAACAAATAATTCAATTACACAATTACAAAAAAGAATATGCAGCATTGTACCTCCTTTCCATCATCTTCTTGAATTCCACTCTCATGAGGAATCCTCTGCACATGGCCTGAGTACGGGTGATCAGTTGTGCCAGCATGTCATCTCGCATCTCTTCAAGAGTACCCAGAAGACCAGCTTTGAAGAACACCTGGAGTGAAAAAATAATGGCTTTCAGACTAAATGACTCTCCTTTTTCTGTTGGATTTACTGTAGGCGTCAACATTATTTGTATGCTTATATTCCGATATTTATACTTCCTAGAAACAGAATGATGTGAAGCGGAATCTCATAATTTGTATAGAAAATGATACTGTAGTAACAAATATTGAGAACAAATATGCACTCCATTCTTTGTTAATAGGAAATCCCAAAACTTCGACCATGCTATGAATGCCGTCTCTAAGGCTACCCTGGGAACAGGTAACTTATTGTACCCAGTACATCTAGTGGGGATTATTTATAAAATATTTCCAGGTAAATATACATTGAGAGTTATCGCTCCTTTTCAGATATGTCCTGGTGCAGATTATTGCAATGATGAAATATTACAGTTACAAACATGTTTAAAGTATAAAACAGTAGAAGTCTTAAAAGATCTTAAACAGTTAGTGGTTTTGAGAGAGATCAGCGGTCCAAGAAGAGAGATCCGTTTCTTTATTGAACTTTTGGAACCATAAGCAGGCACTATAGGCACTATAAGCACTATAGACACTATAGGCACTGGATGAGATTGGGCTGTAGTTCGAAACAATGTGTTTTTCATCACTTTAAAAACTGGGATAGTTCCAGTTTTCTTTAAGGATATGGTCAGATGACAAAATAAAGTTGATTAATTAGGCAACTGGTTTAGCAATGACTGGGCAGTGGAATATAGGACCTGTGATTGCACTTGCTCAGGCCAACATTGAATGTTTAGCTTTAGTAAAATCTCATCTTCATGCACTGGGATCAATGTGAAATTTGTGAGCATAGTAAGGAGGGGTTACTGATATCGGGGTGCACTTAATCTGGGCTTCAGAATTATGGTCACGATTGTCTTGATTCCACAAATATATATTGAATAAAGTTATTACACATACTGTAAAGACTCTGGACTTGCACTATTGTGTGTCTTCACAAACCATTTTACCTTTGTGTGTCCGAATTTGTACTGTGTATGGTCAACATCAATAGATCCAAGAAGTTTCTCTGAAGCCTTCTTGCTATCAATAAACTGTCCCTCAGGGATAGCGCTTGCATTCAGGACCTTGTAACTGTAGGAACATGACAGAAGAAGACGACATTGAAATAGTCAGTGTGTGGCAGTATCCCCTCAGTACAATAATCACATAGTGAAAAATACCAAGATAGTAACATTTTGCTTTCATACTTAAATATATGTTATCATGCACATGCTTCCTTGTTACTGATTATTATTAACTGTGATGGGGGAAATCCGTACCGCTGCTTGAAGTCCGCGTATAGAATCCTGCTGGGGAATCCCTTCCTGCAAATCCTGATGCCTTCCAGCACACCGTTACACCGAAGCTGATGCATCACCAGGTAATGGTCCATTGTACCTTAAACAATGAAATCATTAATGTACAGTACAGAAGAAAAACAATCAAAACCATACTTCCGGAATAAAGGGTTGTGATTTTATCCACTAATGGATATACTGCATGTACCATAGGCTTTCTTTTTTTAACTTACCAGGTGTCTTTGTCTCATTTGGAATGAGACACCGTACAAAGTGAGGGTGAGTGCTTCTCAGGTTGGACATCAGTTTGTTCAGATTTTCCTATGATGGATAGGTATGCTAGATGTGAGTATCACTTATTCATGAGAATAAAAACCGACATTGGTTTGAGCATTACACAAAAGCATTTACCCTGAAAAGAGCAGACACGGTCTGGAAAGAAGAACCCTTCTTTTTACCGCCTTTCTTAGCGGCATCTGAAACAGAAGAGGTACTCAATTTTACATGTTGGCAATTAGTGATCATACCACTTTGTTTCATGAGATGATTTGCTAATTTCTTTAATCAGTTCAAGATGATGTCTAACACAATGTATCAGACCCCAAGATCTTATGAAAAAACATAATCCTTACCTTCTGGACCAGCTGCATATAGGACTTGCAAGAGCTTCACTGAAGACTTCTGGTAGTGTCCAATGACAGTTTCATTCAGGGGGTCCTTGTTCTTGTCGAGCCAGCCACTGATGTTGTAGTCCACCGTCCCAGCATAGTGCACAAGGGCGAAGTGAGCCTCAGCTTTGCCTTTTCCAGGCTTGGGCTTCTCAAAATTCTTGCACTTTCCCAGATGTTGGTCATACAGCTTGTTCTTGAATGAAACATCTGTCGCCTTCGGGAACATGCACTCCTCTTCCAGGATGGAGAAAATGCCCATTGGCTGCAGAAGAGAGAACAAAACACGACTTTATCTAATGAGATCTAATGGCAAGTTTTCTTGCATTTATATATGAAAGTTGCAAATGTTTCCTTTTTCTGTTTCAGCCAACACATGGTTGACAATGAAAGTTATTAAATGTGACTAAACTATCTCTTTATTCATAATATTCATGCAGTTAAAAATGCCAATTAAAGGTTCTCCAACCTGCATTGCCACAATATTCTCAGCTGTGTTCTGGACAGATACAATCTTCTAGATTAATCAATATTGATCTGGAAGACTTTCCTTGTGAAGTATTTAAATTGCTACATTAACACTAATTATATTTTAGGTTTTTCAACATGTTTCTTCAGGTAAAAAGTTGCAAATGATTTCAGCAGAGATCTTCATATGCAGTTCTGCGAGTGTCCCACCATGGTTTAACTTGTACCCCTAAAGATTCAGAAATGTGTTAGTGAAGAGGAATGTGTCGGCATATAAACATAATGTAATGACCTTATGTGAAAATGTGGTATACATCACTTAAATATTACAAATATAGTGTACCTTCTCAATAAGCTCAATGCAGGCAGCCAAGTCCATCCCAAAGTCAATGAACTCCCATTCGATCCCTTCCTTCTTGTATTCCTCTTGTTCCAGGACAAACATGTGATGGTTGAAGAACTGTTGCAGTTTCTCATTGGTGAAGTTGATACAGAGCTGCTCCAAGCTGTTGTACTGACAAATGAGAGAGAGACACATTACTCATTCTGTTACAGGCTGCAATTAAAATACCATACTGAGTAATAACTGTACTTATTGCTTTCATATGTATGCTTCTGTTACTTACATCAAAGATCTCAAAGCCAGCAATGTCCAAGACCCCAATGTAATGCTGTCTTGGTTGCTTAGTATCCAACTGCTGGTTGATACGAATGACCATCCACAAGAACATCTTCTCATAGACAGACTTGCCCAAGGCACCAACTGAGTTATGAACCTTTAGGGGAAAATGTATTAATGTAAACATTACAAAACTACACACTTAGAAACACATAACAATTAGAGATTTGCACAATGTTCACGAGCTCTAAACCAGGTAATATTAAATATTCTGGCAAGCTTTGCCAGAGTTTGCCAAACATTAAATTGCTGTCAACAATGATGAAATTGGTGACATTTTGCAACTTTTTGGACAATGTGACCATTTAAAAAAAAGGTAAGGAAAGGACTACATTTTCTGAACATTCCCGTGACATTTTGTGAAGCACTAGGGAAGACATTCGCATATCTATAATAATGAGAATATATGATATCAGAGAACTTACCTGTTGGACAGTTTGACCTTTGGTCACAAATTCATTTCCAACTTTCACTCTTGGGTAGCACAAAGCCTTCAGCAAATCCGCTGAGTTCAGACCCATCAAGTAAGCAATTTTGTCAGCAACTATAAAACAGTTAAAAAAGGCATGTTGATAGATACATTATTGGGAAGATACTCCATGCCACTGTATATGAGGAGCAGTATTCTTCAGCCCAGATCAGGGTGGCTTCCATTCTTTTAGGGGAATGGGCTCTATGTATTGGCACAACACGCTTTTCTCCTTGACGCAGTGCAGCGTTTTCGGTTTGCTATAGATTTGGATACGTTTTTGGGAAAGGGGAGCAGGAAAGATGCACTGAGGTGGAGGGTTTCATCCCGTCCAGATAATATGTTATAAAGCCTTATATAGCCTTTTAACAAACCCCCTTCCCGCTTCTTGAGACTCTACAAAAGGGAAGTGAAGATACTTGATAATTAGACTGAAGGTTTCAAATGAATATAGCCTAAATCTTCCCAGGGAAGACTTTGTATCAATGTTTCCCCAGAATTGATTTGATTCATCTGCCCCAGTGACCTCATATTAGACTAGATGCATTTTCTCCACCTAACCTTGGTATTTTAACAGTGGATATGAAAAGGAAGATAGAATAAAACACATAATACCATTATCTGGTATACCCCCACATTCCTTAAATGGGATTATCTAAATAGTAAAAGTCAGTAGAAGGTTTTCTTACCTTCCGTGCCGTCTGGCTCAGCCTGCTCCTCACGCTGCTTCTGCTTGAATTTCAGGTTACCGTAGTGCAAGACAGCCCCCGTCAGCTTATAGATACCAATTTTCTCATCTTGATTGAAACCCAAGATGTCAATGGCACTCTGCATGAGAACATCAGGAATGTTACATTATAATGCGTTGTAATGATATCTACTGAAATAGAATATGCTGAATTTGTATAACTTCCATATAAGCCGTTGTATTTTTATAGTGTATGGACATGCAGGACAATTGATTCAATGTACAGTATTCTGAGTAGATACTTACATCAGTGGCCATTAACTCCTCTTGGTCATCAATGCTGGCCACAGTAATTTCACCTTGGCTTACAAATGGGAAGTCATAAGGGTTGGTTGTAATCAGGAGCATTTCTGAAAACATGGTTTACATTGATGATCAGGGTAACGCAGCCATGTTCTAGGTGAATATATACTGTGGGATAAAGCTGAGGACCTACACTGAGAGTCCATCTAACACAAAGTCTAAACCACTGCTGAAAATAAGGTGGTCTTTACAGTGGCTCACCAATTAGCTCTGGCTTCTTGTTGCACATGACCTGGTAGAAGATGTGGTAGCTCCTTTCCGCTGATAACTGAAATGTTACTCTGGATTTTTCCAGCAGATCTAAGTAAACAAAAACGATAGACACAAGGTTAATAGTGCAGCATGACATCCATTGTGTCATTGTCAAGTGTTCTCTGTTTTGTGGGAACTTACATGTTTCAATATCAGCAGAAGATAGTTTTCCTGTGGCGCCAAAATGAATTCTGATGAATTTACCCTATTCATTAAACAAATTAGAAACTGTTAGTAGGGAATTGTACAGGTTTAGCCAGATTAACATCCATTGGTTATTATTTATTACCCCATAGACAATGCAAATGACTTGCGATCATCACTTGATTAGAGGAAAGGAGAATTATGAATATACAATGAGTATCTCATCAAATGATTATTTAACAAAGGTTTATCTGAATGGACATACAGCCTGTCTTTATATAACCTAATCAACTATGTCATTGCGGTTTGCTAAGGTCCCAGAATGTGGCAACAACTTTTCTGAGCTGTGGCAAATTGGTATATTTGCCGTATCTCTTGGGATGTTCAGTTGGGCTACATCTGTACCGTATTTCTGTAAGATATTGGGGGTTAATCATGAAAAGTTCGTAGTGCTGATCTGGGCATTATCACACAGAAACTGCCATAGATTTCATTGGCATGATCACAGTTTAATAAATAACCCCCATTGCATTTTCAAAACTAACATTAGTTTCCTGTACTGCTATGAATAAAGCCATCACGTATATAGCCTGACACTACTGAGTGGATACTCATGTGGAATACTGTATGGTCAATGTTGTAGCTGCTGGTAGGGTATACTGTACTGTACAGGCATACCCCACATTAACGTACGCAATGGGACCGGAGCATGTATGTAAAGCGAAAATGTACTTAAAGTGAAACACTACCTTTTCCCCACTTATCGATGCATGTACTGTACTGCAATCATCAAATACGTGCATAACTGATGTAAATAACGCTTTTATAACAGGCTCTATAGTCTCCCCGCTTGCGCACAGCTTTGGTACAGGTAGGGAGCCGGTATAGCTGTTCAGGACGTGCTGACAGGCGCATGCGTGAGCTGCCGTTTGCCTATTGGGCGATATGTACTTACTCGCGAGTGTACTTAAAGTGAGTGTCCTTAAACCGGGGTATGCCTGTACATACTTTTAGTTCGAACTTGTATGTTAAATATATTGTATTCATTTTGTAAACTGTTTGCTTTTGCAGTGCAAACAGGTATTCCGTTTGAATTCCCAATATTGCAATATAACAACTACCACCGTTTTATTATTGACTGACTGATTTTAAATATACGTGGCATCGTCAGGACATATTGCAACATTATATATGGATATTACACAAAGTTGCGCTAAAATGTTATTTGTTTCTGCATCCACTGATGCACAAATTTAAAGTCCAATTTTATTCAGAAATGTTAGAAAAACCAAACTAAATAGTTGCCATGTTACACTGTAGCTCTGTTTATATGACAACCTATAGTAAGTAAGTGTAAGGAGTCGTTCAGTGCCAGAAGATGTCTTATAGCATAGCGCCACTCTGTAAATATGGGCCAAAGTGTTTCTCCCCTTAATTCCTGGACAGACTCACAGCCATTTATGCCATGAATACACGACGAGGAAACCGTAACTTACAAAGCGGGAGGAGTTGTCGTTCCTCACGGTCTTGGCGTTGCCGAAGGCTTCCAGCAGAGGGTTAGCCTGGATAATCTGATCCTCCAGAGTTCCCTGCAGATATTGAAGAGACCAACATTTAGATGAAACAATATAACAATTGCGATCTGTTTCTCAAAACTTCATTTATGAAAAGGCCAAACATTTCTTTAAGGAGCGCTCTTTGGGGCCTGTTAATTAAAGCGTAAGGATTCGAGCGGTAAACACCAATATCACCATAGTATATACATTAACCTTTGCAGTGCCCTAATGATGTACATGGTACGTATGACATGGCCTCTGGCATGTATAGAGACAATTTGTCTAGATTCGGGCAAATAGATTAAGAATAACTTTTTATAACTGATGCACAATTAACGTGCCGCTGTTAATGATAACAATGTAATCACCTGATACTAAGAACTAATATAGGGGAGGCCAAATCTGGTCCCCAAGGGCCACCAACAGGTCAGGTTTTCAGGATTTCTCTTGTTCAACACTGGCAGTGAAGTCAATGACTGAACCACTGATTGAGCCACCTGTGCTGAAGCAGGGATAACCTTCAAACATGACCTGTTGGTAGTCCTTGAGGACTGGAGTTGGCCTCCCCTCATCTAATAGAATATTAATCCATTGCAGGCTCCTCCAAAACCAAATGGGCTACAGTTACTGCGGGTGACATTACCTTAGTCTTGTCGGCCTCTTTCTTCTTCTCCCCAGTGGCTGCAATTGTTGCAAAGTATTGGATGACACGTTTCGTGTTCACTGTCTTCCCAGCACCGGATTCTCCGCTGGGGATACAATATAAGAATAAATCCTTAGCATTCAGTTATTCGAGCAATATCGCTGTAGTCCTTTTGTCCACTTTACATTCCATATCTATACTGCAGCTACAGATGTAACATGTGACATTATTCCTCCAGATAACACAAAATATTCCATTATAATGCTGAATATCAATATAATAAGGCAGTGCTGGTGCAAAAAATTACAATTCATTCCACCGGAAACATTCACATCTCACTCAGGAAACAATTAAGACCATTATATCTGTATACTGTGTCACAGTAGAGATGTGGAAACAGAAACATGTTTGGATAAATACATTTTAGATGTATGTTATTTTCTAAATACTTTGAATTAATTGGAATATTTTACTTACGTAATCAAGATGGATTGATTGTCACGATCTGCAATAAAGTACAAAAAACAAGTAATACTATAAATGAGAATGTTTCAGAAATAACTTGTTTTATATACTTTAGATCCAATATAACATTGTTTAATGCCTGTAATTAACTAGATTGGCAGCTAAATACCACCACTTATAATAGCCATGATCTCTGTTGATCCTAGAATAGGCCTACCAGCAAAGTGTAAAGAGCAATCAATAATAGTGATCTTGTGCAGTACCAAGTGAGAATGCTACATATCTTGGTATCAATCACAATATCAGAGTGTCCATAGGGTTCATTGGTAGTCTTGACACAGAATATCACACCATAATGTATCTCATTATATCCTAGCAGATGGAGCGATACAGCCTGCAACATCTATAGGTCACGGTTAGTTATTGGCTGTGTGGCAAACTCCTGTTGCTGGCCAATTTACGTTTCTGAAAATGCTGGTATGTAGAACGGGCGAATGTGTCGAAATTAGTGCAGAACATTTTTTTGCTGTTTTTTTTAACCAGTTAGTTTGGCAAACGGATATTTAAAGGCAGATTGGACAGTTAAAAATGTGTGTGAATGCACCTGAATCTGCAATCATTTTAACATTGTAATTTGTATTCAATACACCCAGAACTTGCAGACCCTGAATATGGGGTTTCCTAAACCAGCTGCCTGATAGCACCATGATCGCTGCAAATTTGCGTGTTCTACTGCTCACAGCTGCAACGAATACTCCGCGTGGACCCTTCCCCGTCTTCCTTCCTATACTGTGCATATCCTATTACCATATCTCCCAGGTATCTCAGGTGGTCTCCTCATGCAGGGGGAATGTCCACGAGTATGATTTGTTACAGGTGTGAGCAGTAGGGGGTTGTGGGTTCTGATCCGGTTGGGTCGTAGAGTACCCCTTTCCTCACAAGGTGTCTTAGCACCTGGTTTGTCAGGATATGCCTTGTAGAAACCTTTTAGCAGGCGTGGGGTGTGGGTCATTTAAATATACTTTGCATCTCCTTTTAGTAACTCCCAGGTGTGCTTCGTTGTATGCACCGGTGTCTCTCTACCAGTTGTTTGAGGAGATATATGTAGCACTTGGGACTCTACTAATCGCAGACACCCTGAAAAAAAAGATTATCTACCAGAAATCAACACAACTTCCTCAGAACTATTGGCGCACGTCTTCTGGGCAAATATCATGGCCTAGTAAAATGATCGGCCTATACCTATATTTGCTATTCCAAGCTTTAGGACAGCTTACCAGTGAGCATGGCCTGATAGGCATTGTCAGAGATGGAGAAGATATGGGGGGGAGCCTCCTGACGCTTCTTTCCTCTGTAAGCATCGACCACCTCTGGATTATACACAGGAAGCCACTTATAGGGGTTGACGGTGGCACAAAAGAGGCCAGAGTAGGTCTGAAAGTGAAAGCGCACATACAGTATAGGTAGTTATATCCCAATCAGGAGAGGAATATGGGAACCGTTCATTGTGAGGCATTTTAGAATTATTCGATTGGCATAGGACCATTAAATCTCACTCATCTGGGACCTTGGAATGAATCAGTAATGATTAAAGGCCACAGTGCTGGACCTGCAGACCAATCAGTGTGAGCTGTGTTACTCAATGCAGTGCTTGCAAATTTCAGAAACCACTGTCCACTGCTCCTTCTCTGGCACGTGACTCCACACTGGCTGGTAAGATACAGGCCAAAACTAACTTATTTAGTAGACTGCTGTCAAATATCTTTTACCTTCACACACCACACACCACTCACACACACACACACACCACACACACACCACACACCACACACACACACCACTCACCACACACACACACACACACACCACACACACACACACACACACACCACACACCACACACACATACCACACACACCGCACACCACACACCACACACACATACCATACACACCACACACACACCACACACACCACACACACACCACACACACACCACACACACCACCCACACACACTGCACACACCGCACACACCACACACCCACCCTTTAACAATCTTTTATTTCAATGAGCCAGTAAACCTAATGGAGAAGTTACTGGGTGTTTAATGGACAATGTAAAGAATTTCTGCTTGGGGATCCATTTGCAAATGCCTACATCATACAGTATATCAAATGATGAGAGGTGGCTCGGAATAGTGTACAAATAGAGTTATACAGAAAGGTTTCATTACTATTGACACTGGTATCTGAAGGTTAGATTAATTTCAGATTGTGGTATTAACTTACATAGATCATCCAGGCTGCATAGCGCTCTTTGAGGTTATACAGGACAGATGGTTCATTCAAGTGGGTCATCATAGCCATGTCTTCAATTTTATCGTACTTGGGTGGATTCATGGGGAAGACTTCATCCTCCTTCACTGTTACAGTCTAGAGAGATCAAGAACAGTGAACGACATCAGTAAATAAAGTAGCTCACAAATGGCTAGAATAATAATTATACATGTTAGTTAAAAAAACATTCAACTCTATCAACTTAAAAATGCAGATGTAACATACCCTATTTTCTGCAGTTGGCAACATCTATGGTAACATTAATATTTTTTTTGATCCCCAAATGTTCCGAATAGAATCTGATGACCATTACAAACTCTTTAGGCTGGGTTGTTTTGCAACTTACGGTATTATCGCCCTTTTTCACAGTAACTTTCGCGCCGTCTCTGCTCTGGATAATACCCTTCACATACATCTCTTTAGGATCAATCACAAAGTAGGAGGTCTTGGCGTCAAATGGTCGATTCTGTGCCTCAATCCTATCTTTCTCGGACTTTCTGAGGAATTGGGCCGCCACCCCAAATATGGCCATCTCCGCGTCACCCATGGCTGACGATGCTCTGTGGGAAAAAAAGATCAGTAAGGCCGTCAGGCCTAGATGTACTAAAAAGTGCTAAAACTAAGCTCACGCTTTAATTCTTTAACGTGTGATACGGCTTATCGCACCACAATCCATTTTTAACGGCCAATGTCTTGAATGGCAGATAATGAGGGATGGAGATGCGATAACACGTATTGGAGGTTAGTGCGCTGGTTTTGCACTGTTTAGTTAATCTGGTCCTCGGTGTTGCTGTGTGATCTAACAGCCGACCGCTGCGTGATTTCTTTTTAATGAATGTTTTGAATAAATGTTTCCAATGAAACATTGTGAAGCAGAGGTCAGAGTTCGTTACATTTAGCAAGAAAGCCATGATTTGTGCTCGAGTAAAACAAGCCGGTTTATTTGGGATTTTCTGGGTGTAGCGTCACTCGTAGTAATTATTCTGCACATTCAAAGCTTTTTATGGCACATATAAAAATAAGGGTCATACAGTATATAATGTTTAGATTACTGAAATACTTATTCTATCCCTGGGGGAATTAATAAAGGGGAATTATCAAAAATCATAAATTGTACATTTTCTACATTCTGAGTACATATCTCAGTAACAAATAGCACGCAAACACGTACCTCTAGTATCCTTCAAGATGGAAAAAACCTTGAGGTCAAGGGAATTAAACTGCAGAAAAGACAGACAGTTTTTGTTTAATTCACAGAAAGCACAATGCTAACATTTTTGGAATTTGGTTACTGTAATGAATACTTTGTTATTTCTCACAGAGTCCTATTAGTGGACTTTAATAAATGTAGTTAATATACTTTGAAAGGGAAGGATACAGAACAGCTGGTTGGCAAAGACTTCTGTTATATTTCTGTGCTCCGTCCTTTACTTATGAACTCACAAGAACGCTATAGCTAATGTTACAGTCTACGAAGGCCTGGATGAAAAGTTCCTTGTCAACCCGCTCTAATAGCGCGTCTGTGATCAGCTGCATTGTAAAGAACCCCAACTCTCTCTAATAGCGTGTCTGTGATCAGATGCATTGAAAGGAACCCCAACCCGCTCTAATAGAGCATCTGAGATCAGATGTATTGTAAGGAACCCTAACCCTACCTAATAGCGTCTGAGATCAGAAGCATTGCAAGGAACCCCAACCCGCTCTAATAGCGCGTCTGAGATCAGATGCATTGTAAGGAACCCCAACCCTCTCCAATAGTTTGTCTGAGATCAGATATATTGTAAGGAACCCCAACCCTCTCTAACAGCGTCTGAGATCAGATGCATTGTAAGGAACCCCAGCCCTCTCTAATATAATGTATACCCTGTTCACTTATGTAACTGTATTTGTAACCATGTATTATTTATCTTAACTCTATGCCCAGGATATACTTGAAAACGAGAGGTAACTCTCAATGTATTACTTCCTGGTAAAATATTTTATAAATAAATAAATAAATAAATAAATAATAGCGCGTCTGAGATCAAATGCATTGTAAGGAACCCCAACCCTCTCTAACAGCGCATCTGAGATCAGATACATTGTAAGGAACCCCAACCCTCTCTAACAGCGCATCTGAGATCAGATACATTGTAAGGAACCCCAACCCTCTCTAACAGCGCATCTGAGATCAGATACATTTTAAATTCGTCTGTATTTGGTATAATTTTGAAATGACCAGAAAATTGCAGGTGACCCTTTAGGGGTGCCCGGGGAACCCAAATGTTCCTAGGAACCCCAGTTGAAAAACACTGTGCTAGTTTGTAAAATGTGGGTTTGTTGCAGGATGTAATATTTTCTGTGGCCTTGTAGAAAAATGATTGATTTTGCGCACAAAGTTTGAATGCACTGACTGAGCATGTGAAGAAGAGACTTGTGTACAACCACAGCCACAAAGCACGCCCGTATCAGTCCCCCGAGGCTACAACACTTCTGCAATATTATAGAAATACTATTAGAAAATGGAAAAGCAAAATGACGAGTATTTGGACTACCCCAATAGTGGGGCGCCAAGAAAGGTAGCATGATCATTTCAAGTGAGCATAGCTCTTTGGGAAAAGTAAAAGAAGGTATATTATGGAAATGGAATAGGAGAGACCCCTTCTTCATACATTCAATATAAAGAAGAGACCTATTTGGGAAGCTCTTACATCAATGTTGATCTTTAAACAATATATCGCCTAAGATAAATCAAATAAGAAGATTTGTCAGACATAGGGCGAAGATAAAGTGTGCACGAATATAAAGAAAAATGCAATCACTCATCAGCAACACACTTTTCGGTGTTTTGAATTGTCCCCAAAGTATATCTAGTACCTGTAGAAATCTGCACAGTAATGGACTATAAAAAGGTACGGTAGGAGTTTTGCCATTACCCAAATCTTGGGATTCACTGACAGTAACTTACCTCTAGATGCAGAGTCAGTGAAGGATGAAGATACCCTGCATCCCAACTACTTTTATACACTGCGACGTGCTAATACAGCAATAGATTGACCTCTATATTTGGGAAATAGTATTAGGAGTCTCCCCTCTCCAGCTGTGAAAGTGTTGATGCTGTAATTTTACTTCTGTTGACCCCTGTGAGCTATGATGATCTGGCTGGGGCACTCTTGGAGCCATATGGACAAGTCATTTTGTATAAAGTATCATCGGTGTGTGCTGCATGTCAACACTTCTGATCTCCTAATATAGACCTGAGAATTAAATCAGAACCGAGCCTCAATAAAATGTTCTTCCGGACAAGAAGGCAGCATAATACTATGCTTTTTCTTTCGAGTTTTATTCAGAAAGTATTTATGTTACCAGAAGATGTCTCATTTATAATTGTAGCAGCTGCTTGTGTGTTCCAGTTATTATCCGTAAACGATATTGTATGGAGAAATACCACATATAATTACATTAATGTTTGTGACATACACGTGGAATCACGCTTGTTGTACTGTGGTATCCAACACACCTGTGAAAATATTAACCCTATTGCACAATCCCTAGGTGACCTATTCAACATTATCTTTAAAAGTATTTGAATTCACTGTTTAGTCCGTGACTTTTTCATAGTATATGGGTTTTTGTTGTAATTTTTCAACCACATTTCTATTTCCATGTAATCTTTTATTTTGATCAAATAAAATATTGACAAGTGAGGACAATTAAGTGCCGTTAAATGGGAATTTTGTGGGGTGTACACAAACGTTATAAGTTATATGTTTCACGTGTGCAGAGTTGGCTTGGCAGCTTACTCAATGAATTAACGTTAATGGTCCTACATGGGTTTGGTAAGGTAAATAAAAAGGTCCCAAAACACAGCAGGATAACGTCAGAAAAAGTACGTCAAAAACAACACTGGGCCAGTGCGGTGACGTAAGTTATGTTACTTTAAGAATTCCTAACGAACACTGTTAGAGTCCCGACGTTTCGCTGCCTGTGGGGATCTTCCTCGGGGGTTTCCAGCGACGTATTCTTTCACGAATATGATGCTCAGTAAGATTATTGTTTTGTTTATCTATGGAACGAAAATTAAGCTTATAAAGCATCTATCGGGTATAGAGCATATGAAAGAGAAAGTGAATATATCATATTTGTTTGTTACTTTCTGATTTATTTAATTTGATTCTGTTTATAAAGAAGTCAAATCCAATGCAGAATTTTGAGGTGTACTTTGTACATAGGTTATGAAAACAATTTGTAGCAGAACTTAATTTTTCCCCTTTACAAAGCATTAGTAAGACCACACCTTGAATATGGAGTACAATTTTGGGCACCACTCCTTAGAAAAGACATTATAGAACTAGAGAGAGTACAGAGAAGAGCCACCAAATTAATAAAGGGGGTGGACAATCTAACTTATGAGGAGAGACTAGCTAAATTACATTTATTTACATTAGAAAATAGGCGTCTAAGAGGGGATATGATAACTATATACAAATATATTCTGGGACAATACAAGGAGCTTTCAAAAGAACTATTCATCCCACGGGCAGTACAAAGGACTCGGGGGCACCCCTTTAGGTTTGAGTAAAAGAGATTTCACCAGCAACAAAGGAAAGGGTTCTTTACAGTAAGGGCAGTTACAGTGTGGGATTCATTACCCATGGAGACTGTGATGGCAGATACAATAGATTTGTTCAAAAAAAGGTTGGACATCTTTTTAGAAAGGAAAGGTATACAGGGATATACCAAATAAGTAAACATGGGAAGGATGTTGATCCAGGGAGAAATCCGATTGCCAATTCTTGGAGTCAGGAAGGAATTCATTTTTCCCCTTATGAGATATCATTGGATGACATGACTCTGGGTATTTTTGTTTGCCTTCCTCTGGATCAATAAGTAAGTATAGATAAAGGATAAAGTATCTGTTGTCTAAATTTAGCATAGGTTGAACTTGATGGATGTATGTCTTTTTTCAACCTCATCTACTATGTAACTATGTAACTATATGTAACTATGTAACTTATTCCAACGCTTTGCGTCTACAAACGTGTTAAACGTGTCTGTACGTTCTGAAAATGACGCACATATTACCATTTGTTTCGATACAGCTGTTTTAAATTGTGCATCAAATATCACGCCAGTGTGCTGCGTTACCCGGAGCAATAACGCCTGATACATCTTTAAAACAGCTTCGGTAGTGGAGAAATTCAGTTTTTAATATTACTGTATATGACCAGTGTTATTTTAACATCAAACTAAAACATGATATGTAATGTGGGTTAAATATAGATTGACACCTCCATGTTTTATTATGCGTAGTTAATATGCCTCTGAAAATAACCAATCCCTCTCGCCGATTAGTCATAGTTACTGCTATCATTTGACATTTGAATATGATGAGGGCGTATAGCAAAGGTTGGATTTATATTGATCGGGATAGGTGTTTATAGGGGCATTCCTACTTAGGACGAAGGTTGAACCAAGGACAGTGGCATGTTCAATAGTTATTATGTAGCCGAATAACACATTTTTATATTTAAAAAAACCCAAACACTTATAAATATGTTTAAATAGTTTTTTACTTTTCCCATTTCCATGGTAAATAGTTTTTATTTAGTACACAGTAATAACACACATTGCCGGTCATCAGCATCCCGGGTAAAATATTAGCTTTGCTTTGTTTGCAAAGTAATTATAGTGCGACCAAAGATTTGGGGCCATATCTACAAGGCAGTTCTACTCTATACAAGCTTAGTAAACGTGGCCCTAAGATGTCTTATGGAATACCACGTCCTAGTAAGTATGGTCCTTAATGTAACGTGTACAAGATTAGGAAATCCTGTTACCTACGCCCTCATAGCACTGGAATTATAAATGTACAGATATGTTCAGAGTCTGTTATTAGACGTTCACGTTACTTATACACCTCCCCCAAACACACCTTTATACAACACGCGGCCAGACGCCTGTGTACAAACAGGAACACATCTGGGATATATGGTAATTTACGTCATTTGCTTACACTTTGCATATCCAAATGAGCATATATCCAGTGTATATCAGGTGTTGTATTTGTGCACAGGTATCTCTCAACGTATTATATAAGGTGTGTAAATAGAAGTAACTTGTGGCACTAGTAAAGTTGACTCTGCGTGATACCTCTTGTAGTGAGGTTGCCTCTGTGACATCACTGTACATTACTGTGACATCACTGTACATTACTGTACATTACTGTAGTATATGGAGAGTTGGTAGACTCTAGCTTCCTTCCCAACAGCTCTCTGCCATTCTAGCTGCTCCTCGCAGGCTGTGCCCACCCCAGTGAGGGGCGTATAGAGAAACCTAACACTGCCACTTGCTTCACCTATCACACAGTAGAGAGGGAGTCGGGTGCACCTAAGGGGTAATGGATAAAACAGAACAAGAACCAGGCTAGGATCTCAGAGACGCCCCTATCACAGCGCACTCACGGGACCCATTGGAAAAGGGAAAGATGGTAACACTAATGACGAAGATGTAGACCAAGGGTGGCCAACTGCAGTACTCAAGGACCACCAACAGGTCAGGTTTTCAGATATCCCTACTTCAGCACAGGGGGCACAGTCATAATCATTGCACCACCTGTGCTGAAGCAGAGGGATCCTGAAAACCAGACCTGTTGGTGGCTTTTGAGGACTGGAGTTGGCCTCCCTTGATACTTTTAAGTCAGTATATGAAGGAGAGTAAATACAGAACTATTGCATGAACACCGCAGCTACGCCAAACAGCCCGTGAATGCATGAAGAATACAGGTATCCCCGGCGGTAGTGAGGTCACATATATACCCACACAATAAAAAGTTACACACTTACAATTAAAACTTGATTAATAATAATCTTAACTACTAAGGGCCTCTAACGTCACGGAAGTGCTGTATATAGACTAAAAACAGGGACCTCACAGGGTGGCTATAATCTACTCCTATATACTCCAAAGGCCACCCTCTATAAAAAGAGGTAGGTGTTTGCTGAATCAATTAGTGGCTTAGGGGTGGGTGTCAGACAGTGTTGAATACAAATCGTGAGGGATAATCACAGCCGTAGAGTCAGGCTGGACATAAGGTAGAGTACTAAAGCAGCAGTGAGGAAACGCAGAACTAGCGACAAAGTGTCTATAAGTGTGGCAGGGGGTATCCCTTCCTCAGATATGGCTGGCAGGCAGCCAGGAGCAGCTACCGAGATACAAGTGCAGAAAGCTGCTGCCTGCTGGTGTGGGGTCAGAATGAGTCGGACAGAGGACAATAGCACAAACATATTGCTATTCCGTGAAATTAACCCTTTCGGCTCTTGAATGGAGATCTGGGTAATGGTGGTATAGCCCACAGTTAAATACGGTAACTCACTAAAATCTATATCTACAGTAGTCATCTGGGATTTAGCCAACAGACAAACATTCAGCGCTGTTCCCTGTAGCACCCGCCTTATTTGCTCCAGACAATCACACATAAATCTCATATATATAGAGGGGATCAAGAATAAACTTGAAAATATGAATAAAATAACTACTGCATTTCTAAAAAGTCGCAAGGTGCTTTATACACTAAAAACAAAGAGGACAGCAGCTGCTCCTTTTGGGCTGAAGAAAACCAGCCTCTATAGAGCCACATATAGAAAGATAGACTAATGGACATACAGAATCCAGGCCTTATCCTGTCCTTTATTTGTATTCTGTCCAGGTGGGTAGACATGATCTGGGCCATCTGATGAAGGTCATTTTGAGCCCCGCAAAGTGCATTCCTGTAGGCGGGAGTGAGAGGGGGTATAAGTCCTGTAGGCGGGAGGGAGAGAAGGTATGAGTCTTGTAGGCGGGAGTGAGAGAAGGTATAAGTCTTAGGCCTAGTGTGTACGTGGGGATATCTTTCTGTTCTGTGTTTTTACTGTGTCCACGGCTAAGTTATGTCTTTGGTCGCTAGGCAAGGGACAGTTCGGAGATAACAGTTCTGCTGCTCTGCAGATGTACTGCCCCTGTGCCTTTTTCCTACACCCTTATTGGAGACTCTGGTTCGGTCTAGTCTCATACTGCATTAAACAGTAGCCCTTTTTGCGCTAGAATGCCGCACACCAGTAACAGAGCAGTCCATACTTCAGCCTCCATTTTACGATGTCCTATTGTTCTGTATGACTGTCAATGTTTATATTCAAAGCTTCTCATTTGGAAGTATTAATGTTAAAATTAGATATTGTCTCAAAATCTGTGTTTTCTCGAAATTTGAAAGCGATAATAACGGTTAGTAATTGTCAAGAAAATATCTTCAGCAGATAGTCTTAGTTTACAGATGAGGCAAACGTTATGGCTTCCACTGGCGTATTGCAGCGGGACATTCACAACGCATCAACGGGAGATGGGGATGTTGATTTAAATCGACTGCAGGAGGGGGTGCAATAACCTTGGCTACATATATACACATTGCCTTAGTCAAATTATAATCTCATCATCAGGGTTTAGGTAAAAAAACATTTTGAATAAGTCACGTGCAAGAAGGGTGCGGGGATACCAAGCTAGGGTGAGAACTAGTGAGGATAAGGGGCAGCCATGTCTTGTCCTGTTTGTTATTAGACAAGGTCTTATAAAAAACATAAGCAATAACCCTGGCCGAGGGACAAAGGTATAAAGCAGTTATGACTCTTAAAAAAATATCCCCAAAACAAATGCTTTCAACACTTTAAACATATAAACCCAATTCAATGTATCTAAACCTTTCTCTGTGTCTAATGACAGAAGCATAACATGGATATCCTTGGAAAATACATCCTTGTGAGACGGGCTGATCGTTTTTCCATCGTGTCTGAGACGCGCTGATCGTTTTTCCATCGTGTCTGAGACGCGCTGATCGTTTTTCCATCGTGTCTGAGACGGACTGATCGCTTTTCCATGGAGAGTACTTTCCAGATTGTATTCTTAACTTGGAGCAGCGTGGGAGGATTTGGGGATTCCTAATTACGTGCTATTACACACTTAGCTACTATGCTATAAAAACATGTGAGAGGAGATTTTCGGTGTATTTATCTATGTTTAGTCTACCTAGCAAGACAGTCCATGAGTCTCATTGCGTTCGCTCTCCTGTCAAATGGGCCAACGTGGAATATTTGATTCCATAGTCTGGAGAGCTTAGTGCCACATTGACTTTTTAAAGTCAAGACCACTATTAAAATAAAAGTGTAAAAAAAAAGTTTCTACAGAATAGCATATTTATAGCATTATTTGTGTCTAAGGAGATTTGACTGTTCACATTCAAGACTGTTGCATTTACACATGGTACAACTATAGTCATGCATGAGAAATATAAAATGAAATATGTTTAGAAAATACCCGAAAAATCTTTTATTGCTCAGCTAATCCCTTGTTGCCCGAACATTTAATTACCGGAGTTTGTGTTCTACTGGAATGTCCGGGAGCATGTGGGAAACGGCTTGACCTAGGCAAATGTGAGATGATTTAAAATGATTTGTCCATATGGCTCTATCAAAATACCAGCTAATCATATCTGCCAGTGACTGACAGAAGTGAAATCATTGCATCAACGCTTTCACAGCTGGAGCCTTCTAATATTATTTACCAAATATAGATATCAATATTGCTGTATTAGCAGATCTGACAGTATATAAGAAGTTTGGATACACAATGTTATTCTCCTGCAGTGTCTCTGCATCAAGAGGTAAGTTAGTTTCAGCAGATCATGGAAGGGGGGTTATTAAGAAGGTCCTATGAGACAATCAATCCTCCTCTACTTCTTGGTATTTTATATTATCGAGTGTAGATATCTATATAGTCTTTAGAAATATTTGGGGAGTCAACTGCACATAAAACGGTGCCCTACTGGGATTCTGTGTTTAATATACAAACTTTAACTTCCCAATTTGTTTTAACCCTTTGGGTGCAGTTGAGATGTTGTTACTACGTCATGGAGTCTGGCGCTCCAGGGGTCCCTATGATGTAGCAGCTTCGTCATAATGTTACTGCTCGTTTTTCTAGGGGAGATGGCGTTCTGCGCTCTTCTGTAGAGTAGAGCGCAATCTAGGTGGAAGGGGAATGGAAGGCGGAGAAAGGGTTAAAGATGTATTCTTTGTGATAGGAATTGTGTCCTAACAGGGAATTTAATTAAAAGGAGCATCCCCACTGTTTGAAAGTGTGGTGGTTTGTAGCTTTGAGGACAATAGCTCTGATTTTCATATAAGGACGTATTCTCCTTGTGTGATTCTGTTTATTACACGTGGGAAAGTCTGGCGCTGAGACTTACCAAAGGAAAACATTTGGGAGGTGTGATACAAAAATTGCTCCATTGTTCGTTTGTGTTTGCATCCAATGTAAAGATACTTTGGCAGATAGTTAGCCCGGGAATGTGACGCCACTCGGGACTGATAGGCGCAGAATGTCACACATCTGGTTATTTACAATCTGTGTGCGGTGACGCGCTCCAAATCACAAACTGGGTCAAGAAATGGATCAAAAACTTCCATGCCGACATAGCCAGGCTGCCCTTCCTCAGAGCTGCTGGGGAAGGTGAAAGCCACGGCTGCCACACCAGCTCAATACTACCTTACCATGGACAGGCACTGCTGGGGTTGCTTTTCCCCAGTATACCCCAGTTGCCGGAAATGTTGAGGTGGGTACATCTTTACATTGATGCAAGATGAAAATGTCGCTATTTGTGTCAATGTTCTCCTAATTTGCTTTGACATTAACCCCTAAATCAGGGGCGGCCAACTCCAGTCCTAAGGGCTACCTACTGGTCATGTTTCATGGATATCCCTGCTTCAGCTCAGGTGGGTCAGTCATAATGACTGAACCACTGATTGAGCCGCCCTCCTCCCGGTGTCGCGCTAGCTTCCGCGCTTCCTCCTCCTCCTGGCGTCACGCTAGCTTCCTCGCTTCCTCCTCCCGGTGTCGCGCTAGCTTCCGCGCTTCCTCCTCCTCCTGGCGTCACGCTAACTTACTCGCTTCCTCGTCCCGGTGTCGCGCTAGCTTCCGCGCTTCCTCCTCCAGTCGTCGCACTAGCTTCCACGCTTCCTCCTCCTCCCGGCGTCGCGCTAGCTTCTTCCTCCCGGCGTCGCGCTAGCTTCCACGCTTCCTCCACCCGGCGTTGCGCTAGCTTCCGCACTTCCTCCTCTTCACAGGGTCATGCTAGCTTCTGCACTTCCTCCTCCTCCCGGCGTCACGCTAGCTTCCTCCTCCCAGCATCGCGCTAGCTTCCACGCTTCCTCCTCTTCCCGGTGTCGTGCTAGCTTCTGCGCTTCCTCCTCCTCCCAGCGTCACGCTAGCTTCCTCCTCCCTGCATCGCGCTAGCTTCCACGCTTCCTCCTCTTCCCGGTGTCGTGCTAGCTTCTGCGCTTCCTCCTCCTCCCGGCATCACACTAGCTTCCTCCTCCCAGCATCACGCTAGCTTCTGCGCTTCCTCCTCCCAGCGTCACGCTTCAAATACAAACTTGTTTGTATTGCAAAGCGCTACTCTCCCTGTTGCCCATGTGCATATGCATTGGCGTCCTAGTGTTTGTTACCACGTGAGCTGCATAGCTCGCGCCGTATCCTGCACTATGGAAAAAGCCCAAGACGATCACTGCCAAGTCGTGTCACTATAAATTGTATATTGTTATTTCTATAGCACCAACAATGTATGCAGCGCTGTACAAATGAGACCACACACTGCGAGGGATTATAATACAGAAAAACAGAAAAAAGGACCCCTTCCCCTGAGAAATTACAATGTGTATTAGGGTGACATTCAGTATCTGCTGCTACAATATTCTATTACCTTCTAATTACTAAATGTTATCACTACTGAATTAAATGGGTATTTTATTAGGCTTTGTATATACTTTATACTGACTCAAGTACATTTAACCCCAAAGTGTATCATAACTCACATGTTTGAAGGGAACACACTGTTCTATATCCTTCCTTCTCAAAGGAGATACTTAATGAAGCACAATATCACCTTACACTTCTCCGTGAAGTTGTGTGGTTTCCAAAGGCTGGACCGTCACATGCTTCCCTGTTGGGGATGGCGGGTGGGATGAGCGGGTGGGATGGGCTGGGGGGATTGGCGGGTGGGATGGAGTACTTGATAGGACCTAAAAATAAAGTAGGGATATTTAACTGGTCTCAGACTCTCTAAGCATAAAAGCAGAATAGAGGTTTACTCACCAAAGTGCTATACTGTAGCTGTTGTTGGCTGTTAAATCCATCTGAAGTCGTGATAGTGGGAAGCCACCAAATGAAAACGTTTTTCTTGAATAGTGCAGACAGTGTTTGCAGCGCAGTACATAGAGATTGTGCAGACAGTGTTTGCTGCGCAGTACATAGAATTTGTGCAGACAGTGTATGCAGCGCAGTACATAGAATAGTGCAGACAGTGTATGCAGCGCAGTACATAGAGATTGTGCAGACAGTGTATGCAGCGCAGTGCATAGAATTTGTGCAGACAGTGTATGCAGCGCAGTACATAGAATTTGTGCAGACAGTGTATGCAGCGCAGTACATAGAATTTGTGCAATACACAAGTCCCTGCCCTGTAGAAATTTTATAAATGCTGGTAAAATATTTGAATATAATATTTCATTTACCAAATTAAATGACAATGAGATTTGGGCCCTTCTGCTCCTAAACCTTTTATAATGCAAAAACTAGTTGAAGAGCCCGGCTGCGGGGTGTTAGTAACCTAATAACATGATACAGACGCCGCCTGTCAGAACAGGTCTCTGTGTTACAATTACTGTGCAACAAGCGACAGAGAAGCCAATACTACATCCAAAATGACAAAAATACACAGTAAAATACTTATATATTCTCTTGAAAAAGGGCCATTTAGTTTAACGCTTTGGCCAAAGCGTTGTAAGCTTGCGAGCCACATCAAGGCAGACCCAGTTCGCAGGTCCTAACACAACCAGATAAAATACTAATATACCTCTATTAGAATGTAACTTCTCTATTAACCTCTATTAGGGAGGAGAGTATTTTATCTCTATTTCTTAGTGAAATGATCATTTGAAGCTCACACTGTGATGTTTGCTAGAGTGAATGTCCTTTAACTACAGGATCTCATTAAGAGACTTTGGGACCTATTCTCGTAGCTCCGAAGTGAGACAAACCGCTTCTAAAGAGCCCTTTCCGATGGGACTGGCGCGCTTTGCTAATCTGTGACCCCTTCTCGCATGTCTAATCCGGGTCGAAAAGGCTTATTTTAGAAGTGGTTTCACTCTGGCTCGGCCAATCCCATCGGTTTGTCAAAGAAGCCTCCAACTCGCATTATATTTTACTAAAACTGCTATTCTCGTAGCTCCGTTATGCAAACCACATTTTCTTCAAGCTACCTCAAGGGGAGTGAGATTGGTGTCGTGCGTTACCTCCGGAGCCTGGAATATGGGTTCGGCTGAGAGAGCAAAACCCATAAATCAGACCGGGGATGGAGTTAGCACAGCTCAGGTCATTCCGCTTCCAACGCAGAGACAATCCGGGCGGTTTGTCACTTTTTATAGACGCGGTTTAGAAGATGCGATTTGCAATAGAGAATAGGGCTTTTTCTCACGTTTCATTCCGGTACTTCTGTACATGAAAAAAACATGTGGTGTGACAATGACCACTTTGGCCTATAATAAGCCCCAATATGTCAGTCGGTCTTGGTCTGTCCGTGTGATAATACATCCAGTTGGCAGAGCTTCTGAGTGCTATTTTCATTTTTCACCTTAAGTTGCCATGTGGTTTTTGATAATGGCCAAAGATAGCCTATCTTGGAATAAAGAATAATATAGTGTACGGTTAGAGGAAGAAAAATGCCGTGATCATTATAAATGTAGAAACTGACAGCAGATAAGAACTAATTAGCCCCCATAGCCTGTTCTCCTATCTGTTATGAAACATCAGACCCTATTAAATCCCTGATTTACTTCATATATAGGATTAGCCTTGTGTGTAGTCCAAACATTTTTGAACTCCCTTATTGTGTTAGTCTCTACCCCGTCTGTAGGGAGGCTGTCCCACTAGAAATCTGTTTGTGACTTGTGTGACTGGTATGGAAATCAATATTTTGATGTTTGGAATAATTGAATTACTGGAGGACTGCGATATTGAGAACAGATTGATGGTGAATGAGCTATAAATTCATTTTAATAACTATAATCTGTAACTATGCCCTAATATATATCAGGGCTCTTCAACTAGTTTTCCAAAGGGTCCTCCGGATCAGAAAAGATTTAGGACTGCAGACGGGCCACAAGCTTACTATAATATCATTGATATATTAAATATTCATGCTTTTTCTGTAAATATATATGGTACAAATGTAATTTAGGGTCATGAAAAATTAATTGAATTAAATTTGAGTTTTAGTGTGAAAACCCACACTTAGATGCTTAAGCAACTGGTATGAAATGACTAGGAACAGAGACCCCAAATCCCTTTGTGGACTGGAGTTTGCCCATGGGCCGTCAGTGGAACAGCTCTGCTCTATATCACACACTTTATCTCTTGGGTGAATGAGAACTTTCTTTTGCAGGCATTGCAATCACTACCTGGCAGGGTACAAGTACTTCCATTTGTTTCACTTGCATTGTGTTTGTATGCAAAGTAAACTTTTGCAGAATTGAATGATGGCGAGGAAATCAAGGGAAGGCATGCTAGTCATGGTGCATATATCTGTATATGTATTGGGAGAGATGTGCCACCCAATACTCCATGGATTTATAGACTGGTGATCTGGTCTATCCATTCAGATTACAAGGAGCCCCCGTTCACACCAGATGAGGATGAATTCAACAAGCTGATGGGCTGATCACCTCGATTTGTCCATAGGACATTCACAAGAGCTCAGATCGTATTCTGTTCAGGAAACTAAACATATGTGTCAACTGTCTGCTGGCACTGATTCTGACCTTATGTCAATGTATCAAGGTGACCCATTTGTGCTCCTCTTATGGCAGTGAACGTTTTGGGGAGTCGTTATAGGAGGAGTTAGGGGAGAGGATAGGCAGCACCATATTAACATGAGATTAATCAAATATTACACCTAAAACTGATCCAGTTTATATTTTTCTTTGTGTCAAATAAACATGTCAGGTCCGAGAGAGCCAAACGTAAGACACAAGGTAACTAGCTTCTTACACCTGTCACGGCCACAAATCTTCATTTGTGTTCTCTTGCTTTGGAGCTAATTGCTGCTCAGGATATTGTACGTACCCCCCAAAGTCTTGCCATGTTAATTTCATATGTTACCTAATTCCCTCCCTACAAGAAAAGCCTTTACCCCCACGCCTTCTATCTCTAGAGGTTTGGAGTGAGTCAGTGTAGCACATTTCATTGTTGAAGGATTACTATGTGTGTGTGTGTGTGTGTGTGTGTGTGTGTGTGTGTGTGTGTGTGAACCGCTTTCCGCGCTGGGCAGCTCGTTGGCAGTATGGGAGATCAGCAGATATATGCCCTTTCCAGGCAGCACTCCTTATTGACCCCGTTCTTGGGTAACCCTGATTTCGCTCCTGGTCTGTTGAGTAAAGATTTCGCAATTTGGAAACAAAAAGGCCTCACGAGGCTCCTACATCTGGAGGGCAGAATCTCAATAAAATCATTTGAACAACTTAAATCCGAAAAAGGCATACCAAATTCAGAATTATTTAGATACCTCCAGATCCGAGCGTTCTATATCAAAATCCCAAAACGTCCCAGGCGTACAAATTTTGAGCAGCTCTGTTCCAGAGGGACAGGTACCAAGGGACTTATCTCTGGCATTTATAGAGAGGTGGTCTGTCCTGCAAAGGACGATGACAACAAACTGAGTTACAGGGCCAGGTGGGAGGAGGACTTAGGGGAGACCTTAGAAGACGAGGACTGGGACACTATAGTACTGGCAGTGGCAAAGAGCTCTATTTGCACCACATTTAAGGAGAATGCATACAAGGTCCTCATGAGGTGGTATCTTACCCGAAAAGATTGGCTAAGTTTGTCAAAGATTACCCCCCCTTGTGCCCAAAACAATGTGGGGAGCAGGCAGAATTGTTGCATATGCTCTGGGGTTGTGCTAAAGTGGCCCCGATTTGGGAAGATATTAGAAACTGGCTGCAGAGTTTACTCGGTCACGAGGTCCCTTTGGACCCTTGGTTGCTCCTGTTGGGCAGGCGCACCAAGGGACTAAACAGATCAGAGCACAAATTAATTGCACATTTTGCTACGGCCCTGCGGTACGAAATCGCAGCATTGTGGAAGCAACCTGATTTACCCAATATCCCAAAAATTCGGAATAGAATTTGGTACGTTTGCCGGATGGAACAGCTGAAGAGCATGGTCAATGACACCGGCACAAACTTTCTAAAAGTGTGGGCTCCATGGTTAGCCCAATCAGATATACCAGAGGTAGATGCAACTACTATACTGCTTTGATCATATGAAATGCATTCTCCTTGGATGGGCTGGTACTGACGGTAGGCAACCATGAGACAGGTAGGGCGGACAGGAACCAAGTCAGTTCATTGAAAATATGGGCGATTACAAATCTGATCGGATCCCTCACACTTAGGACCAGATACAAAAGCGCTTCGATTGAGGAATTCAAGACTGCAGGTCCCCCCCCCCCCCCCCCCCCATTTTTCCTCGTGTGTAGTCCGGTGTCGTGAGGATGTCAGTCTGTACGTCTTGTTGTATGCCTGTATCAAACACTTAATAAAAATTCTTTGTTGAAAAAAAAAAGTCACTGTGACAAAGAAACCATTGGTACCAAACTATACCTTTAAATATCACTGTGACTGTAAAGAAAGATAGCACACACGATAACAGGGTCTGCATTGCATTTATTTCCATCTACACATACTACATATGAACATACTGATTTACATAGAAGTCCATATTTTATGAACCTCTTCTACAAATATACATATTCTGTTCCGTTTCACTGTTTCTTTTCACTCTTCTGCTATCTATAAAGGAAAAAGAAAAACGGGATTACAATAGATATAACGATTCATAACTCCATACAGAATATGTGTATTATCTGTAATATTATATATATTTATATATATATAATATATATATATAAATATATATATATATTATTATATTATATATATATATATATATATATATATATATGTTATGTATATATGTTACTGTCATGTAATACGGGCGGTATTATCAGTGTATAGTACTGTATCTGAAAGGGTGTCCTATTGAGGGGAAAACGCAGAATATAAAATATTCACTAAGTGGTAGGAAAGCAAAGATGTATTAATTAGCCAAAGTAATAATGGTGCCGTATCACATTGCTGTAGGGTCTTCCAGCCTTCTCCCCAGGGAATCCCCGACAGACTGGCACATATTTACTAAGCAGTGCTATGAGACACCTTAAGACTCATCAGGGGAAATGTATCATAGCAAATGTTTAAATCTTGCGTCTCTTTGCGTCACTGTATCAAGGTCTTAGCTTCAAGTTTTGCATCCTTTGTGTCGCCTTGCGATTTGAGGGGTGTCACTCGTTGGAGTACTCCACCCGACCTGCCCCTTAATAATGAGCATTTGCTCATAACGTACCAGGCACGTCAATAGGGCATTAAAAAGGTTCACGATCGTGCACATATTTGCAGGTAGTAGAAATGGTTTTAGGGGAACACATTGGGCGGCGAGAGAGGCCGGGCCTGATAATAACAGCACTCTATATGGAGTAGAGCAAGCAGGTTGTTAGTCCAGGGCCACTATATTTTAGTGCCCTTTGGCACATCACTTTATCTCACCATGCCTTGCGATCAGAAAAGGACACAGTCATTGCTAGCTACAGAGACTGTCTACAAAACCGGCCAGGTGTGTCTCACCTTGGTAATATCGCGACTCTTGACTCTCAGCTTGTTGACTTGTGATTCTGCGATATCGGCACGCTCCTCTGCCTCTTCCAGTTCATGCTGAGTTTTCCTGAATCTAGACATATGTGCATTCGCCTGTTCCTCCTAAAATATATGTATTAAAGGGATCATTAGTTAGTCTGCTGTTTCTTACCTGTAGTCCAGTACTATAACATATTTAAAGAATCATTACTTTGTTGAGCAATAGTGAACACATCCAAGTATCTCTCACAATATAAAGTGTTCATGGAGGGAATACTGTAGCTTTTTTGATCATTTACTTATACTTTAACATTTTTAACAACTAAGGGGTTAATTCACCGAGCTCCGATAAGGGGTATGGGTTCGATCTCTTTTAGCCATTGGCAGATAATGTGCGATTGATCTCTGGCTTAAATGCTTTTTTAGAAATATAAATCATATGCATGATATATACAAAGTGGTCGTCAATTCCGCTTAGTAACGTATCGGAATGACTCTTGCTGATTTCTATATACTTACAGACTCCTCAGATTGTCTCTTGTAAGCTTCACTTTCATTGCAACTTGGCCACTAGTCCTGATTCTGAACACGTTCTTCTTGTCCTCTTCATACTGTAAGTAAGGAAAACAATATGAGAAAGGGAGGTGACTTGGAGAATGTAGGTTCTTGGCGTTTGCTGTATGTAATATACCTGGTATGTAAGCTCCTTCACTCTCCGCTCATACTTGCGCACGCCCTTGATGGCATCAGAGCCTCTCTTCTGCTCAGCCTCAAGTTCGTTCTCAAGTTCACGCACCTGCAATATGGATAGTTTTATGGACCATTAAAAGCATTTACTATAACCCAGTAAGTCGCATATTGTACAAATGTTTAAGGTACATTTATTGTATACATGGAAGTCTAACTCTGGCACAAGTTACTTTCATACACACCTGGTGCAAAGAGCATATTCTGCTTTGTCTCTCTCTCTATACAACAGGGGGCTCAACTCCAGTGCTCAAGCCCCCCCTCCCTCCAACAGGTCAGGTTTTAAGGATATCCCAGCTTCAGCACAGGTGGCTCAATCAGGGACTGATTGAGCCACCTGTACTGAAGCTGGGATTGATTGAGGCACCTGTGCTGAAGCTGGGACTGATTGAGCCACCTGTGCTGAAGCTGGGACTGATTGAGCCACCTGTGCTGAAGCAGGGATATCCTGAAAATCTCGGCTGTTGGCGGGGCCTTGAGCACTGGGGTTGAGAACCCCTGGTGTACAATACTTAGTATGCATTACAGTTAGGCCTAGAATACAATAGGCAGGATACTTTCACTGCATCTTTGCTTTAAAACTTAGGACTGATTTGAGGCTTAACACCAGAATTAAGTAATTATAGATCCTTATGCATATTTCATGTTACTCCCAGAAATATAGAGACTTACCCTGGACTCCAGTTTCTGGAGCTGCTTCTTTCCTCCTTTTAGGGCCAACTGCTCAGCTTCATCCAGACGGAGCTGCAGATCCTTCACTGTCTGCTCCAGGTTCTTCTTCATCCTCTCAAGGTGGGCACTCGTGTCCTGTTCCTTCTTTAATTCCTCTGCCATCATGGCAGCCTGAAGCAATAAACAAAGGTTACCCACGCAGTCTGCCATGATATGTCATATCAATTAGGATATTCACATTCAAATATTGGCTTCATTTAAATTCATGACACGCATGTGTACATGTAAAGATTGAACATTGTCAGGGGGATTACAAAATCCAGTATTGAATCCCTTATTGTAGAGGTTAAAGAAAATATACACAGTGAAGAGGAAACAGGACTTACATCTGTTATTGCCTTCTTGGCTTTATCTTCTGCGTTCCTTGCCTCTTGGACAGTCTCTTCAACTTCAGTTTGCAGTTGAGACACATCAGACTCGAGCTTCTTCTTGGTGTTGATGAGGCTGGTGTTCTGGTGGTTAGATTAATAAGGCAATAAAGTCAGAACTAGGGCTCAAGTTAAATATATAACAGTGCAGAAATATGCGGTCCTCTGTACCTGAGTGTGCAGCAGTTGGACACGCTCACTGGTATCAAGGAGTTCCTGTTCAGCTATTTTGCGTCCACGCTCAGTCTGTTCCAGGGCAATTCTCATCTCTTCAATTTCTGCAGTCATAAGGTTATTTCTTCTTTCAACAATAGCCAGCTGTTCCTTCAGATCCTCGTTGCTTCTAAGAGTATCATCAAGGTGCAGTTGGGCATCCTACGTAGGAAGAAATCAATGTAATCAATCTTAGCCAATGATGTGATACCAAATGACAATAGATACTTTCGTCGGAATCACTACCTTAAGCAGTCCCTGCACGTTTCTCAGCTGCTTCTGGGCCTCAGCAGCTTGGCGGTTGGCATGGCTTAGTTGGATTTCCATTTCGTTAAGATCTCCCTCCATCTTTTTCTTCATCCTCAGGGCATCATTCCTGCTTCTGATCTCAGAATCAAGCGTACTCTGCATTGATTCCAAAGCCCTCAGGCTGTTTCTCTTTATCTGTTCCATCTCTTCATCCTTCTCAGCCAGCTTTCTATCAATTTCAGACTTCACTTGATTCAGTTCAAGTTGAACGCGGAGAATTTTGGCTTCTTCATGCTCCAAGGATGCCTAAATGTAATCAAATAATAAATATGTTTCAAAAACACAGTTCTCTTCTAAGGTGACCATTTTGTGATGTCTTCTAAAAGTTCTATATTTACCTCCGCTTCTTCGAGGGCCGACTGGAGCTCGGACTTTTCCTGCTCAACCAGCTTCTTGGATTTTTCCAACTCATGAATAATTTTCCCTGATTCGCCTAACTGCTCAGTTAGATCAACGATCTCCTCTGCAAAATGACAAGAAGTGATAGCCTTATATGGAGATTTCAAAGGTTCTGGACAAACAGATGGACCAGGCATCATGTTTCCTCTGGTGGGATACGGTTGGATATGTTGTGACATTCTGCACCATCACTGCCATTAAATCCAATTGAAATTCTGTAATATTCTGAGCTATAGTGGGATGTGGTTGTTATATGGGGGAACAATGTCACATCTTAGATCTCTAAACCATTATAAACACCATTAAAGAACCTAGAAAAAGTTATACTGCCAAGATTTCCTTTCAACTAGGTGCTCTTTGAGATAGAATTACAATCCGCAAAGTGGCCTATGTATCAAGATCAGCTGAATCAGGCTACTTATTTCTATTATTTGTGAAATATTTAGTGCCTCAGATACATTTCACCTTACTGTGTGTGTATATACTGTATATACATACACACATACTATATAGAGTTATTGCATGGCTTGGTTATAACGTTTGATAAAGGAGTATAACGTTGTAAGACTATTTATAATATAACTGTATGTATCAAATAAGAATATACAGAATTTTTCTTGTGAGAACTGATGCTATAATGATGAATCTTTAATACAGTATTTACGCCTGACCCCATGCTTACGTTGCAGGTTCTTATTCTCTCTCTTGATGGTCTCGAGCTGATCTAATGCTTCTTCATAAGAATTTTTCATTTTGAAGACCTCCGTGCTCAGAGATCGAGACTCTTTCAGAGAAGATTCCAGTTCCGCCTGAGTTTCTTCATATTTCTGCTTCCAGTCTGCCAGAACCTGGGGACAAAATCATCCACAAAATGTCAAAAATGACCCAGAGAGACTTTCTAATGTCCATGAAGCCCTTTTACTGTAGAATAATTAAATAATAGATGTAACTAGTGAGGTGTCTTCAACGTGTGATTCCCACATATGACCTATTTTCAAAATGATCTCCATGTGATGCCCTTTAAAACAGATGAACCAGAAAAATAGACTGTAGAAACATGTTGAAATGTTGACCTCCTGAGTCAAATTAAATGAAATGTAGTAAATAATGAATAGGTAATAAAAACCTTATCAAAGTTCCTCTGTTTCTTGTCAAGGGCTGCGCAGGCCGAGTTGGAGCGTTCCACATCCACCATAAGGTCCTCCACTTCTCCTTGAAGCCTCTGCTTTGTCTTTTCCAGAGATGAACACTTAGAATTGACGGCCTCAATTTGCTCCTCAGCATCCTGGAGGCGCTGAGCCAGCTTCTTCCTGTTATACAAAGAGACAAGTATTGTACTGTATATTGCAAGTAGCTTAGAAGAAGTCACAGCATGTCATACATTGGCTTAGAAAAACGTATATTTGGGGAAGATAACGTTAATGCAAATGTACTATGTACCAAACTCCTTAGGGTTTCTTACATGTGATGCTATTATAGACCTGTTCGATTTTTCTTTTGTTTATGATGCAGAGGGGTAAGAAAACATGATGAGGCAGGATCCAAGGGAGAAACACAGAACATCATGTGATATTTTATACAGCTATTACATTGTTCCTCAGATAACACAACAGATAATAAACGTAAAGTGTATTCATTGAAAACATACTTGGCGTCCTCCAGTTCCTCTGTACGCTGAATAGCATCTGTCTCATATTTGGTTCTCCACTGAGCAACTTCACCGTTGGCCTTGGACAACGATCTCTGCAGCTCAGCCTTGGCCTCCTGTTCCTCTTCATATTGCTCACGGAGAAGGTCACAGTCATGCCGCGCAGATTGCAAACCGTGGGCGAGAGCGTTCTTAGCCTTTAGAGATATAACGTAACATAAATTGTTGACACTTTATTAAATACAACTTTTCACCTCTTGCGACTAATGTTATTTTCTTCAATAAGTTAAAGGAACAACTAAACTTAGATATTAATAAAACAACAGCAGTAACTGGTAATGTACATGTGTTGTATAATTAATTGCAGTATGCATGAAATTGTCTTTTGATGAAGTGTCACTGCTTTGTCAAATGTCATCTATATAGTATGTCATTTTTTTGTATTAAAAACACGTACCTTTGTTTCCTCTTCCAATTGCCGCTTCAGTTCTTCCGTTTGCTGGGTGAAAGCCTGTTTTCCTCTGGAAAGCTGAGAAATTAAAGCCTCTTTTTCCTCCAGTTGACGGGAGAATTCACCTAAGTGAAGAAAATCAGCCACAACATCAGCAAAATTGATTTCTCTTCAGTCAAACTATTGGTAGAGAGAGGTTCATCATGAGTAATTACCGTTCTCCGTCTGAAGACGCGCTTTGTGGATGTTTATGTCATTAATTATTCTCACATGCTCTTCCTCTTTTGTCTTAATTTCACTGAATTGGTCCTCTAAGGTTCGGCAAATCTTTTCCAGGTTTGACTGTCAAGAAGCAGAAACGGGGAATATTTTATTTTATTGTACCTGCTATCATCACTCCGGAAAAAACAGCTATAGAACATCCACCATATTGAGCATCTACTTTTAACTACCATGGAACATTTGTTTAAGACATACTTTGGCTTTTGAGACAGACTTCATGGTAATTGTGCAAGATAATCAGGTTTAATTATCAAAGTCTCCCAGCTTTAACACGGTTGCCAAAATGTACCAAAGAAAAAGATCCTGTTGTATTCTTTAGGATTTTTTATTCGACCAATCTGGTGCTGTGTTCTGCCTTAGAAAAACTTTGATAAAGAACCTCAAAATATTATATTATTTGCAAATATAATGTGCAAGATCCCATAGTTGGCTTAGCAAATGGTCCATAGGAGGAGGAATAAATATCTACTCTTGGAATATTTTCTCTGTTGGTACCCAACATCTTTCTATATGACAGTTGTATAATTCATCAGGATTCCCCTGCTCATGCCAGGAACATAACAATGATTGCCACCATTTTTGATGATATCTACTTAAATAACAGTTTTTCTTACAGCATAAGTACATTCTCGAATCATACCTTTGATTTGGAGACAGACTCCATGTTACTGGCAAGATCATCAATTTCCATCTTAAATTCACTCTTTTCCTTTTCCAGTTTCTGTTTGACACGCTGGAGGTTATCGATTTGTTCTGCAAGCTCAGCGCTGCTGTCGGCATGCTTCTTACGGAGAGCAGCAGCGGTGGCTTCATGCTGCAGTGTGGACTCTTCAAGGTCACGACGCATCTTCTGGAACTCTGCTTCACGCTTCTTGTTCATCTCAATCTGGAGAGAAGTTGCCCCACCGGCCTCTTCCAGACGCTCGCTGATCTCTTCAAGTTCCCTGGAGAGGTCAGACCGCTGCTTCTCTGCCTTTGCACGGGCTGCCCGCTCAGCTTCGATTTCCTCTTCAAGTTCCTCAATACGGGCCTAGAGTTCATTGTGAATAATTATTGTTGGATATATTAATGTTTAAACCATCTCAATTATCATTTCATAAGCTGGGATAGTGGTAGCACACGTGGTAACCTGTTCACCACCTTGGGATTACATTAAGCCCTATACCAACACAGGTTTGTGAACAAGCTCCTAAAGGTAAGAAAATGTACCTGAAGCTCCTTAATTTTCTTCTGCAACTGAGCACCAAGAGCCTGTTCATCTTCAATCTTGCTTTGAAATTGACTGATTTCAAAATCCTTCCTGTTAAGAGTAAACAAAAATACACATAATATTATTGAGCGCTCCTTGCTCCTTGTCTGTCTAATAGTTGTGTTCACCCAACAATTGTCCCACTAATGTCTGATCTTCTTACTTTTTAACTTTTTCGTCCAGCTGCTGCCGGTCATTTTCCAAATCCATTGTAGTTTCTTGGGCCAATTTCAGATCACCCTCCAGCTTCCTCTTTGATCTTTCCAGGTCCATGCGGAGCTTCTTCTCTTGCTCCAAAGACCCTTCAAGCTGCAGGAAAGTGTAAAGTTTAGAGCACAAGCCTTTCAATATCGCACTACAGCTAAAAGTAGTACCCATTATCTATATCAATGATACATACATCATCCACTTGCTGTTCCAGCTTGGTTTTTGCTTTGGTGAGAGTGTTTACTTTGTCCTCCTCGGCTTGGAGATCATCCAAGGTCTGTTGATGGGCCTCTTGAAGGGCTTTCTTCTCCTTTGAAAGTTTGGCAATACTCTCATCCAGAATAGCCATCTCTTCAGTAAGATTTTTAACCTACATATTAAAAGAATTTTAAATAAATGATGTGCAGCAGTACCATCTTTATAATAAATGTCACTTGTAGGTTATGGTTATGGCTAATATTTCTGTAAACTTCTTGAGTTTGGATTATTTGTAATAATTAACATGACTAGTAATAGTTTATTGCTCATGATTTACTGCCTATGATAAAACTCATTCCTCAGTCCATTAACGTAACTTATCATTTATAAAGTCAAGTATCAAATAGGGGGGGTTGTACAACAAATAGGAAAATGGGCAGACTCACTGGGCCAAGTGATTCTAATCTATGTTTCTATTAAGGGAAAAATGAAAACGTTTATAGTATCTCCAAACCAATATGTCTTAAAAATCTAAAACTTGGACTGTATTGTTAAAGTTTGGTTATTTACATTTCCATGTTCTAAGTAGACATGACGGTTGCTAGCAGGATTAAATTGAATGTTACTTCCGAATTAAAGAAAAAAAAATCAACATAGTCCATAGATCAATGCCTCCAAACCTCTACGCCTCAATGCCTCAGTCTCAATACTTTAGTTCAATAGCTCAATAGCTCAACGTAATGATGAGTAAACATAGGTAGATAGGATTGATAATTGTATAGCACAGGACAAGTGCTATAATTCATTTTTTAATCTAGTTTGAGACTATTAACGATCTTGTAACCTAGGAGAGCCACTTTCTCTGCACGAAAACATGATAATAATATTGCATACCCAAGCGTAATTAATAAGTCTGTCATCATTGAGTTCTAATTTAATATATATTATATTGAAAACAGATGATTTAATATTCACAAAGATAAGTAAATGACCTTGTTTTCTGTGGCATGCTTCTCTTTCTCCACTTTGGCCAACGTGAGCTCCAGGTCGTCAATGTCTTTCTTCAGTTCAGAACATTCATCCTCAAGTTTCCTTTTCTTAGCTGTCAGCTCAGCGTTGGATTCTTCCTCCTCCTCCAGCCTCTCATTGGCCTCCTTGATTTTCGCCTCCAGTTGTATCTTGGCTTTGATGAGACCTTCACATCTCTCTTCTGAATCTGACAAACTATCTGATTCCTGTGAAAGATTTTTGGACAATGAGTTACATTTTAGTGCTCCCAAAGAAAGAATTAACATAACAATGTTTTTGTTGCAGAAATTATTTTATAGTCTAACTGGTGTGGAAAAATACAAGCTCTTACAGTACATCCACATGTTTGTGTTTATTTTGAGATTATATGCTTAATCTGTTGTCTGATTGATGCATTTGTATATGTTATAGATTTTGCAAGGTGTTGATCTATATCATTGGTCTTTTGTGATAGTGGTTCAAAGTTATAAAAATAATTAAAGGCTTGGAGAAAAACCTTATCTTGACTGATGAAGTGCACTGAACAGTGGTGAATTCACCTCAATATTTTGAATCACTTACTGATTGCACTTGAAGTTGCAGGTCATTCTTTTCCTGCATAACTGAGACCATTTTCTCCTCCAGCTCCTTCTTCCTGGCTTCAGATTTAGCAAAGTTGACTTTAAGTTTCTCAAACTCTTCCTTCATATTAGCCATCTCTTTCTCAGATTCGGCGCTCTTGAGAAGAGGTTTGATTTTGAAGTACAGCTTCATCCAAGGCCAGTGTTTGACATTCATGAATGAGCGGACATTGTACTGAATGGTGAAAACAGACTCCCTGGGAATTAAACAGAGTTTGGTTCAGCATTTGGTTCAACACTTTGAGGTTGTCAATCTTGTGTTGGAATATGCAGGGAAATGACAGCTACTAGATGCTATATTGCAACCAACTGGTACCAACAATTCCATTGACAAATAATTTAAATACAGTTACAAAAAAGAATATGCAGCATTGTACCTCCTTTCCATCATCTTCTGGAATTCCACTCTCATGAGGAATCCTCTGCACTGAGCCTGAGTACGGGTGATCAGGTGTGCCAACTTATCATCTCGCATCTCTTCAAGAGTACCCAAAAGACCAGCTTTGAAGAACACCTGAAATCCGACAAAATGGTTTGGTGATGAGATGATTACATATGATCCCTTTTTGTTTGAACGGAATTCAGAGTCAACGTGACATGTACAGTATTTGTATGACTACTAAGTTCTTTTCCATATACATAAAAGTTATGTATTGAAACAATGATCCAACTAGTATCTAGACAAAAATCTATTAGTGTGATACTTTGCACTATCAGTAGTTTATACACAAACTGGTATACCCTAAAGACTCTAGCTGGGGTTCGGTTTTGCCATACGCTTTTTAGGATATTCCAGTTTATGTATGAACTTTGGTAAATAATTCGGCACAGATTGGTCTACAGGACGTTCTGTACTGGGACTAAATTGGGTGCATGTCGCCATTTTCTATTTGCTTCCACTAACCTCAGTATTGTAATTTCACATGATTATAAATAGCTAAAATTCATACAGTAATTCCTACAATATATATTTATCCCTACTGTAAGTGATTGTACGCGTTTATCAGCCTCTACAGAGGAAAAGTACCTTTGTGTGTCCAAATCTGTACTGCGTATGGTCAACATCAATAGATCCAAGAAGTTTCTCTGAAGCCTTCTTGCTATCAATAAACTGCCCCTCTGGGATAGCGCTTGCATTCAGGATCTTGTAGCTGTAGAAAAAAGCAAATATCACTGACCTGTTCATATAATTTATATTAAAATAGAGTAATAATCATCTTGTAACTACAACGTATAAACACATTTATCCATAGGACTGATCAATTATAGCTACGTGACGACCTCAGTGTATGTGTGTGTGTATGGTCAAACAATCTTGTCTCGGAGTATGATTAACCAGGAAGATACTGTATATAGTATTGTAATAAGCGCTACAGTGAGAAATCCGTACCGCTGCTTGAAGTCACTGTACAGAATCCTGCTGGGGAATCCCTTCCTGCAAATCCTGATGCCTTCCAGCACACCGTTACACCGAAGCTGATGCATCACCAGGTAATGGTCCATTGTACCTTAAACAATGAAGATAAATGAGTATAGACATGCTGTATATGTTGCATTTATAAAGTACTTAGGGCCGTAAGACTCCTCCTGTTCCTAGAAGACCTCTTGAACGGGCTGTAATGTGTCTTCCCGTGTCAGAATTGGCCTTATTCCAGAAGACTGCTTAATAAATAATGCTACAAGGCAATACATGAATCCAATATTATACAGCATGTAAGTAAACATTTTCAGAATGTATTATGAGACTTTATCCCAGATTCTATCTAGTTCTGAATGATTCTGAGTGCTCTTAACATTGGTGCATAAGTGGTGCCATTATTGGGCAGGAAAATGGCTACAGAGCCATCAAAGACGATATTCACATATTTTTTACTGGTTTTTTTTGTGGATACAGTAATTTCCCCACTTTAGCTTAAACCAGCAATACTGGTTGCTTGTTTTTTTCCACCTGAATCTGGGGTCTCCCAGAGTTCATCAGAGGTCCCTCAACACAAAAGAACTACAAATATGGTGGCAGGAGTCACCATAAGAAAGGCGCCACGTTATCTCCCGATGCCAGCATGGCTTATCTATTGGCCGCCGGAATGAGCCATGACCTCGGTGGCCATATTGTTTCTCTAGTTTGCCTGGTGGAGGCCCGGTCCACCACAGTCTTACTGCTTCGGGGTGAGGGGGGGTCCTCAGAAATTGGGGCACCACCGATGATATCCAGGAGACCCCCTGGTTTTGATAAGATTAATCTTTAAACCCAGGATTGCTATTTTCATATATTGACCCCAAAGGGTGTATACTGCATGTGCAAACACATTTACAGACAACAACCTTTGCTAAGGGGGAGGGATGATGTGCTGGTTAAACGGGCAGTCCCACATAGAAGGTCAAACCTTAAACTAATAAGAGAATAAACAATTTATCAGTATAACTGGCTTCCTGGGAAATATTCAATCACCCTCAAGGTCATAATTTTACTTATTGTCATGCAAATGAATATGTTTTGCTTTTCTCCAGGTCCTCCGACTTTGAATTACTTACCAGCGCCTTACATTCATCTAATTATTGCACCATAATTACTTTACAAGCAAAGATAAAAAACAAAAGAACAACTTACCTTTAGATTCCAGGATTGTCAAATGATCTCAGCATCAAAAAACATTAGTTAAAGATAGGTGTCAAGTAGCTACATTTTCCTTATTAAATGTGCCACCATCCTTAGTTCATTTTGGACCTACGGTTGGAGGGGCCTAACTGCTGTAAGTCTTACATAACCAAGCTTGTGTAGGTAAAATGACAGATTCACTGCGATTATGACACCTTGTAACGTAGTGTACAGAGATTTAAACAGCTTCAAGGTCTCATGTGCTCGCAAATTCTAGCGCTTGTGTTTTTTATTTACCTGGTGTCTTTGTCTCGTTGGGGATCAGGCATCGGACAAAGTGAGGGTGTGTGCTTCTCAGGTTGCTCATCAGTTTGTTTAAGTTCTCCTATAGATAGATGATATATAAGATGTAAATAGTAACCATCAATACGAAGTACATTATAAGCATTCACTGAATTAAACACTTAGGTCCATATATATTCTATACTGTATATGCCAAAGTGGTTGTTCAGAATGAATATGGTTTGAATGGCCACTTCGGCGTATATAGAATGACCTCATTCATTGCATATACCCAGTAGAGTGTAAGCTCTTTGGGCAAGTATTCCCTTTTTCATGTGCACAGTCTAATGTTCAATGATCATAGCTTTTTTTATTTGTACAGTATAGTATATGCAACTCCCTGTCACCTTAAAACATCCATATGCTCCCAATGTTAAGGACAGCATACTTGCTCAGCTCTATATAAGAATAAGTATGAATAATATTAACATACCCTGAAAAGAGCAGACACGGTCTGAAAGGAGGAACCCTTCTTCTTACCACCCTTCTTACCGGCATCTGAAAATCCAGAACAGAGATGTAATATTTCAGTTGATATTACTGTAGACTGATAAGTCGCATTGTACAGAACATTTCTACGTCAACGTCAGAGTCTCACACATTTTTTAATTGAAGGTGTTCAGTCCCTACGTTGTGATCACGGTGTGATTACGTTGTGATTACGTTGTGATCACGGTGTGATTACGGTGTGTTTACGTTGTGATTACGTTGTGATCACGGTGTGATTACGGTGTGATTACGTTGTGATTACGTTGTGATTACGTTGTGATTACGTTGTGATTACGTTGTGATTACGGTGTGATTATGTTGTGATTACGTTGTGATCACGGTGTGATTACGGTGTGATTACGTTGTGATTACGGTGTGATTACGGTGTGATTACGTTGTGATTACGGTGTGATCACGGTGTGATTATGTTGTGATTACGTTATGATTACGTTGTGATTACGGTGTGATTATGTTGTGATTACGTTATGATTACGTTGTGATTATGTTGTGATTACGTTGTGATTACGGTGTGATCACGGTGTGATTACGTTGTGATTACGGTGTGATTACGTTGTGATTACGTTGTGATTACGTTGTGATTACGTTATGATTACGGTGTGATTACGTTGTGATTACGGTGTGATTACGGTGTGATCACGGTGTGATTACGGTGTGATTACGTTGTGATTACGGTGTGATTACGTTATGATTACGTTATGATTACGTTGTGATTACGGTGTGATTACGGTGTGATTACGTTGTGATTACACGGCCCCTCGCTCGATTACTTATGATACCGCGCCTTGATGACGGTTGTGATCTACGGGAGCTGATTACGAGTGTTCTGTGGTGTGATTCACCGTATTTCGCATCCAACGGCCTTTTGTGATTACGGTGTGATTACGGTGTGATTATATTGTGATCACGTTGTATTACGTTGTGATTATGTTGTGATTACGTTGTGATCACGGTGTGATAGCTATTATCAGTTGATAGTGGCTATTGATTAGAGAGGACATCAACAATTGTCCTCTTTAATGAATAAACCCATAAGGCCATGATTGACTAGTGATAGGCCTTTGCTCTCCTTAAGGTCCATCTAGAACAGGAGTGGCCAACTCCAGTCCTCAAGGGCCACCAACAGGTCAGGTTTTAAGGATATCCCTGCTTCAGCACAGGCGGCTCAATCAGTGACTCAGTCAATGACCGTGTACTCAAGCAGGGAATCCTTTGTTATTTATATGATTGTCACGTGTATTATTGCTGTGAAGCGCTATGTACATTAATGGCGCTATATAAATAAAGCAGTACATACGTACATACATACAACCGCACAATGCATAACAATTTTACATAATGGATCAGACCCAAAAGATCGTATGAAAAAACATAAACATTACCTGCATCAGCACCGGCAACACCAGCGTAGAGGAAGGACAAGAGCTTCACCGAAGACTTCTGGTAGAGCCCAATGACAGTTTCATTCAAGGGGTCCTTGTTCTTCTCAAGCCATCCAGTGATGTTGTAATCCACCGTCCCAGCATAGTGCACAAGGGAGAAGTGAGCCTCGGCTTTGCCTTTGGCAGGCTTGGGCTTCTGGAAGTTGTTGCACTTGCCCAGATGTTGGTCATACAGCTTGTTCTTGAATGAAACATCTGTCGCCTTCGGGAACATGCACTCCTCTTCCAGGATGGAGAAAATACCCATTGGCTGAGGAAAGGAATGATAAACAAACAGCATTGAGTAACAATTCCCTGTGTAGTAATGGGGCAGCATTTTTTTAATAGTGGTTTTCAAACTGCTAGTATTCCCCTTCCTTTGTGGCTATTGTCTTAGTGAGTTTACTGACACAGTTACACAACATACTGTATGTATCCCAGTATGACTCAGAATATTGCAACGTTCCATAAGATTCAATGACAAAATAGTCACAATATATCACAACATATCCAAAGGGAGACAATAATAGAACTCGCAACATCTGTACACAATTGTTAAAGTGAGACAGAAGGTTGTGGAGATGGGCAAGTTTCCTAAATAAGCTAATTTTGGATATTCACGAGTGGTGTAAAATATATAAAAATTCACTAGAAATCACCTACTTTGAAAATCTCACCCAATACCAATTTTAACAATTACTTTGTTTTAATAAACTGTGTGTGTGTGCGTGCGTGCGTGCGTGCGTGCGTGCGTGCGTGTGTGTGTGTGTGTGTGTGTGTGAAATTCATGTAAATGTAAAAATATATTATGCTATAATATTAGATATATTACAAATATAGTGTACCTTCTCAATAAGCTCAATGCAGGCAGCCAAGTCCATCCCAAAGTCAATGAACTCCCAATCGATCCCTTCCTTCTTGTATTCCTCTTGTTCCAGGACAAACATGTGTCTCTCTCTCTCTCTCTCTCTCTCTCTCTCTCTCTCTCTCTCTCGTTCTCTCTCTCGTTCTCTCTCTCTCTCTCACACTCTCTCTGTCTCTCACACTCTCTCTGTCTCTCTCTTTCTGTCTCTCTCTTTCTGTCTCTCTCTTTCTGTCTCTCTCTTTATCTCTCTTTCTGTCTCTTTCTCTCTCTCTGTCTCTGTCTCTCGTCACACACTGTCACTCTCTCACTTTCTCTCTCACACTCTCACTCACTCACTCAATCACTCAATCTATTATATATTCTGCACATCTCTCATGCACTCTGTCATTCTTTTTGTACATCTCTCCCTCTCCCTCTCCCTCTCACACACACTGTTTCTCTCCTCTGTTTCTCACTCTGTTCTCTCATTCTTTGAGTCAGTATCACTTTGCTTAGAGCTCCTGCCTCTGCCATGGACAGAACTAAGCGTCAGGAGAAAACCAGGCAGGATTCTTTGTGACAATGTGTCTGTATTTTCTAATGTACCTAAAACCTATTATGTAACCCTAGGAATACAAGAGGTCCATGGAAAGCAGTGCACCAAAAGGTTAGTACGTTAGCCATTTGTGGGGACCACTAATACATTGTTATATTTAACAGGTTCAACGTTATATTTCCTGCAGATTTCTGTGTGCAAGGAAAGGGTGTTACTGGGGGTTACTGGGAGTTACTGGGGGTTACTGGGAGTTATTCAGTCTGTGGTTGCAAATTACACTTTTAATTGTTAATGAAATGAAGATTTATGTTAACAGTTATATTTGTTTCTGCAGCATCACTTTCACATTAGCTTTTTGTTACACAGTACCAAAGTATCAAGTCCACAGGAAAAATACTTCCTAAAAATACTTCCAAATACTCAAATCTGTAAGTGATACTTCCACCTAGTGAGTATGTGAAACTTAGTTATCACATAGCAAGATAAGTGTCCCTGTTAGAGAAATGTTTCATGGAAGTATTTGTGTAGCCTTTGCCTAGGACTATATTTATCCACAGAGAAAGTTACTGTAACTGAGGCATACAGTAAGGGTCAGATCCAGGCATGGCCAGTGACCCTGACTTCCTTCCTTACTGACCCTGACTTCCTTCCTTACTGACAAGTCTTTTACCTGACATGGGGTGTCTGTTTCAAGACAAAACTTGGGCAATGAAAATACCCTATTACATTTAATGGGATTTTTGTCTTAATACCTCTGGGCCACTTATTACCCCTGTAGATGCCCTGCTCTGTATACCATACTTACATGTAGAAGTGCAGCATGTGGAATTGACCGGTGTTTTGTGAGAAAACATTTTTTAGACCCATTTTTAGCGTTTTGCCAAAATTCTTAGCATTGGAATCGCTGGAGAGGAAAGGCGAGAGAGGGGCGTTTTCACTAAGCTGTGATAATCGCATGTTAAGCCCCATTGATTGACTTCAACGGGACTTTTCGTGCGGTAGTGCCTGATCGGCACTATCGCAGCTTACTAAATAAGCCTCATAGAGAAAATGTGGCGAAGACTTGAAGTTTGCAATTGTAATACAAAAACGTTATCCCTATTTATGAGAGAGACTCTGATTTTTATCACACATCTTCCTGAAAGTAGCTTTGAGATGTTGGCCATTGGGTTTATGATTTGTGACTTGTTCTGAATGATAAAGTAAATGTTACTGTTAATATAAGATATTACGTTTCTAGCCTGTAAATCCTACATTTTTGTTTACAGAACGTTAAAGATTACATTTAGTTAAAAAATCCTGTATGTATCTTGATTTGGGGAACATAAAAAGCAACAAAATAACATTAATATATTCTATAAAATAGATAATTTCATAAGTATGTGTTATGAAAAGGAAATATAAAGGCATTTTTGATCAAGTATCCGGGACTGTTATCTTACAAATGTACATCTTGTCCAGCACAGGTTCAGTTCCAATTGTATGATATTATATATAATATTGTTATTATAATTTTCTGTCCTTGTCCGTTCACTCAAACACTGATTTTTCTTCTTTTTTGTGTTTTTAACAAGCGTTTAGTCAAGATGGAATTTATTTTCCCCTTTCTGAGACATTTATGGCCAATGTTTCACTTGGGTATTGTGTTTGCTTCCTCTTGATCAATATAACTATACATTTACAATGAGATTGTCACCAAATTGGTATTTCACAAATGTTGTACTCAATAGACATACAGAATGTATTTTTTTCAACTTTAATCTACTTAATCTACTACAGGAGTGACCAACTCCAGTCCTCAAGGGCCACCAACTGGTCAGGTTTTAAGGATATCTCTGCTTCAGCACAGGTGGTGCAGTAAACGACTGAGCCACTGATTGAGCCACCTGTGCTGAAGTAGGGATATTCTTAAGCCGTGACCCATTGGTGGCCTTAAGGACTGGAGTTGGCCGTCCCTGATCTACTATGTAACTAGATTTTTCCATGGTCCCAAATTGTGGTGACAATGGTAGCACCATGGCAACACCTTTGCTGAGCTGGGGCCACCTGATTTATTTGCCGCGACTCTAGTGAAGTTGATTTGAGCTGCATCTGTATTTCATTAAGATATTGACGGTTATTCATTAAACAGCGATATCCCCGATATGGGCGCTATCGCATGGAAATTCCCATTGACATCATTTGGCGTTTCCATTCGATAATGATCCGATTGCAACTATCGCAGTCTAATAAAATAAATGTAGGATTTTCTTTGATATGTAGTAGCTTCTTTTTTATCAGCATGTTTTTTTTCATGAATGTGATGTATATGAAATTTAAAAAATGGAAATAAAATACTGTCACATGTTTCTAAGAACTCTTTGATTTCTTGTGTATGTATCAGAATCTGTTCTTGTTCAGTCTGCATATTATAAGAAGAAAAAGGATCTACACGTTGATTATCGTGAGTGTTCGTAAGTGAGGTCGGGCAGGACGATGGGCACATTTAATAGATACATGATAAGACTTTGGCAGGGTGTTAGCATTGCATGGATGCAAGGAGAGCTACTTATAGTAACACATTCACTATCAAGGAGACAGTAATGAACTATAGCCGTCCTGAACTGGAAGGTCACCCCAGCCAGTATGTGACATTTATCCAATGGTGAAATCACTCATATATTTAAAGGAAGTTGTATCTTTGTCCAAACTGCTTATGTTAGTAGGTTTAAAAAAAAGACGAAATACATGTTTTTAAAACAGGATATCAAAGTATAGTTGATGGTAATCAAATATACAAAAGCAGATGGTTTCAGAGATTATGAGACAAGAGTTCAAATACTCTACAGTATCTAAAGTATGTGTGTCTTTCTCTGGAAACAACCATATGCCAAGCTCCATAACACTAATTGTTGTAAGTAGGCATGTAGTGCACCGTGTGAGGCACCAAAGGGTTACGTTATACAATGGACAGCACAATCACGCCGAGCAAGTTATCAAGAAGCAATATCAGAACAGGTCCATAGAATGGAAGTGGTTTAAAGGTCAAATAGATCCACTCCTTATAGCTTGGGTTATAATGAGGTGGAAATACGTGCAAGGAAATAATTAAGTAGGAAGTTCTGTTGGCCATGTCACAGAAGTCCCGGGGAAGTGTAGCTCTGTTGTAGATTACAATACCATTTAACAGATCATAATATTTACAGTTTTCAGATACGTAACAGGTTTATTCACGTGTACGGGAGGAAGAGAGCTATCTTTCACCAGCAGTAAAACAAGTAGAAAGAGTACTTTGTTATGTCCACATGTGGCATCACTAAAGTAAATATGTTTGTGCAAATAGTGGTATGCTCATGGTCGGGAAAGGAGACCCAAGTATTGTCCTACTTAAAAGCCCCAAATTATTAGCACAGCCACCAATGCAAGGCGCTGAAAAATGAGATTTCCATTCTGTACGTATTGACAACCAAATGTAATTATTTTATCAAAGAAGTTGTGTAGTTGATGTTAGTCTTTTAACAAACTAATCATGTTAGCAATAACATTACAATTCATTTCATACTGGGTGGGCATAAGAGTAAACTTCTATATGCATAAACTGACCTTACCTCATACTATAATAGATTAAAAAAAGGTTTATCTTGAGGGTGCATTAAACATCATGCAATCGGAAACCTCTGTAGACAGATCATGCTAATTATACCAGCTAAAAATCTTTTTGTGGGGTTTTATAATTGAAGTTCATAGTGTCCTTAGTGTAATAAGAGGCGTTGAACTCAGTGTGTTTGAAGTGCAGAGAAGTGCCAAAGATTAGTGTAACGGGATTGGATGGAGCAGCTGTGTGTTACATGACAAATACACAGGCACAGAAACAGTCTCTGTGAAGGTCTGGCAGCGTTTGTAAAAGAGCAACTGGACTGTGAGATATACAGATATATACAGATGTGGTCAGTGTTTGGCATGAAAGGGCGGTGGGACACACACCGCGTGCCGGTGGGAGAAGCGGCCATTGTTTTGTGTCAGCTGTGCACCATTTCCGGGAGCGCGCCAAGGCTTGCAATAAAGCCTACATCTGTACAACAGTCTTAGAAACGTCTTAACCCGTTTGGGGCGACCATGAGGAAAACCTTCCAGAACAAACTACAGTCTAATTCCAATGGTAAGGAATGCACTGTTTTCCTATGAGATTCGTTAGTCCCACGGCCCATTTAAAATAAGCATGTATGGGAAATATTCGGGGTTTCAAAACACGTGGATCAGCCTAGAATTGGTGTTTTTGGTGAAATGATTGGAGTGTGTTGGACGAGCCGTGAGCCGCTGAAACTGGGATACGTCTTTACTCAAGTGCGAGTTTTCTTATGTCCCTTTATTTAATAATTTGCATAATACCCATTTCCCTGTGTTATCAGCAGGCCACTGAGTACTCCTTACTTCAACTCTACGAACACACATGGGGCAGTGCAGCAAAGCACATGTCCATGCTTCCAGCAGATTTGCTCAGTAAAGCATTACATGGCCGAATAGTCTTGCTGACAAAGTGTAGCAGGTTTCTTGTATGCCCTGGGAAAGATACACAAAGACTTGCCAAGTATACTACCCTCAATCAACAACTGGACTTTGGGTCACCAAGCATGTGTGCCATATGTACTCCCTTATCTAGGAACCATTATATCTAAGGGTGGCCCCAGTCTGATGGTGCCGGAAAGCCTCCCAACTCACAATCTCAACCAGTGCAAGTTGGCATAATGGAGGGTTCCAAGTTTGGTCACCCTGGAATATATTTAATTGGGCCTAAAAAATTACCAGTGCTGAAGCAGGGATATCCTTAAAACTTCACCTCTTGGTGGCCCCTGAGAACTGGAGTTGGCCTCCCCTGGTGTAGTGGTACAAAAGGAAGTCGCACATACTTGGCAGTAAAGGGGTTAACTAGAAGTTTACAGAAAAGTGGTTACCAGTTAAGAGTTGAACTAGACATTTTAGACAACACATGAAGGGACAATGTGATACTGCATCATAGCAGCTTACCTTAGACAACACATGAAGGAACAATGTGACACTGCATCATAGCAGCTTACCTTAGACAACACATGAAGGGACAATGTGATACTGCATCATTGCAGCTTACCTTAGACAACCCATGAAGGGACAATGTGATACTGCATCATAGCAGCTTACCTTAGACAACACATGAAGGAAAATGTGACACTGCCATCACATAGAGCTTACCTTAGACAACACATGAAGGGACAATGTGATACTGCATCATAGCAGCTTACCTTAGACAACCCATGAAGGGCCAATGTGATACTGCATCATTGCAGCTTACCTTAGACAACACATGAAGGGACAATGTGATACTGCATCATAGCAGCTTACCTTAGACAACACATGAAGGGACAATGTGATACTGCATCATAGCAGCTTACCTTAGACAACCCATGAAGGGACAATGTGATACTGCATCATAGCAGCTTACCGGCAACTTGGCAAAAAAGCACCGAATACTGCAATTCTTTCACATATCTACATTCTTTATTACTAGAAACTTAAGACATTGTAATGACTGCAGAGACTGCCGCATTGTGCGCCCTTCTCCAGCCGCAGCGCTTTCTTACTCTTCACTCTTCACAATGCTGGTGACTTCCCGGGTTTTGGCCCTTAGTTTGTTGACTTGGGATTCTGCGATGTCAGCGCGTTCCTCCGCCTCCTCCAGCTCGTGCTGGACTTTGCGGTACTTGATGAGGTTCGTGTTAGATTGCTCCTCCTGAAAAGATCAGATCAGAATGGGGGGTGTGGTCTTTACAAACCATGCTATTCATATTGGCAAAACTGCGCGGTTTCAGGACGCCATAGACCAGGGGCGGCCAACTCCCGTCCTCAAGGCCCACCAACAGGTCATGTTTTAAGGATATCCCTGCTTCAGCACAGGTGGCTCAATCAGTGGTTCAGTCATAATGACTGAGCCACTTATTGAGCCACCTGTGCTGAAGCAGTGATATCCTTAATACCCTTGAGGACGGGAGTTGGCCACCCCTTGCGTAGATGCATCAACTGGGTAAAAAAAAGCTCAGATTCTACCTTTTACATAATATCTAACCTTCAAACTCAGATTCTTGCGTCGCCTCGCGCTACGATGACACACACGTAATAATTACAGTATTTATCTGTGCCAATCGTTTATCCTCTTGTTTTTTAAATGCAGTTAACCTTTTAAGTGAGCGTTTCCATAGAAAAAACACACAAACAGAAATATATTCCACACTCTAGTTTCTACTTTAAGCTACTTAAAAGATGCTCCCGGTATGTCTCATCGTGCAGGTACTTCCAATACCTCATCGTGCAGGTACTTCCAATACCTCATCATGCAGGTACTCCCAATGCTTCAGTACTCACTGTTTCCTCTGTTTGCCTTTTGTAGGACTTCACTTTAAGTTGGAGTTTATCAACCAGGTCTTGAAGTCGCAGGACATTTTTCTTGTCTTCCTCTGACTGAGAGGAAGGAAGGGAAGCAGAGTGATGAGGAACACAGGTATATGTCCCAGGGATTGGAATGTGGGGATAGGAGATGACGTTCTGATACCTGGTATGTGAGTTCTTTCACTCTCCTTTCATATTTCCGCACACCTTTAATGGCGTCAGCACTGCGCTTCTGCTCACTGTCAACTTCGTTTTCAAGTTCACGAACCTAATAAAGAGAAGAAGATATTTTCGATGTTAGATTGTGTACACGTGAGTTTATCATGTGGCGGGATCATAGCCTTTTAATCTCCAATCTCAAAATACCATTGGGGACCTCCCGTGGGAGGATAAAAAAGAGGAGAGGATACACACACTGAAAGAATCATCTCCCATATATAAAACAAATACAAGGAAACCATTTTTCACAATCAACCTCGGGTACTCGCTACCACTTGGGTTTGTGACTGCAAATGGCACTAGTAAATTTAAAAGAGGGCTAGATCTATTCATGGAGCGAAAGTCAATAGGTGTTTACTAGCAGCATGAAAATAAGTTAACAAACACGCAGAACCCCAGCAAGCTCTTTTTGGGAACCCCTGAGCCCCCACAAAATCTCTGTTGCTTGTTACTAGCAGCATGGCTATATCTGGAGGCACGGAGTGATTGATGGCCTCACCTATAAACTCCCAGCATTTGCCCCTGTAGGCGTCAGGATAGGGGGATTGATGGATTATTTGGTCTGACCCATTACTGGCGGTTCCTATGTTCTCATATGTGTTTATGTATATTAGTATTGTGATTGTGAATCATCGTTCATTGATCTTCCACATCTTCCACCGTGCTGTCGGGTAACTCTGTAGGTCTATTACTCACTCTGGCTTCCAGTTTCTGGAGCTGCTTCTTGCCACCCTTCAAGGCCAGTTGTTCAGCCTCGTCCAAACGAAGCTGCAAGTCCTTCACTGTTTGATCAAGGTTCTTCTTCATTCTTTCCAGATGAGCACTCGTGTCCTGCTCCTTTTTCAGTTCCTCAGCCATCATTGCAGCCTATTGATGCAGAGAATAAACATTTTAGGGAGGGAACTAACTATTAGATTGAACAAGACTCGGACACAGATTCCAGCACCCAAGGGACAGCATACAGTATCTTCCTTCAATGTTGCCCAAGATACTTTTGTGAATGCCTGTGTGTGTTGTAATTCTTACTGATAAGGTGCTGTAGTTGACTGTACCGTATACTCTATACACAAATGATAGTGGAATGTAAGATTGTAAGGGTGAGTAGTCGTGTATGTACCAATGGGAGATATGACAATGTGAATGGGGACGCAGAATTTACAGTGATCCAATAGTGGCAAACTCCAGTCCTCAAGGGCCACCAACAGGTCAGGTTTTAAGGATATCTCTGCTTCAGCACAGGCGGCTCAATCAGTGGCACAGTTAATTTGCTTCAGCAAATTATCATCAGAAGTGAAGAAGGTTAAATGGTGCTCAACACAAGACAAGTGTATTATATTGACTCAAGTCCAGTGGAAAGCCATTTGATTTTTTCCATTTCTGTTGACAATCTCCTTCTTTAATTGGACCATCGTGCCCCCATAGCAAGATTCCCGTTGGTGTTGTGGGTGCTTCATCTATCTGGTTCTGAGCCAAATGTTCCCATTTTCTTATATCGCAGGGAGAGGTAGGAATCCTAAATCACAGGAACATTACAAGTAGAAGAATACTGTGACCTACGTCAGTGATGGCCTTCTTAGCCTTGTCTTCTGCGTTGCGTGATTCCTGTATGGCCTCCTCAACTTCACCCTGGAGCTGAGAGATGTCGCTCTCCAGCTTCTTCTTAGTATTGATCAAGCTTGTGTTCTGTTGAAAGATTACAGTTTTGTTCACCATTACCAGGCAGTTAGCACAGAAAGTTAAATCACGCTTAACCTGGTCGGTCTAACTTTTCAATTCAACTATTTTTGACTCATGCAATTTGTAAAAACTATTTTAATATAAACGACTTTACAACTTGTGTGCTATTAAATTATAATGTTATTGTTCTTATTGGATAAAACAATTATTATTGGAAAATGTCTATTCATGGTAGAATTAGGCTACAACTCCCTGTGTTGTATAGTAATTGTATGTCATTGATGGAACCTCTGAGTCACACATTTGAGTATTTAACATATCTTATGCTGCGATAGGTACTACTGTATGTAATATGTTGGTGTATTACCAAGTGAAAGTGATTACCTGTGAGTGGAGGAGTTGCACCCGCTCACTTGCATCCAGCAGTTCCTGTTCTGCCACCTTTCTGCTCCTTTCTGTCTGTTCAAGAGATGCCCTAATTTCTTCTATCTCTGCCTGCATCAGATTCGCTCTACGTTCCACCATAGCAAGCTGCTCCTTCAGGTCTTCTTGGCTTCTCAGGGAATCATCCAGATGAATTTGAACATCCTATGTGAGTAGACCAAAAATATATACTGAGCTGTCTGCATCCACTGCAGCACAAAGATTGTGAATTTATATGATGAACCAACAATCGTGTACCTTGAGTAGCCCTTGGACATTCCTCAGCTGCTTCTGAGACTCAGCGGCTATTCGGTTAGCATGGCTCAACTGGATTTCCATTTCATTTAGATCTCCTTCCATCTTCTTCTTTAACCTTAGAGCATCATTCCTGCTTCTGGTCTCAGCATCCAGCGCGCTCTGCATGGACTCCACCACTCGGACGTGGTTCCTCTTCAGCTGGTCGATCTCTTCATCCTTCTCTGCAATTTTCCTGTCAATTTCTGACTTCACCTGATTAAGCTCCAGTTGGATTCGGAGTATCTTTCCTTCCTCGTGTTCAAGAGAAGCCTAAGGGATCAGAGAACCACAACCAGCTTAAACTAAAGTCAGGAAAAGGCAAAGAAAATATACGTTTATTCCAGAAATTGGTCATCTCACCCTCCTATTATATATACCTTTTTTCAAGCATCTTGTCAAACTGTAAACGCTATTTAAGTTCTATTATTCTTTTGTGTTTTTTCCCATTCATAGTTACATTCCTTTACCACATCTGCCCTTCCACCACCACTGATACCCGTAAAGGGAAGTCGTACAAACGCACATTTATTTACATTCAACCACAACCTTCAGTATTCACACTGCTCAGGGCAGGAGGGGCCAATTCCAGTCCCCAAGGGCCACCATCTGGTCACGTTTTCAGGATATTCCTGCATCAGCACAGGGGGGGCTCAATCAGTAGCTCAGTCAAAGACAGACACTTCATCACAGCTGGCTCAATCAGTGGTGCAGTCTCTGACTGAGCCGCTGATTGTGCCACCTGCGCTGAAGCAGGGATATCCTGAAAACCTGATCTTGGGGTAAGGACTGGAGTTGGCCACCCCTTTCCTAGAGTAATGTTCTTTGATCCTGTGGCTCATTCTATCAAACAGTAACATGCTGCCAATAAACTCCCAGCGGAAGTTATGCAGTTACCTCGGCTTCTTCAAGAGCGGAATGGATTTCATTTTTTTCTTGCTCAATGAGTTTTTTTGCTTTCTCCACTTCATGTAAAGTCTTCGTACTTTCAGACACTTGTTCAGTAAGATCAGAAATCTCCTCTGTTGGTTGGGAAAAGGAAGTGATTTTAAAACAATGGTAAAAAAAACCTAACATTTACAGTGGCATTTCCGCGCGTTAGTGCAATTTGTGAACTTTAACCTTTTTGCAACAAGTTTGCTTAACCCTTTGAGGCACTCAGGCGACTTCTGAACATTGTAGCTACCTCGTTAAAATAAATTATTTATTTATTTATAAAATATTTTACCAGGAAGTAATACAGTGAGAGTTACCTCTCCTTTTCAAGTATGTCCTGGGCACAGAGTAAAACAAATAATACATGGTTACAAATACAGTTACATAAATGAACAAGGTATACATTATATACAAGACATTGCGTGCACAGTTAGAGATAATATATATTATGAGCGTATGAAACAGTTACAGACCAGGTTAAAGTGTGTGACAGCCTTAGATTTGAAAGAACTTAAGCTGGTGGTGGATATGAGAGTCTCTGGTAGGTTGTTCGAGTTTTGGGGTGCACGGAAGGAGACGGAGGAACGTCCGGATACTTTGTTGAGCCTTGGGACCATGAAAATGCTTGTTGTCCAAGGACAGCGCCAACCTGATCTCAAGTGATGGTGGACGGAAGGGGAGTGGCCCCTCAACTGCCAGTCCATCATCGCTGATTGGTCACGTAATCCGGTGTGCTGGGGGAAGGGGGGCGTGGCACTCAGCCTCTCGACCCCTCCAGCACTCAGGACATTACATGTTCAAATCATTTAGATTATTTTCACTTTTGAAATAAGAATAATATGTTTTTGGAAAAACATTTAAAAGGGAGATAGCGACGCGTCTGAGATTTTTGCTGGTTTTTCCAACTTTTTGGAAAGTTCTATGGAAGCCGCGGAGCAGCAAATCTCGCAGGCTGCGTATCCCTAATACTATTGGTAAAATAATTGGAAGGCAGCAGCCTGATCTCAACCTCTAAATACCAAAAGCTTCCCCGTGTCCTGTGCTACCTGAGAAGAAATCCGAATTCTCCATCCACCCCTCCTTCTCCTATACGCTCATGCCTTTAGTATGGGCTTTAATACAGTATGCTCTGCGCTACACATTCAAAGATAGGTAGGAAAAGACAACGTTTTGTATTCTATAAGCTGCTACCAAAATGTTCTCGTCTACATACAAATGCGACAGGTGGGATTTCAGCGCTTACGTTGCAGATTCTTGTTCTCGCGTTTGGTGGTTTCAAGGTGATCCAAAGACTCCTCATATGCATTTTTCATCTTGAACAGCTCAGTGCTGAGAGAACGAGTTTCCTTCAGGGCAGATTCGAGTTCCGCTTGTGCCTCTTCATACTTCTGTTTCCATTCGGCCAAAATCTAGGACATCAAAATCTGTCAAAATCTGCCCCCAGATTACGCAAACAACTTTGAATCAACCTTAGAAGGTAACTCTATATAGTCCAATGTAATCGCTCGGGACGTTATCATCTGAAAATCCCGCTTGACTTTAATGGCCGCTTCAAATTTTATAGCGGGCCCTTGGTAGGAAGTGTTTGAAGAATAGAGTAATGACACAAATACATATTTCACCAGTCAGTGAGGTGTCAAATCCTTGCAATACCTTATCAAAGTTCTTCTGTTTCTTATCTAGAGCAGCACAGGCGCTGTTAGATCTTTCCACGTCAATCATGAGATCTTCCACCTCATTGAGCAGCCTCTGCTTGGTCTTCTCAAGTGAAGCACATTTGGAATTCACAGCTTCAATATGTTCTTCTGCGTCTTGCAGTCGCTGGGCAAGCTTTTTCCTAGATTAAGATAATAGATACGGATGCAAAATATGTACACAAAATAAATGCAAACAGGGTTACTTCACTGACTTCGATGGGGAATTTCGTCCGAAAATGGCATGATTCGCTGCTTCTGCATATATAGAAGAAGCCTCAAAATTGTACAGAGCTGGGTGGTCATTGTGGGTCAACAGGATTGTGACAGATATTAAGAATTTACTGTAGTATAAAATAAAGGGCTTTTTTTGTTGGTTGTTTTTCACTTTATATGAATTAAGAGGTCTTCCGGAGCGGAACCGTGGCTCTTAAAGCTCCAGTGCTTCGTCCACACCCCTCCCCCCGACGGTCGAGACATTTAATTTTTCACTTTTGACAGCACTTGCAAGGAAAAACTACATGGTTGCAGAGTCATCCAATGGTTATCTGTAATGACATCTCACAATGATTTTAAGTTTTTCTGTTGGCCACCGGAGTGATGCTAAATGCCAGCGGCCATATTGTTTTTCCCAGAAAATAATTATTGGAAGGAAATTTCTAAATTAAATATTTGAGGAATGGTGGGGTGGGGGGGAGGGTCCCCTTACTTAAAATAAGGTTAAACAAAAATAATTTTTAATACATTGAACCCATTAGTCATGAAAACCTATAATGCAATACTTTGAGTTTAGATTACTTTACGTGACATTAAAATGACATTGACATACTTGGCGTCCTCCAGTTCCTCTGTGCGCTGAATAGCATCTGTCTCATATTTGGTTCTCCACTGAGCAACTTCACCGTTGGCCTTGGACAACGATCTCTGCAGCTCAGCCTTGGCCTCCTGTTCCTCTTCATATTGCTCACGGAGAAGGTCACAGTCATGGCGGGACGATTGCAAACCGTGGGCAAGAGCATTTTTGGCCTGTAAAATATGACCATTTGCCACCAAGTTAGAATTAGCTCTAAAATGAATATTTACTGTATGGCGCTTGGTTATTCCATATTGGGCTCGAAGCATACTGTATGGCGCCTGGTTATTCCATATTGGGCTCGAAGCATACTGTATGGCGCTTGGTTATTCCATATTGGGCTTGAAGCATACTGTATGCTAATTTGTAGTTATTTTCTGCAGAACAAATATTAACATATATATCAAATTTTATTCACTCAAAGTGAGTCAGACTTGTGGGTTCTGGACCAAGAGCAGAATATCTTAATGGAAAACAACTGAATTGAAATGATTATATTTTATTGAAGTCTAGGAGCAGACTGATGTTAACAATGTATAAGAATAACTCCCAAAGTGGGGATTCACAGAGATAGGAGAGGTGTGACAAGTACAGTATGTGTTCATGGACAGCAGTTTTGTATGAAAAGGACTAATTACTGTAATGTACGGTCCATGTTTACTAAGCAGTGCTGCCCCATGAGACACCTCACAGTCTATGCAGAGGGCATCTCATGGCAGGGGTGCGCAAAGTTTTTTGCTGCGCCCCCTGTGTGCTGGCCCCAGCGCTCGTGCCCCCCTCTCACGTGACCCCGCAGCATCATTTGACGCCACGTTGTCATGGCGACGTGACCAGAAGCTGGCTGAATCTGCAACGGCCGCATCCCCCCTTGAAAAATCCCACGCCGTTTGCGCACCCCTGTCTTATGGCATTGAATTGCTTGGGTCTACATCAGGAGTGGCCAACACCAGTCCTCAATGGCCATCAACAGGTCAGGTATTAGGTATAGCCTTGCTTAGGCACAGGTGGCTCAATCAGTGGCTCAGTCATTATCCACTGATTGAGCCACCTGTGCTGAAGCAGGGATATCCTTAAAACCTAACCTGTTGGGGGCCCTTGAAGACTGGAGTTGTCTAACCCTAACCCCTGGTCTCCACGTCCTGTACAAACCTTAGTCTCCTCTTCTAGCTGCCGCTTAAGTTCCTCCACTTGCTGTGTAAATGCCTGCTTGCCTCGGGAGAGCTGGGAAATCAAGGCGTCTTTTTCTTCTAACTGGCGAGAATATTCACCTGCCGAAAACACATATATTATGAGGTCACACGCGATGAAGAGAGATCGCTACAGCTCACGGCATTGAAATAACACAACGCGCCTAGTATAGCTCAGTGTACTCAAAAGCTTCCATGGGAGTCAGTGGTTGTGTTGGTGTAGTACAAGGGTGGCCAAGACCCCTCCAACAGGTCAGGTTTTATGTTATTCCTGCTTCAGCACAGATTGCTCAATCAGTGGCTAAGTCTTCAACTGAGCCACTGATTGGGCCACCTGTGCTGAAGCTGAGATATCCTTAAAGCATGTCCTGTTGGTTGGCCCTGAGGACTGCAGTGAAGAACCCCTGCATTAATGCAAGCTTGGCTGGGAGCGGCACATAGGAGTACAAGGCTTATTTATAGTCATTTTAAAATAAAACTAGCCAGATTTACCATTTTCTGTTTGCAGACGCGCTCTTTGCGCGGTGATGTCATTAATTTGTCTCTGGTGTTCCTCCTCCTTTGACTTAAGTTCACTAAGCTGGTCTTCCAGAGTACGGCAAATCTTCTCAAAATTGGCCTACATTTGACAGATAATCGTCAGAATATCAGCAACATATTCATTGTATATGAATACAGTAATACACTTAGACATGAATTTAGGATGGGCGGTTCGGTACCCCCAGAATTGGAGGCCGCACCTCCCCTCTGATACAGAAAAGTCTTGGTTCCCGGAGCTTGGATTTCTGTGTCTGATCTGAACCAAATCAAAACAAAAACACATTTTTGTATACCTCCTGGGTTCGGATCTCTAGGCATTTCCACCCCCATGAACCCTCCCATCACCTCCTCTGCTGCCATTTTGTGTCAGCGTGATCAGGGGGAGGGGGAAGGGAAGGGGGGGGTGGAAGCTGGCACAGCAGGAAAGAGAGGGGCAGAGAGAGAGAGACAAAGGGACAGAGAGAGAGCTGCATAGAGTAGAGGGGCAGAGAGAAAGAGACAGAGCAGATTTCAGGGGGGGGAGAGAGAGAGAGTAGATGGGCAGAGAGAGAGACACAGGGCAGAGTGGCAGAGACAGATACATAGAGTAGAGAGAGAGAGAGACATGGGCCTGACTGACTCTGACATGTTGCTCCCATATTCTCTGCTCTCTCCCAGCATCCTGTTCCATTCAAACAGCTCCAGTTGGGTTAACACAGTGAGGTTAACTGTGTGGGTTGTATAACTAGGTTGGCAAAGACATACTACCATCTAATCTGTCTCTATTCTGTACCAGTGTATCAGTCAGTCCAGAGCCATCTGTAAATATAACGGATAATCCGATTTGTGTAATACATCTACTTATTTTAGAAGATGGAGGAAAACTGCATTGTCAAATCTTTACTCCAGTGGGAGAAAAGCTGCTAGATACAGAGAAGTCTAACACAATGCATCTCTCTACTCCTAGGAGTTCGTGATACATTAACAATACATTAATAAACAGTAACAATACATTAACAATACATTAATAAACATTAACAATACATTAATAAACATAACTCCTAGGGCATGGCTAATATGTGTATTGATCAAAATCTCCTGGCTGCAACACTGGTGCCAAAATGTATGAAAGAAAACGACCCCATTGTACTCTATACTGTCTTACATTTTTATTTGATAAATCTGATGTTCTTTTCTGCCTTAGGAAGACTTGATAAATAACCCCCCAAGATTATAAATTTTGCCAATATGATATACAAGGTCACATTCTGTTCTTAGGAAAAGGTCCAAACAGCTGGTTTTAGATAGTGATTAAATATTTTCTTTTTTTTTGGTTACCCAACTATCTTTCTATAGGACTGTTTATGATATATTTCATCAGGATTCCCCTGCTCATGCCAGGAACATAACAATGATTGCCACCATTTTTGATGATATCTACTTAAATAACAGTTTTTCTTACAGCATAACTACATTCTCGAAACTTACCTTTGCTTTGGAGACAGACTCCATATTACTGGCAAGATCGTCAATTTCCATCTTAAGTTCACTCTTTTCCTTTTCCAGTTTCTGTTTGACACGCTGGAGGTTATCGATTTGTTCTCCAAACTCGGCGCTGCTGTCGGCATGCTTCTTACGGAGAGCAGCAGCGGTGGCTTCATGCTGCAGTGTGGACTCTTCAAGGTCACGGCGCATCTTCTGGAACTCTGCTTCACGCTTCTTGTTCATCTCGATCTGGAGAGAAGTTGCCCCACCGGCCTCTTCCAGACGCTCGCTGATCTCTTCAAGTTCCCTGGAGTGGTCAGACCGCTGCTTCTCTGCCTTTGCACGGGCTGCCCGCTCAGCTTCGATTTCCTCTTCAAGTTCCTCAATACGGGCCTGGTTATTGAGAAGGCAAACACTTACAGAAAACCTTCTTTAAGAAATCTGATATGAAGTTATTTATGTTTAATGTAAGTCTTACCTGCAGCTCCTTGATCTTTTTCTGCAGTTGAGCACCAAGGACTTGTTCATCCTCAATTCTGCTTTGAAACTGGCTGTTCTCAAAATCTTTCCTATTGGGAAAGTATAATAAGTCGTTTTTAGATCTAGGCCCAGATTTATTCAAGCGAGCTAAGCCGTGACCCTAACCCTAACCCATTCAAATGAATAGGCCATAGGGTTTAGCATACAGTAGTAAATTTGACCTCACGGTTAACATATATATATATACACAAGTGTTTAGGATTCTTGACTTATACCTACTTTTTGAGTTTCTCATCCATCTGCTGCCTGTCATTTTCAAGATCCATTATGGTTTCTTGAGCTAATTTCAGATCGCCTTCAAGTTTCCTCTTTGATCTTTCAAGGTCCATGCGAAGCTTCTTCTCTTGTTCCAGAGACCCCTCAAGCTGAATAAGGAAATGTATATTATGTCAATGGTTCCCGATCTTGTGCTCATTGGTTGTGGCTTTTGTCACTCTACTGTACTTACATCGTCAACTTGCTGTTCAAGCTTGGCCTTGGCTTTTGTCAGTGTGTTGACTTTGTCCTCTTCAGCCTGAAGGTCATCAAGTGTTTGTTGGTGGGCTTCTTGGAGGGCTTTCTTTTCTTTTGTAAGCTTGACAATGTTCTCATCCAAAACTGCCATTTCCTCAGTAAGGTTTTTGACCTTTCAGGCAAGAAAAGTATTTATTAAATTATGAGCCCCCCCTGCCACTGGTGGCTCTTCATGCAAACAAGGGTTAAACTGAATAACTCTACACCATTTCTTCTGATCTTAGAGTATTATGTAAACATGTTTTAAGGAAGGTATTTCTTCACATATTTCATTACGCTTTTTTAGATCGGTTTTGTATAAATTGTAGAGTAATTGTGATAATTAAACTTTCCCCATTGCATGCCATTAATTCGTTTATGCTTGAGATCATCTGATATCGTGATTACTTGGGGTAGAGATTCATGGTCATTGCTTAGGAGACACTATCACTTCACTTACCTTGTTTTCTGTGGCATGTTTCTCTTTTTCAACTTTGGCCAATGTCAGCTCAAGGTCGTCAATGTCTTTCTTCAATTCAGAGCACTCATCCTCAAGTTTCCTCTTTTTAGCGGTCAGCTCAGCGTTCGATTCCTCCTCGTCCTCCAGCCTTTCGTTGAACTCTTTGATCTTGGCTTCCAACTGGATTTTGGTTTTGATTAACTGATCACATCTTTCCTCTGCATCTGTTAGATTTTCAGATTCCTGGGTGGAAATAAAACATATGTACAATCTCATACATGTCTAAGGAAAAGTGAAAACATGAACAATACTTATGGATATTACATTATTACTCATACAGTATAATACATGGAGGAATAACCCATGATTTATTCTGTTTATAGAAAGTGCATTATTACTGAGACACCATGATAGAAGTTGGGCCATATAGGAAAGTTTTCATGCAATTGCTGAATTTGATACTCTCTGTTGATTAAAACGTTTTGCATTTTGCAGACCCCGGAGAGCTGCTACTTTCTGTTTTCTATCAGAGATGTCCAGCACTCTGATTTTGGGTCAGAGAGCAGTATATTAGGTACTGTAGTTATATTTATAATTGCAGACCAAGCAATATCCTACATGTGTGTTTTTTTTAAATAAATCAGTTCTGTACGATGAGAAAATAAAAGCAGTTCCATATCGGCGCCTTTGTGTTAAAGCGGCAATCCAAGCCGTCAGATTTGTTTGTGAATTTCCCCCCTATAGCATTGAAGCCGGGGGTCTCCAGAGCTGAACCCTGTTCATTTCAGCTACGGGGAGCCCCTGCTTCCTGCTTACTGACCTGCTAATGAGGTGCCAGTAGCCACTCTCCTTGGCTTCCAGGGCTCACAATATGGCTGCTGTTGAAATTTTTCACGTCCTGCGGGCCAATAGGAAGCCGTGACATCATCGCTGCAGCTTCCTATTGGCCCATGTGACGTGGGAGCTTTAAACTTTAAAGCCCGGCTTGCTGAGCCGGGGATGCTGCCGAAACCTACTTCGGAGGTAAGTATCTCTGGAAGCAGGGGGTCCCCTAGATAAAATGAATGGGGTTCAGCTCCGTAGACCCCCTGCTTCAATGTTATATAAAAATGTAACACTTGCAAAAAGAAACCGCATCATGGATTGCCCCTTTATGTAAAGACTCTGTAAATGTAAAACATCAACTGGACGCCAACCACTGGACATCAAATTAGGACGGATTATAGCTTTATATAGTAATAACCGATGTCTCGTTGCAGTGAGATTGTGAACACAAGTATAGAAGTGTTTATAAGTAATTCACACTCACAGACCGGGCTTGAAGTTGCAGTGAGATTGTGAACACGAGAATAGAAGTGTTAGTAAGTAATTCACACTCACAGACTGGGCTTGAAGTTGCAGTGAGATTGTGAACACAAGTATAGAAGTGTTTATAAGTAATTCACACTCACAGACTGGGCTTGAAGTTGCAGTGAGATTGTGAACACGAGTATAGAAGTGTTTATAAGTAATTCACACTCACAGACTGGGCTTGAAGTTGCAGTGAGATTGTGAACACGAGTATAGAAGTGTTTATAAGTAATTCACACTCACAGACTGGGCTTGAAATTGCAGTGAGATTGTGAACACGAGTATAGAAGTGTTAGTAAGTAATTCACACTCACAGACTGGGCTTGAAGTTGCAGTGAGATTGTGAACACGAGTATAGAAGTGTTAGTAAGTAATTCACACTCACAGACTGGGCTTGAAGTTGCAGATCATTCTTCTCCTGGAGAACTTTAACCATTTTCTCCTCGAGCTCCTTCCTTCTGGCTTCTGACTTTGCCAGGTTCTCCTTCGTCTTCGCAAACTCCTCCTTCATGTTTTGCATCTCTTTCTCCGACTCTGCGCTCTTTAACAGAGGCTTAATCTTGAAGTAAAGCTTCATCCATGGCCAGTGTTTGACATTGGTGAATGCTCGGATGTTATACTGAATAGTGAACAATGCTTCTCTATAAAGGAATGATAAAATAAGGCAAGAGTGCACAGTCAGTACTAGTGGTCAAAGGACATTAAAATAAAGTATAGTTTTATGAGATCCAGGTGTAGAAATACCTAATAAACAAGAAAGCATGTTTTATACGTATACTTAATAAATGCAACAGGGAACCTACTTTTAAAATAGGTATTTCTTGTGTAAATATGTGTGTAAGATTAGTCTTTTAGCAGAAGTGGTGGGGGCATATATGCTCACATCATTCATTGGGAATGATAGGGTGTACCCAATACATTTGGAGGTACTCTAGTAGGGTCTGGGAATTTAAAGCATGTATGGAAACCAGCAGATTGGGTTGGCCAAATGACTTATCCGCTCCTAATTTATATGTTTGATATGATTCTATTTCAAGTATTTAAAACATGAGACTCTTTTCCTCAATAGGACATTAGTTGATGATAATGACTCCATTTGTTCAGTAATCTCTTACCTCCTGTCCATCATCTTCTTGAACTCTACCCTCATAAGGTATCCTCTGCACCTGGCCTGGGTACGTGTGATAACATGTGCTAAGCGGTCGTCACGCATCTCTTCCAGTGTCCCCAGGAGACCAGCTTTAAAGAACACCTTTCAAAATGGAAATGCAACATTCTAGTCACTGGAGACCACAGAAAACCCGTAGCTATTGCAACACAAACACTTCTTTGTATATACCTTGGTGTGACCAAATCTGTACTGAGTGTGGTCAATATCAATGGAACCAAGAAGCTTCTCAGAAGCCTTCTTGCTGTCAATAAACTGTCCCTCTGGAATAGCGCTTGCATTTAAGATTTTGTATCTGTTGAGGCAAAAATAGTGTTCAATTAACAATTTTTCTCCACATTAGTGAAAGTTTTGTAGCAAGGGTCCTAGAAAAATATCTATAGCCTCAGCTAAAAAAAAATAAAATCTGTCCCCAAGATAAGGGACACGTGTGTGAAGATAACAAGCAGCACAAGTATCGAGAGCGACCGAGTCCTGTTATGTAGCCGAGATTTCAATTCCTCGCATCATTTAGTTAAATCATCATCTTCTTTTATTTGTGAGGACGCTGCACCAGCCCTTCCTCGTGAGGCTCTATCAATGCACCGCGATACATTGGAAACAACGCCTAACCGAATCTCTTACCGTCAATTCAACTTTCCATTCACAACCTCACTCTCGTTCCTATTCTCCCAAGCAACATTACAGCAGAAACCCCCCACCCCCCACCACCCATAGCTTCTCTACTTTGCCTTTTGTTTTAGGATTCAGAATCAGAGGTTCTCCTGGAGCTGAACCTTTAGTTCCGGGACCCCCTCCCCCCCTGACCCTCCCCTCCCAGTTCATGAGATGTTTGCTTTTTTGGGTGCAGTGTTGGTGTTCCCATTTGGGAAATCTAGATAGTGATCCAGAAGAAGGCAAACAAAACAAGGGCGTTAATAAGATATAAAAATATAAAAACACGTAAAGTTTTGTGATTGTAAATGGGTCAGAGGGGATTGCTTTGGCTGAGAGCTGCGGCTTGCACTGCTGAGTTTTCAATAACAGAAGGGATAGCGGTACCTCTGCTTGAAGTCACTATAAGGGATTCTGCTTGGAAAGCCCTTTCTGCAAATCCTGATACCTTCCAGCACACCGTTACATCTCAACTGATGCAGAACCAGCGCGTGCTCCATGGAACCTTAAGAAAATGACAACATGAGCACGAGAAGCAAGTCGCGCAGAGAAGCAGCGATGTGGGGTGGTTAGGTGCGCGCAGGTTGTATGTTATGGCTCTTACCGGGAGTTTTGGTCTCGTTGGGAATAAGGCAACGGACAAAATGAGGGTGAGTAGACCTCAGATTGCTCATCAGTTTATTTAAGTTTTCCTATGACATTAGAGAAACAACTAGTCATTATCTTGCTTTTTCCCCATAACGTTTTATATCTATTTTCCTACATTTAAAAATCATGACGACATAAACCGTGCTTGTATTTTTGTAAGGGTGCAATAAAAGGTAACCCTCTGTAGAATGTATTTCATGCTCGAGATTAATTCTACAAGGCACAAAGTAACATCAGATAGAGAGCAGCTATCGAGGAGAATGGGTGCATGAGGTGTCTGTTATATAAAACCCCCATTTCCGCACATATCTTATTCTTTGTAAGCTTCGGAAGGCGTATTTCCTCCGTATCGCGTGTTTCTCCTTACTTGTATGTCATTCTTTTTATGTTATGAGGTCACTCTGTACCCCATGTACGCGCCGTGGAATATGTTGGCGCTTTACAAATAAACGATAACAATATGAATTCTTCATGTTCTTTATCCCCGACTTTTGTTCCTCCGGTTTCTCTAAATGTAGTTTCTTGTTTATTTACATTCAGTGTTTTCATATTACCAAAAGTGTCTCACCCTGAAAAGAGCAGACACCGTCTGGAAGGAGGAACCCTTCTCTTTCCCACCTTTCTTGGCACCACCCTCTGCAAAAATAATAAGCAAAATTGCACAATGCATTTACCAATTATTTGGCCCCCTAACGAACAGCCAAACATGATGATCAAGAACAGACATGGTGAGAGAGGGTCACTCAACTACGTATACATGTAGCGTAACCCATGAGTACTGCGCTGCCAATACCTCCCATTTATACTAAGGCCGCCCTGTTTCCCACACCTGCTCAATTACAGCGCTTTTGTCCTTACCACTTACTAAATTGTGGTCTATTCTGCTACATCTACCCATGCAGTTACACATGTAATGTATGCATAGTACACTTCGGTCTTTTTTAATATATTTAATACAGTGGTTGACAAATCCCCAAAAATCTACTCGCCGAACAAAAAAATCTACTTGCCACCTCAGTACCACACGTGATGCTTGGGCCAATAGGAGTCGCCACGATGTTAAATCCACTCGCCCGGGGCGTGCAAATGTATAGGTTTGTGAAAGGATAATATAATAAAATATTAACGTATATAGAAATATATAAATATGAGAGAGAATGTGAGTGAGTGAGGGTGAGTGGTGAGTGGGAGTGTGAGTGGGTGGGGGAGAGGAGAGGAGAGAGGAGAGGCTGAGAGAGCGGAGCGGAGACGAGGAAGGGCTGAGCGAGAGGCGAAGAGGTGGCGACGAGAGAAGAGAGAGAGAGAGATGGAGAGAGAGAGAGAGGAGAGAGGAGAGAGAGAGAGAGAGGAAGATAATGACGAATAGTCAACGTCTCTCCTTAACCCATTCCTTTAAGAAGGTTGAACACTAAAACAAAGTCTGTTGGACACATTTGGATTAGCTTCATGACAAAGAAAAGCCATGACATCATTCCTGAGTGAATAAAAATGTGATTGTTTCCCCTTTATATAATTACCTGCTTCGTGCAGAATAGCTAGAGAGAAGAGAAATGCCAATGTTTCATTGAAGACTTCTGGTAGAGCCCAATGACCGTTCATTCGGGGGTCCTTGTTCTTCTCAAGCCATCAGTGATGTTGTAGTCACCGTCCCAGCATAGTGCACAAGGGAGAAGTGAGCCTCAGGTTTGCCTTTGACAACCTTCGGCTTCTGGAAGTTGTTGGATTTGCCCAGATGTTGGTCATACAGCTGTTCTTGAATGAAACGTCTGACGCTTGGGGAACATGCATCTCTAGGATGGAGAAAATTCCCATTGGCTTTGTAGAAAAAGAAAAAATATATATATATTTCGCTGTACACAGTGTATGAAAGAGATGTGGTCGTCAGCAATGTACTGTATCCAGTAGGGAAAACATTTTGAAAAGTGACTAACATGTTATAGGGCGTCTGGTCCAGAGCAGTCAAGGTTCCCCAACAGACCAGATTTCAAGATTTCTTTAATTAACTCAATAAGCAATTAACCTAACTCGTGTATATATAATAGAGAGAGAGAGAGAGCGAGTTGAGGGAACTGCTTAAGGTGAAACGAGTGTAGAGTGTTGGACGTGAAGGAGGACGCATACACAGTACCGTTTGCCTATTGAGAGACTCGTCTGCTGCTTCTATAATCTGGGGATTCGAACCCGGATGTACGGGGACGGAGACACCAGCCAAGCTGAGCCCGGAGGGAGGAGATCATCTTTATCTTCAGCCATCGGTGTTGATCTTAGGATCACAATGATATTGGTTTTAACACCATGTGAGTGTGTTTTAACATGATCTTTTCTTATAAAGTGTTTATTGGTCTACACTATCTCAGGTCCTCTATTTTACTCCGTGAAGGTCCTGTCCGGTAATCTGTGCCTCTGCCTGCCCTTTCCTGTGGTTAGAGTTTGGGATCAGCTATACGAGATACCTTTATATGTATTTCAAGATTAGGAAATTTGTGAGTACAAATTTAATTGGATTTGGGAACAATTAATACATATCACTTAAGACATATTGCACTATTGTATATATGCTTTCTTTTCACATATACCTGCGTCCCCAATCAACCTGGGAGTTCCTTAGCAAACAGTGCAAATAGGACCTGGGTAGAGGCAGAAGATAAACTGTCCTCTTGTAATGAAATATCTAAGTTGATTTTATGGGTAGAATGCAAATAATAAGGAAATAGTTGTTTATGTGTAGCACCCTTGCTGAATCGACCAGTGTTGCATGTAAGCTATGGCAGTTGCTGGCAGTGCCAGAGTTAACAGCCGCACCAGGCTATGCTGTGAGTTAGTCTCTGTTAATGTTATCAGTTGCAGTTCGGCACACGCCCTGTCTGGCAAGGCCTTGGAAAGTACTAGTTGTGTTTGTGTGGGTGACAGACTGCAACAGTTTGATCTGCCCAATTACTGGGGGCAGAATGTTCACACTCCTGGGTATATAATGTGGGGGCCCTTCTTTTACCCTGAGATGCTCCAGACTTCAGGGGATGCACCCAAGCAGCTATTCTATACTTCAGGCAGGGAGATAAAAGGAAGCCGTTCGCCTTGGGACATACCGATGGGAGATTGATTCTGAGTGTAGGGTCTTGAACTAGGTGACCAAGAGAGGCCACTTGCATGGGAGGTGGTGAAGCCAGCCTCCACGTTTCAAGAGTAGAGTGACGTGGTACTAGTTCTGCATTAAACAGGCAGTGAATCCCTGCGCTTCTCCCTGGGATAGCATAATTGGGAATATATATATGGTGTAAAAATCTAATGATAAAGGAGATTTGGGTTTACACCTTTATCAATAATGCTAACTGCTAATTCGCCGTCTGTTTTCACATTGTAGGGCCAATCCCTTCGCCAGCTGCACGCTCCTTACATGGAGAAGCACGGCGATTATGTATTTGTTTTACTGTCTGCATCGCCTATAGGGAACTCCTGTCTGGAGGAGGAAAGGTTACTATTCTATGGCAGAGGCCACGTTCACTAAAACCTGTCCTGATTACTGCGTGGTTTTTTCGGATCCTGCTGACAATAAAGACCACACTATGTAAAAGTTCCTGGTACCCTTTCTTCTATTGCACTCCACTCTACAGCCATGGCCTGACCCCACGGAGAGAAGACCCTGAGATAAGAGGTAACCACTGAGCTAACACTCTAATGAGCAGGTCTAAACCTTGTCATACTTCACCCGAGACACTGTTATTCATGTACGCCCTATCTCTATACAGCCGGGTGGGATAGGGGTGTTACATGCCAAACAAAGGAAATTACCTTTTCTATCAGCTCAATGCAGGCAGCCAAATCCATCCCAAAGTCAATGAACTCCCATTCGATCCCTTCCTTCTTGTATTCCTCTTGTTCCAGGACAAACATGTGATGGTTGAAGAACTGTTGCAGTTTCTCATTGGTGAAGTTGATGCAGAGCTGCTCCAAGCTGTTGTACTATAAAAATAGATGAACATAATTATATAATTTCCCTCCTGACAACCTTTGGTGGTATATAGCAAGACCCAGAGCCTGAGGCGGTCCTCTGAGAGATGAGTCCCCTTCCGGCACTGGAACACACGTTTTGTCCTTTCACTTGAATGGGGCAGGAATGTGTCTTACAGAAGACGGCTTAGTAAATATAGCCCTTAATATGGCACAGAAGTGGGACAGTTTGGAGCAAGTGCACCACAGAGGTTGAGTGGGATCACGAAGCATGGGCGAAGGAGGGACTTAATCGTATGGATATTTCTGTAGCTTCCCTACATAGATATGAACCTACTTCTTTTACTCATTGGAAGTGGCCCATCACTGCTCTATATTACATTGGTACCAGCCCTCAACGTTTCCTCTGGGGAGTTATTGTGGATACAGAACAGATGTGGCAGCTGTTACTGCAGTAGGACACACACCAGCGGGAGCAACTGCCATTCACTCTGCATTGGCCGCGGGTGAAAAATGGGTGGGGCTAATGTGGTAGCGGGGTGATAACATTGCTACGTTGTTGTGTTCTGCACAGTGAGTTGTATGGAAACTCTGTGATATTCGGTGTGATGATGAGATATGTTGTGTTATCCGCAGGAACAATGTCACACACTACATCTGTATCTATGGATTATGAAGTAATCTTAGCATCATGTATGAGTTCAACATTCTCTATCAGCGGCCGATCATTCACCGGGATAAGGCAGCATTCACTTACATCAAAAATTTCAAATCCAGCAATATCCAGGACACCAATGAAATATTGTCTGGGTTGTGTTGTATATAGCTGCTCATTGATACGTATGACCATCCACAAGAACATCTTCTCGTAAATTGATTTACCCAGCGCACCAACTGAGTTATGCACCTACAAACAGATTACGAATGAGATTACCTGGTATAAACAGCATTATACATTGGTATTTATTGGGGGGGTGGGGTACGTATGCAGCTAAGTAAAAAGGGTTGTGTATTTTAATTGACACCTGGAGGTCTACTCACTAACGTGTGATAGACAAGTGCTCAAATGACCATAATGATACATAATAACTATTGTATAATCTAGTGACCCATAAGGGAGACATTTTAAATGCAAATTTCTTGGCAAATTAATTCTGATCGCTTTAGCACATAAATGTACAATTCAGAGAGTGTTTATAGAATCAATTAGTAGCGGGGTACCGTATCTGACAATTTTATAATGAGATGTTGAAAATTGTGTATCTAATGCTGTCATAATAGCTACACGTGCAACAGTAACTGTGGGATCCTAATACAAGGGAACATAGATTTGATAGGAAGTTTAATGAGAAGGTCACTTACCTGCTGTACAGTCTGTCCTTTGGTGACGTACTCATTGCCGACCTTCACTCTGGGGTAGCAGAGAGCTTTAAGCAAGTCCGATGAGTTCAGGTTCATGAGGTAAGCGATCTTATCCGCCACTGCGATGGAGGAAACAGGCTGTGTTGAGCAATGACCTTGATACTGTTACAGGTTTGAAGCAGGGGGTCTCTGGCGCTGAACTGCAGTAATTTCAGCTCCCGGGGACCCCCTTCTGCCCCAGACACCTCCGTAGTGGCAGATTTAAAGCTCCCGCATCACGTGGGCCAATAGGAAGCTGTGATGTCATTCCTTGCGGCTTCTTATTGGCTCACGTGACAAGGACATTTAAACCTCCAGAGCTGCTACTGGCACCCACTGCGGAGGTAGGTATCTCGGGGAGCAGGGGGTTCCCCGTGCTGCTACCGGAACCCCTACGGAGGTAAGGTATTATGGGGAGGGAGCAGGGGAGCCCCAGCTGATGTACCGGCACCCAATAGGAGGTAGTATCTCGGGGAGCAGGGGGTCCCCGGCTGCTACCGCACCCACTACGGAGGTAGGTATCTCGGGGAGCAGGGGGTCCCCCGAGCTGCTACCGGCACCCACTACGGAGGTAGGTATCTCGGGGAGCAGGGGGTCCCCCGTGCTGCTACCGGCACCCACTACGGAGGTAGGTATCTCGGGGAGCAGGGGGTCCCCCGGCTGACTACGGCACCCACTACGGAGGTAGGTATCTCGGGGAGCAGGGGTCCCCGTGATGCTGCTACCGGCACCACTACGGAGGTAGGTATCTAGGGGAGAAGGGGGTCCCCGGTGCTCGGCACCCACTACGAGTAGGTATCTCGGAGCAGGGGGTTCCCCGAGCTGCTACTGGCACCCACTACGGAGGTAGGTATCTCGGGGAGCGGGGGTCCCCGTGTGTACTGGCACCCACTACGGAGGTAGGTATCTCGGGGAGCAGGGGGTCCCCCGTGCTGCTACCGGCACCCACTACGGAGGTAGGTATCTCGGGGAGCAGGGGGTCCCCCGTGCTGCTATCGGCACCCACAGCGGAGGTAGGTATCTCGGGGAGCAGGGGGTCCCCCGAGCTGAAATTAACAAGGTTCTAACACATTACAGCTGCTTGTTGGGTGACGCTGCACTTCCCTAGTTGCGATGTGTAACATGCTCGTTCAGCAGGGAAAGGGTCAACTGCAGATGTGTGAGCTCTAATGCAGGAGCGGCCAACTCCAGTCCTCAAGGGCCACCAACAGGTCAGGTTTTCACCACATCTCTGCTTCAGCATAGGTGGCTCAAGCAATCCTTGCTTCAGCATAGGTGACTCAATCAGTCCCTGCTTCAGCACAAGTGGCTCAACAGTCCTGCTTCAGCACAGGTGGCTCAATCAGTGGCTCAGTCTTTGACTGAGCCTCTGATTGAACCACCTTTGCTGAGGCAGTATTCGACTGAGTGACTGATTGAGCTACCTGTGCTGAAGCAGTGATATCCTGAAGATGTGACCCGTTAGGAGCACAGTGTACGGCGTGTTACCTTCCGTGCCGTCTGGCTCAGCCTGCTCCTCGCGCTGCTTCTGCTTGAACTTCAGGTTACCGTAGTGCATCACGGCGCCCGTCAGCTTATAGATGGAGAGTTTCTCCTCGGCTGTGAAGCCCAGGATATCAATGGCACTCTGAGGGTTAAAACCTCAGGGTTAGCTCCTCCACAGTAACAATTTGTGGTATCCTAGGTCCACTTGTATTTAAAGTAACCCTTTTAGTACCAGTGGGACTGTTTATCAGGGTTTACATTTCTGTATATTGTGTATTGTCTATTGTATATATTCTGTATATTGTATATAGTCTGTATATTGTATATAGTCTGTATATTGTATATATTCCGTATATTCTGTATATTGTGTATATTCTGTGTATTCTGTTTATTGTATATGACAGCAGGTTATATATTCTGTATATATTCTGTATATATTCTGTATATATTCTGTATATTCTGAATATTCTGTTTATTGTATATAACACAGCAAGTTATATATTCTGTATATTCTGTATATTCTGTATATTCTGTTTATTTTATATAACACAGCAAGTTATATATTCTGTATATTCTGTATATTCTGTATATATTCTGTATAGTCTGAATATTCTGTATATTCTGTATATATTCTGTATAGTCTGAATATTCTGTAAATTCTGTATATATTCTGTATATTCGGTATATTCTGTTTATTGTATATAACACAGCAGGTTATATATTCTGTATACTGTATTCTGTATATTCTATATATTCTGTATATTCTGTTTATTGTATATAACACAGCAAACTGTAACAATAGATAATGTTACCGTAGTAATATAAGGATACATTGTAGCTGCTGAGTTACACTGACTGGGGGCCCTTATGTTAGTCACACAATCAGCATTGTTATAGATTTGTAACAGGAGCACCAAACAATTACCAGGCTCGGTAAGACTGTAGAATGATACAATGTCACGTGCTTTACATATACAAATAAGAACATATAAAAAAGGGGGGTGTAGTGTTGCTGCTTTAACCGCGAAATAATCTATTTTGTGTTCAATGATCAATATGCTGCAATCTGCTCTGCACTTGAAGGATTAGGATAGAATGGCTCATAGACTCATGTGCAATAAAGGTGCTTCTCGTGAGTGTCCCGTGAGTGTGAGTGTCCCGTGAGTGTCCCGTGAGTGTGAGTGTCCCGTGAGTGTGAATATCTCATGAGTGTGAGTGTCTCGTGAGTATCTAAAGAGTGTGAGTATCTGTGAGCGTGGGTATCTCGTGAGCGTGAGTGTCTCGTGAGTATCTCATGAGCGTGAGTATCTCATGAGCGTGAGTATCTGTGAGCGTATCTCGTGGGCGTGAGTATCTCGTGAGCGTGAGTATCTCGTGAGCGTGAGTATCTCGTGGGAGTGAGTATCTTGTGAGCGTGAGTATCTCGTGGGCGTGAGTATCTCGTGGGCGTGAGTATCTTGTGAGCGTGAGTATCTCATGGGCGTGAGTATCTCGTGAGCGTGAGTATCTCGTGAGCAGTGAGCACTAATAATTCATGGCCACCGCTGGGATCCGCAGGACTTACATCAGTGGCCATCAATTCCTCTGTGTCATCGATGCTGGCGACTGTAATTTCACCCTGACTGACGAACGGGAAATCGTAGGGGTTGGTGGTGATAAGAAGCATTTCTGCAACAACCAAAAATTGGGCATTAATGTAAATGGGAAAAGAAAGTACATATAACCCTTTCACTGCCAGAGGGGCCTGCATTGCATCGCATCAAAAGGGTTAAAAGTTCAGTGCCCCCAAAAACATTTTTATTTTATGTCTTTTTTAAAGTTAGTTTGTAAACACGCTAAGCAGCAAACATGGAATGGAGGTGATTTCCTTTAACTACTCTGTTATGTGCCATGTTACACAGCCAACAACAGGCCCTGTGTCTGCCCCCCGTGCCTGCCCCGTGCCTGCCCCGTGTCTGCCCACCGTGCCTGCCCCCCTTGTCTGCCCCCCCCTATCTGCCCCCCCGTGTCTGCCCGCCCGTGTCTGCCCCCTCCGTGTCTGCCCCCCCGTGCCTGCCCCCCCCCGTGTCTGTCCCCCTGTGCTTGCCCACATTTCCTTATCTGCTGTAAAACCTCAGAACCTATTAGATCCGTGGGTCTCTGTGTTATATTTAGGATTTGGCCTTATGTCTATCCAAAGCATTTTTTAATTCCCTTACTTTATTAGCCCCTACCACCTCTGCTGGGAGGCTATTCCACACATCCACCACCCTTTCCGTGAAGAAGTCCTTCCTCACATTTCCCATGAGGCTCCCCCCTCCAGCGTCAGAACGTGACCTCTTGTTCTTTCTCTGAAACATGCTGCCACCGGCACCTTGTTGAAACCATTGATATATTTGAAAGTTTCAATCATATCCCTTCTCTCCCATCTCTCCCCCAAGCGGGACATATTGAGGTACTTCAGTCTTTCCAGACATGTTTTGTAAGGGAAACCATACTCTATTGTAGTACCCCAGTGAGTACGTCAAGTTATTTGGGGGTTTGCAAAAGTGTGCAGACTTTCTATACCTATATACTCAGTCTGACGTTCAGTCCTAATGAATTTGCAACTTGGTAGGAACACATTTACAAAGTAGGTGGAGGTATTGCTAAGGAGGCATTGCTAATCACAATACAACCCGATTGTTTCTTACCAATTAGCTCTGGTTTCTTGTTGGATGTGATTTGGTAGAAGATATGGTAGCTTCTTTCAGCTTTTAGCTGGAAAGTAACTCTGGACTTCTCCAGCAGATCTGCCAGAGACAAGATATATTATTACCGCTAAGTAATGTATAGCAAAGGGGGGAAAGGGTGAAGGTGTGATCCAATGAAGGAGTGGAACAATGAGGGAAGGAGAGAAGGTGTGATCCAATGAAGGAGTGGAACAATGAGGGAAGGAGAGAAGGTGTGATCCAATGAAGGAGTGGAACAATGGGGGAAGGAGAGAAGGTGTGATGCAATGAAGGAGTGGAACAATGAGGGAAGGAGAGAAGGTGTGATCCAATGAAGGAGTGGAACAATAAGGGAAGGAGAGAAGGTGTGATCCAATGAAGGAGTGGAACAATAAGGGAAGGAGAGAAGGTGTGATCCAATGAAGGAGTGGAACAATGGGGGAAGATGTTGCTTACATGTTTCAATATCAGCAGAAGACAGTTTTCCAGTGGTGCCAAAATGGATTCGGATGAATTTACCCTACAAGGTAAAATTGCAATGATTTAGACACATAGTAACACAGCGGTAAGAAACAGTCACCGTATCTAGGGTGCGGTAACAAATGGAAACACTCAGGACAGCGCTGTTTCCTGTAGCTTATTCTTGTCACCACAAATCATCACACAGTATTTAAAACTACAAATATCCAGATTCTGTGAATAAACAGATAGTCAATCATAGGAATGAGTCAAATCACATTTCAGTGAATTTACCATGTGCCATTCTTCAGCTTTAGAGGTTATTCATTCAAATGGCTACTGAGTGACGGTTGATAATGACTGTCACATCTTATTGAAAAGACCGTTAATAGTGTCTCTTCTTAACTTCCATTCCATTTTAACAGGTGCATTCCCTAAATCTCCAGCCTGCTGTGTTGAGCATCTTATATAGCCTACCCTTGCATAACCTTTAGAGGACCATTCTAATGTACCTGGCTACACATAAGCCCTAACATGCTCGAGGCTCTTATCATGTACCGTTTACATCATAAGCATTTGCTAATTTTCATGGAGCAGATCCGGCTGACCTCTCTAACACAGCAGCCAGACCAATTGAAAGGGAAGTGGACCCCTCTCCACTTCCATTCCCGCCATCTGGGGCCTGGTCGCGGTCATAACAACACCCGGATGTGATTTTGAGTCGTTTTGGCCTTTCCATCTGACGTCTCATTCCTGGCTGAGCAGTGTAGGGCTGGAATAGTGTTTGAACCAGACACATAGTAAGGCCATGGGGGATTCAAAAAAGACACAACCCCTCTATGATAGAGGGTGACTTATAATGCACCAGCATTTTGGGGCAAAGGCCTTTGAACTTGTATAAAGCCAACTGGAATAAGCTCACGAGATAGCACGACAGTCTCTAAATCGCTAGAATGAATATACTGTACGAAGATATCCTGTGCATAAACAGTACAACTCATTAGATAACATGGTACTACGCTAATCCATAGATTTCAGACACATGCTCATTTCAGCAATATCATGATACTTTGTAATACCAGTCAGGCAGGTGGCAAATTACATTATATACATTACATTATATATTTGTATTCAACCAACTAGCCTTTTGGTGGGATATTGTGGGATATCTCTTTACATTCTGTACCAACACTGTCATTGAATGTTGTGTAAACTCTTTGATAATTTGTGTTATTACAGATATGTTGTGTTTTCTGGGGGAACAATGAAGCCAATGTGTGTGTAGGTAATCTTTACAACATTTACCCACACTCTACCCTCGTATGAACCAGTATGTGTTAACTAAAATATATTTATGACTATGATGTGAGAAAGCTGTTACTCCATAGTTACTCCACAGTTACTCCATAGTTACACCATGGTTACTCCATTCAATTCATATACAAAAATAAGCAAAGATGGAGGTGCACTGCAACACGGTAATAATGGCTGGACAAATATCCGCTAAAAACGATTTATTAAAGTGAAACAAAAATCACATCACTCCAGGAATCAACCTCTGACGCGTTTCGTACTGCATGGTACTTTCTCAGAGAGTGCAGCTCCTGGATCGTCTATAAAACGCATTACTAGTGATTCAATACAGCAGCCATGTTTCTCTCCATGATCAGACTAGAGCATCGGTTTGGGGAAACTCCCCATACTCTACCCTTCAATTCATGATCTTAATTGCTTAGTGACTGTTACATCGGTGATAAATATACCTGTATGTGTGTAAGATACACTGTATAAACGTCACTCATTGCCCTAAGATCTAGAGAAATCTAGTTGAGATAAAGTGTCGTGTTTCTACCTTGTTACATGCTCCACTTTTGAGACCATTTGAGTATGATTAAAAATAGTTAAATACCACTAATAGTGTAGGTGAAAAAGATAACTTACAAAGCGGGAGGAGTTGTCATTCCTCACGGTCTTGGCGTTGCCAAAGGCTTCCAGCAGAGGGTTAGCCTGGATAATCTGATCCTCCAGAGTTCCCTACAATAGAGGAACACATTCTGTTATTGTACACTAGATTCCTTTGCAGGTGGTAGTTACTTTTAGTGGAGCTTTTGAAGATCTCACAAGTCTCTTCTTTAGAGTGCACACAGAAATATACTAACCTATACACTGTAATTTATTGATACCTACAATACTAATCAACATACTTTGTTTTTTGATTCATCCTTTTTCTTGTCCCCAACGGCTGCAATTGTTGCAAAGTATTGGATGACACGTTTCGTGTTCACAGTCTTCCCAGCACCGGATTCTCCGCTGTCAGGCAAAAAATAAAATTATGGGTCACAACTGCCAGTTAGCCATTTATTCATCCGAACACCACACACATCATTGGCCCAGACATTAGGCCAGACATCTGCAGTCCTCTGACAAAGGTCCTTTGTACTCCACCCATTATGGTCGCTGGTCTTCTGTACATATCCCTCTAGCCCCACTATTTGGAGTGGAACTGACCCTAAACATTCAGAGGGCCGGCATCAAATCCCTTGTACTTCCTATTCCTTTCATTGTGCCCGGGATATCTTAGTCCTGTGGTTTAATCACTTCAACCATGTTTGCCTTTAACATTTGAATAGAAGGATAAGCTGGTGATTCACACGTCTAGTAACACAGGTCCCCCAGAGAAAAATAAATATATACTTTGAAATAAAAAGACAGGGTGCAAGGAAAAAATGTAATAAAGCGATACAAAGAAAGTGAAAGTAACAGTGGCACCAAAGAATAGATGGCACTGGGTGAAGCAGAGATTGTAGATAAAGTGAGATACAGATGAGCAGTGGTGAAGCTATGGATGACCCAAGGCAAAGAAAGCATCAATGGGTGAGTAATGGTGGTAAGGGTTTTAGGGGAAAAAATGGCTGGTTTAATTGGTACTGGAGAGAGGAATGGTTGACTTGGTAGGTACCTAAGAGTGATCCACAGCCTCAGTATATGTCATTATTCATTTGCATTCTTCTCCTAAATTGATGCCATTTGATATTTATTTTCCGGATGTAGTTGTGAATATTCAAAGCAACTTTTAATTCCTGCATTAGAAATTCCACCTCTGCTGGGAAACACTTCCATGCACCAACTACTGTATCTTTTCAGTGAAGACTTCCTCTGTTTCCACTGGGCCTCCCACTGTCCAGCTTCAGAGCAAGCTCCCTACTGTAACACTCAATATCTTATACCAGAGCACCTGCAACAACCCTTCTAAGGCACCATCCTGTCTGATACATTGGTAGAGAAAGATTTATGCAACCCCTATTTATATCCACGGACGAAAATAAATGTATATTGTTGGAATCAATAAAAGATACGTACGTGATTAAGATAGACTGGTTTTCCCGATCTGTGGAAAGAAAAGTATGCTTTAGGAAATGACCATACATATGGTACATATACGTATGTATGTGTGTATGTATGTATGTATGTATGTATGTATGTATGTATGTGTGTATGTATGTGTGTATGTATGTATGTATGTGTGTGTATGTATGTATGTATGTGTGAACTGTATGTATGTGTGTGTGTGTGTGTGTGTGTGTATGTATGTATGTATGTATGTGTGTATGTATGTGTTTATGTATGTATGTATGTGTGTGTATGTATGTATGTATGTGTGAACTGTATGTATATATGTATGTGTGTGTGTATGTGTGTATGTATGTATGTATGTATGTATGTGTGTACAGTATGTATGTATGTAATTATGTCTATCAAATACAAACCCGTGTATCTCTAGGAGATTATTGAGTTGGGTGTTAGGTGTATAAATTTATGGTGACAAATCAACAGGACATGTTTTCAGGTAAAACATAGATGGTCCATTCTGCAGGAAGGTGCCGCCCCTTCTAGGACCCACATTTTATCCTATTGTAGTGACGTGTGTAAGGATTTTATACAAAAATCTGAAAGTTATTAATATTTAGGAATCATTTTTGGCTAGAGGTTGGGAAAACATTCAGAGGTCCTCGTGAAAATAAGTCTTCTTAAATCCCAAGTAGTTTGATTACATTTAAATAAAAGGAAGACAATTACATTTTAAGCCATTTCCAACATTGCCGAGTTTTGTTTGACAAAGTAACAGGATAACGTACCGGTGAGCATGGCCTGATAGGCATTGTCAGAGATGGAGAAGATATGGGGGGGAGCCTCCTGGCGCTTCTTCCCTCGGTAGGCATTGACTACTTCTGGGTTGTACACTGGCAACCACTTATAGGGGTTAACAGTGACGCAGAAGAGACCTGAATATGTCTGAAATTAAGAAAAAAACCACATAGACATTATGATATGTCATTAAACAATGCCATCTTTACAATCTTAGTTAATTTATACAATATTTACATAGATCATCCAGGCAGCATAACGCTCTTTGAGGTTATACAGGACGGCTGGTTCATTTAGGTGGGTCATCATAGCCATGTCTTCAATTTTATCGTACTTGGGTGGATTCATTGGGAAGGTCTGGTCATCCTTCACGGTTAAAGTCTAGAAAGGAAAAATGCATATTATTATAAAGTACATCCACTGTAGCATCCTTGCCTCACACCTTTCTCAATTAGTGTACGCTGCAGCTAGAATGATCTCACTCTACATTAGAAAAAGTTGCTGAATCTTAACCCCCCTGCTTACTTCTCATTCAGTTGTGTACTCCTCTTCATCGTAAAGGGTCACCAATCCGTTCCCCTCTGATTTCCCTGTATCTTCCTGCTGCCTCTCGTGCTTTGCTCACACCAAGATTGTTTTCACTATCACCTACCTCTGGAATTCTCTTCCCCTAAAGAACCTTAATTCCCCAAATTACATGTGATCATCGACCTTCTCAATGAGGCATCTCAACAGCTTTGAATCGTGACTAAGTTCCTTTCTCTCTTACGATTTTAGCAAATGTACTCATTGCATTCCTACTCACTCCTGCTGTCTTTGTGAATCTTCCCACACACTTCTTATAGATTGTCAGCTCTTTGGTATCCATTTTTAATGTTTATTTTCATGCATAAAGGAAAATAACTCATGTCCCCTACAAATATAGCGGTGGTACCTGTCCGCCTTCTGTTTTGACCGTGGCTTTGCCCGCTTCTTTGCCTTGAAGGACTCCTTTCACATAGGCCTCCTTGGCTTCCACCACAAAGACAGATGTTTTTGCATCAAAGGGTTTGTTTTGATCTGTTATTCTTTCTTTCTCCGATTTTCTGAGAAAGTGGGCAGCCGGCCCGAAAACCGCCATCTCCGCATCCGAACTCATGATTGCGGTTTACAGACGAGAACGCGGCGATGAGAAACCTGCTGTAACAGAGAATTGAAACATATTACGATAATAATTTGCATGTTCTCACGCCCATACAGTACCTTCAACGTAGTCCATGCAATGTATTGTAAGATACATAGATAGACCCAATGTAGGTTGTGAATGTGATACCTTCTTCAGGATTAACAAGTAAGCTCTTCATAGATTTAATAACATTTACAGGATTTTCAAACCTGTGTGTCTCTTCTTCAAGAATACTTAGCAAAATGTAGAATAATTGATAGGTTAAACCCCCCCCCCCCCCCCCCCCCCACTGGTTTTACCCCTTATTTTTGTACATGATGGGTACCCTGGAGCTACTTACCGGTGCAGTTACCGGGTTTAAATCTCTCCATGGGAAATTAAAATGGCTGCCAAATTTGGGGTCAATGGAAAGTTACAATGTTATCAGCTGTGACTTCCCAATGTACGGTCATTGAAATACCCTTTAAAAAACAGGAAGTCCAATTGGTAACTTCCCCAGTGACTATTTTGGGAGGTCCACGGAGCTCAAAATGGTGCCGTTCAACTTAAATCCTGTCAAATAACGGGGAATTACTGCTTTACAGGCTGAAGCGTGTTTATATTATTAAATAAGTATTTCTTCATTGATTGTTAGGTCAGCTAATTTCTACGTATTGTATACTAGCTCCTTAGAGGCTCAGTGTGTAAAGGTGCTGACTCTAAGTCACTTTATCTCCCTGTGCCTCAGGCGCCAAAAAAGCATAGAGTGTAAGCTCACCTGGGCAGGGACTGTGCCTGTAAAAATCCCTATATGCTGCGTACCGCGCGCTACACTGTAATTGTGACGCGCTTTGAGTCCCACTGGGAGAGAAGCGCTATAGGAAATAAAGGTAATAAAACATGGCATATTCAGTACGTCATGCCTGGGAAAAGCCGGGGGTTTGTGATACCACAGGAAGTGCTGTAATTATGAACAGAAAATCTCTCTCTAATTGCCATTCAAGTTAATGGCAGTTAACCTACAACAGACCTCCGTGAATCTCCCCTATATAATGTAATCCAGGAGACTGTGCTCCAAACTGTGCATAGGAAGACTATATTTAGATTATTTATATTTCATATCATTTAAAAAAAAAGCACAATAAGTGGTCAAGTGTCTCCTTCTTGTTATGCTAATAACATCTGCGAACTACTCAGGTTTATGTAAGTGCATGCACCAAGTGTTTTCCTGTAAGTGTATGCATGTAAGTGTATGCACCTAAGGGTATGCATGTAAGCGTAAGCATGTAAGTGCATGCACCAAGTGTATGCATGTAAGTGTATGCATGTAAGTGCATGCACCAAGTGTATGCATGTAAGTGTATGCATGTAAGTCTATGCATGTAAGTGTATGCACCTAAGTGTATGCACCTAAGTGTATGCATGTAAGTGTATGCATGTAAGTGTATGCATGTACGTGTATGCATCTAAGTGTATGCACCAAGTGTATGCACCTAAGTGTATGCACGTAAGTGTATGCACCTAAGTGTATGCACCTAAGTGTATGCATGTAAGTGTATGCATGTAAGTGTATGCACCTAAGTGTATGCATGTAAGTGTATGCATGTAAGTGTATGCACCTAAGTGTATGCATGTAAGTGTATGCATGTAAGTGTATGCATGTAAGTGTATGCATGTAAGTGTATGCATGTAAGTGTATGCACCAAGTGTATGCATGTAAGTGTATGCATGTAAGTGTATGCATGTAAGTGTAACCATGTAAGTGTATGCATGTAAGTGTATGCATGTAAGTGTATGCATGTAAGTGTAAGTATGTAAGTGTATGCATGTAAGTGTATGCATGTAAGTGTATGCACCAAGTGTATGCATGTAAGTGTATGCATGTAAGTGTATGCATGTAAGTGTAACCATGTAATTGTAAAATGACAATGTCCATTACAAGTGTAGCCCACTATCCTGGGACAAACATTTTAAGCAGGTCTAAAAAAAATCCTATTACTTTCAATAGGATTTGTTCTTTGATAAACATGGTGCAGTGGTTTTGACTCCGAATTGCATCGCTTTCGCCTAGATACATAAACACCAACATGCTATTCCTATTCATTCCGGGAAGGTGGTATGCTCGCTGTGCTAAATAATAATAATGTGTTACATAATTAAAGGGTCAGTCTTAAGTAGGACCAAGTTGAACTAATAACAATGGGGCACAGTATGTAGCGAAGTTTCCCGGCTTCAAATCTAGAGCAAAACAATTGCACCAAATGTACCCCCCCCCCCAAAAATCCCATGGCTTCCTATATGTGTTGCAGATATTTTGACTCCAGTTTTGCCCAGAATTCACAGCCGAGACACTTTGATGTATAGACCCCGGTATGTTTATAAGGTTTAAAACAACCAGATCCCCTGGGGCAGTCTCGTGTCGAAGAGCAGCACAAGTGGGTCAGGAATAACTGCAGACAGCATAAAAGGTTCATTGAAATAACCAACATCATGTTTTCTTTTGATAATTGATTCGTAGATGACATTGTGGAGCTGCTCCCTACTCGGTCCCCAGTGGCTTCTGGAAACCCATCCCAGAAACTTGCAGCTTTGAAGCCCCTAATATCATGTGAAGCCCCTAATGTCATGTGAAGCCCCTAATGTCATGTGAAGCCCCTAATTTCATGTGAAGCCCCTATTGTCACGTGAAGCCCCTCCCCGGTGCTGGAGCAGAGAACAGCTCTATTCAAATAAATGGGACTAAATCCTTCCCCAGTGCAGGGAAGCTGCTTCTCAGCATAGGACCTAAAAATTCAGCACAAGTGGCTCAATCAGTGGCTCAGTCATCATGACTGCATCCCCATGTGCTGAAGCAGGGATATCCTGAAGACCTGACCTGTTGGTGGTCCTTGAGGACTGGACTTGCCCATACTCTTCCTCTTTCCTAATTGGTCCTAATTATGTAGGCCGTGAACGTCACTCTCCTTACCGTATCATTCGGGCGGAGCAAAGACGATTCTCGGTCCCACACCAAAGAGGTTTTACATTGCACATTAAAACACAGGGAACTTTCCATACAGAATATTCCGCAGTGCAGAGAAAGATTCATACAGTGAGAGTTATCCTTTAAACGGCTTTAGCCATCCTCATACTAGTCAATCAGTATCATTAGTTCTAATTACTTCTGCCCCTTTAATGATTATTTTCAGTGGTGTCATTAGTTGTATTTATATTCATTTACAAGCATAAATATCCAAAAATGTTTATTCCTAATGCCAGTTGTGCTCTTGTACATTGCGAATCTTCATACTGATAAGCCCTCTCTGTGCAGGTCTCTTTCATGTTAATTGTTCTTCACATGAAGCCATCAAAGAGCCGGATGAAGTTGTGACTCTTTGGAGGAGAATGCTGCTATGTATCAGCTGTCTGCTCTAAAGCCACTGTGCGCCTTCTTGGTAAATGAGACTTTAATGCACCCATGTGCTACTCTTTCCATCGAAACTCACTCGAAGTTTCCATCCCTCCTTACACATAATCACAAATCAGGATATCTAACCTTCTCCTCTACAATTAAATGGGATTTCTCTGTTATTCTCAATGAAAGGGGACCTGTGAAGACATGTTAAGAAGAAATAACTATTGCTAGTTCTGGGTGTGTGTTACACCCAATAGGATATTTGAATTAAATGCAGTAATGTACCCGTCTTCTATGGATGTCTGGATTCATACGCATCCTATCTCTGTCCCCATTACTGATGGGTTGATGCTAGTGAACCAGTCACTCCTACGTCTTGAGTTCCACTGGATCTCACAGGTAACAGTAATTAATCTCTATGCCGAGTTTCCAGTACTTAAATTATGGTGGGAAGTACAGACCAACACTTTTCTATTTATACACCCCAAATGCCACCGCTTTTGTTGATTAACAAACTTAAAATCGACTTTCTTTTGAAAGAATAAGGGTCTTATTTTTACAGCACATTGCTTACAACCCAATCCAAAAAGCTGTGTCCCCACAGTTAATAACGGTGTGGATTGTGAAGCTGCACAGAGCCCACTACTTAAGCCACTGAGTCCCATTGTGTCATTGTTTCTTTCTACTCTGTGCAATGCCTGTGTGGTTAAGTCGTTATTAAACTATTCCGTGGCAGAGCAGAATTCTTCAGCCACGAAGAGTTGTGATGCAAAATGATGCCTCTTAAAGAAGTCACAAGTAATATGTATGTGTGACTGTTCCCGGCGCTGGGCTCATTAGAAGCTGTCAGCATCTGGAAAGAGGTCTCTTACCTGTGAGATGAACGGTCAGTTGGCTGGACAGTACTGCAAAATACAAATAGAGAGCAGTTCCTTTCAGTAAACAATATCCAGATTATTCAGAAATAATGGCCTACTATATTAGGTGCTAATATGCATAAATTCATAATTACAGCTTTGGTAACGTACAGTATGATAAGCTCATTAACTTAGACAAGTCGTGGCTTCCCGACACTTACCTGAAAGTTAGAATAGGAAGGACAAAGACAAATGTGCCATTGATGCTTTTATACAGTAGGGGATCTATGCTCGCACAGCAGAGAACACCCCCATTCTATGTAAGGTCAAAACAATGTTGGCAATCTTACCTCCTAGCATAATTCTCATGGGTATGATATGTGGTTGGGTATAATTAGAAATCATTTTTTGTTCTCATTGCCTATCTGAAGCAATCTACTAAAAATAATTTCACAAGGTGAACCTCAAGGCAGCTTCTGCGATTGTGCCCTTTGGCCGAGACAATCTTACTGTTGCCCAGAGAGAATAGTCCACATAGCTTCAGTCACTGGATACCCACTTGAGTCTAATAATACAAAGCAATGGAAATGCTCACATCTCTTTCAAAGACTAAACATTCAAGAGGACCTCTTTTGTAGAAGAGCTTTTCTTAAATGTGTGTGTTTTATGGACAAAAGGCATAGGATACCAGATGTGATCAGTATTCTGCAAGGAGCTGTTTCTTACACTGAAGCACACACAGAAGGTACAGTTGTTTGAAACCGTGCATCAGTTTCCCAGCTTCTGGTGGGGACTGGAAATGATCTGTGCTTAGTCCATGCGCCACTAACTTCTCCAGCTAATAATTGATTTAACATGTTTTACTGCATGCGGAAGGTGCCAATCTGTAAAGTAAATGTCGCTAACCCCTGGGTCACAGAGATCAAGACCCTGAAAACGTATTGATAGCTTGCGGTAAATGTATCTTTTGGGAACTCCTCACGTTACACTTAACTGCTCAGCGCGCCCTGGTCTGGGGACTCCATTAGCACCCAATTACTGCACGCAGGCTCACAAGCGTTGCCCTGAGCGTCCCGAGTAGATACTTTTCTGCCACAGTATCTGACAGTTTGTAAACAGACAATGTGATTTATACAGACCGGTCTCTAAAACTTTCTCCCTGAAATATCCCTAAGTAAATTGTAAATCAGATACAGACACTACATTGATTTGCTGACACTATATTTTTGGGGGGCTATTAATCCTTTCTCTGCCAGAGGGATGGGGTTAAGGGTGCAATCTTTTACATACTTAGATTGTAAGCTCTATGGGGCAGGATCTCCCTATGCCCTTCAGTGTGTTGTCAGTTACCTGTTCTACTTATCCCAAATGTTTGTGATGTATCTTCCCTGTATTGTAATTGGGAATAACCTTACGCATAATGTACACACAGTACATATATTTCAAAACTATTTTCTTTGTTCATTTGGCTTTTTTAAATAAAATAGATTTCTAAAAAAAAATTAAAAAGATAGGTTGCTAAATATTTTTAGAGTTATTTTTCTCAAGTCGCCACCGTTTGTCTCCAAAACGTTTCGGGAGAGATTGCACCTTGAAAAAGTCCGACAAAAACACATGCATTTTTTTTATTGCAAATCTCAGAAAATTACCATTTTAAATAAAAACTATTGTTGAGTATAATAAAGTTAGCAAAAGTTCTGCAAATGAAAGATGCTCCCACTGATAAAAGACTTTAAGAAGGACTTGTACTGAATCTCATTCCAAGAAAATCTATTTGTACAGTACCTCGTTTCCAAAACGTTTACGTTTATACAGTATTAACATAAAGGGCCATGTTCACTAAGCCGCCTTATTTTACAAGGCTTTAATAAGCGACAAAAGGCGCATTGTTGCAAAGTAAATATGGTTCCTGAATTAATCCTTTTTTACTTTGCTGAAGTGTAAGTTTGTCATTAGAAAGTAGTGATCCTCGCTCCTCACTAAAGACTTGCCCACGTTTTGCCCACGTTTTGCCCACGTTTTGCCCACGTTTTGCCCACCGCCCTGAACTTCCCTTTCTTTGCCAGAGAAAATTTTGCGCAGTTATTGAAATTTGCACGCAGTAAAAAATAAACTGAATTCGATAGACTATTTTTTTTACAAGACAGCCTTATTTCAGGGTATGGAAACTGTTTTGAATATAGATTCACTGGTTAAATTCGCAAATTTAGCCACAATATAGACGAGATTTCAGAACGTTTTGGGAACTTTTCGTAAATTTTAGAACGTTTTGAAAAGTTTGAGTGAAACAAATATCAACAACTACACTGATTAATGGAAATATGATAGCTAATTAAAGTAGATATTTACATATGAGTTAACTTTTTTTTTATTATTATTAACTGTAATTGAAATGAAAGAAGTCAAAATTGATCTAAACTGCCTCAGATTTATTATAAAACATTATTGGGAATATATTTAATCTTATCTTGTAATATAATCAGAAAGTAAGTTACTACTATTCATTTGAACTTACAGTATATAGATATTTATCTCATAATGATAATTACCTATTTTTATTCTACTAGTCTATTATTTTATCTTTCGTACCTTATTTTAAAATCCCAAATAATTTGTTTTCTACAAAATGTAATCGATCATCCGGTGAAGTGACCGATCGGGCGCTTTTTGTCCTATGTATTAAGACAATATCAGTCGCCCAAATCATCGACTTTTGACCGACATTAAGATGGCGGCTATTGTTCCTGAAGAAGTCAATAGGATGACGTTGGAGCGATTAACGCTTATTTTAGCATTTCTACCGATGATTTTAACACTTTGATGGCATGAAGAGAGCGGACTTCTAAATGTGGCATTTGTTATAATCTATAATGACACGCTCAGTGCACTAGTTTTGACACATATACATATATATATTTTGTGGTAATTTTGGGGGTTTATATGAGCTTACTGGGTATCTGTGTGTTTATTAACTGTGTCCAGCTGGTCTCAGCTGTTTTGGAGGTCAGTGGCCCCTCCTCCCCAGGTTTTAAGATCGCCCCTCCCCGCTTTCCACATGTACAGGTCTTTTCATGCAGCTGTTTGTGACAGATCCAATGCAGATTATTCTTCCTGTAATTATACAGGTAAATAAGAATTTTAATCAGTTAGCGTTAGGACCTGCAATATTATGGTCATGCCTTGAAGTGGCTCTCAGGCTTAAAATGCTTTGGCCAAAGAGTTAAACTAAATGACCCTCTTTTTCAAGATACTATAGTATCTATATATATATATAGGTATATTATATATATATATATATATATATATATATATATGTATAGTGTATTTTTGTCATATTGGAAGTAGCTCTGGGCTCCCTTTGTGTTTTTTTTTTTAAATCTATAATTACATTTATTAATGACCTTTCTCACACAACCCCTTACAATGCGTGCTGAGAGAGACCGAATTCTTGGTATTCTGAGTAAAGTTTGTTTGTCTGACACAATACATGATTTTGGGGCATAAATGGAAATAACCTGTTTTGTACACCCAGTATCAGAACGTTGTGACAGTTTCAACTTGGTGGATTCTTTCTTGCAAACTGACGGGTAGTTAAAATGGCCGAGCAACGGAATGTGATTCATTTCACTGTAATGCAACTCCTCCCTTAACGCCTCCTTTTCACACTTCCCAAATTGCACGCTGACACGTGGCAGAAATGGTAGCAAAGACTTTGATACATTGACGCTCAGAGACGCAAGATTACAATGCCTCAGTATTATAGACCCTATTCCTTCGGTTTTCCTTAACTCTTCGTGTCCTCCGCGACATGGCTGACATGTTATGGGGCCTGTCACTCCAGGGGTTCCATGCTGTAGTAGCCTCGTCATGGGCGCATTGTCGTGGCGAGGACGCGTTCTGCACTCCTGGGGAGGCCTGAACGCGACTTGTCCGGCAGAAGAGGACACGTCCTCTTCCACTCCCGTCATTAGTGAGGCTGCAGCAGCGAACCCGTGATGGCGTTGTGGCACTCCGGCACTACAAGGGTTAAAAGAACATTAGGGGCTGTGTAGGAAAGACAGAAACCCCCTAGAGTATCAAAGACACATAATCCGATGCAAAGCAGTAGTGTGTTTCCTGCGACGCAGGGGTGCTTCTGCTGCATGTCCTTGTTCCCTAATTGCTGCAGGTAAAGAGCTTCATAAAACATGCATGGTGCGTACAGATTTACGAGACTTACTGTTTTCGGCAAGCCACGGTATTGCAACTGCCGCGGTGCCGGAGGATTATCGCTGCGGGGGGTCCGATCTGAAAGCATGGACACCCCCGCTGGGCGCCCACGGCCGCACTATCTAAGGGACCGCGGCTTTAAGGTTTTTCCGCCGCTGCTCCGGGGGAAAGCGTCGCTACATCTGTTCGAGAGATTGTTTTAGGACTTCGTCCGGATGTCGCACACTTACTTGTTTGAAATAAACTTGTAATGTTAGTAATATCAATTATTTCTGTAATATTACTTATAATAGCTATACTGGGGAATTCATACATTTAGTAGGCTCAGGGAGTAAAGGCCCGGCGAGTAAAGGTCCGACGAGTAAAGGCTCAGGGAGTAAAGGCCCGGCGAGTAAAGGCTCGGCGAGTAAAGGCCCGGCGAGTAAAGGCTCGGCGAGTAAAGGCCTGGCGAGTAAAGGCTCGGCGAGTAAAGGCTCGGCGAGTAAAGGCCCGGCGAGTAAAGGCCCGGCGAGTAAAGGCCCGGCGAGTAAAGGCTCTGACTCTGTAAACAATGTTATTGAGTTTGAATCAGGAGACCCCAGATGAATTCCCGGTGTCGGCTCCGTGTGACATTGGGCAAGTCACTTTACCTCCCTGTGCCTCAGGCACCAAAATCATAGATTGTAAGCTCTGCGGGGCAGGGACCTGTGTCCCATTGAGAGAAAAGTGCTCTATGAAATAAAGCTGTTAACATACAGTACACACAGTGTAACGTTTCAGTTACAGGTCGTTATGTGACTTCAAATTATATCTATAAACAGACTTTTTAGGGGTTGTCCGGTTTAACATGGCGGGTATTTGTTACGCTCTGTTCCTTATTTTTTATGGGCGCACAATAAATGTATTTTTAGTACAAATAATTAACATTACATACGCCGCGCAGCCTGTTTCTGTACACCATGCGGCCCGATTCTGTACGCCGCGCAGCCTGTTTCTGTACGTCACGCTACCTGTTTCTGTACGCCGCGCAGTCCTTTCCTTACGCAGCGCAGTTCATTTCCGTACGCCGCATAGTCCTTTCCGAACGCCGCGCAGTCCTTTCCGTACACCGCGCAGTCCTTCTCCGTACGCCACACAGTCCTTCTCCGTACACCACATAGTCCTTTCCGTACGCCGCGCAGTCCTTTCCGTACACCGCACAGTCCTTTCCGTACGCCGCGCAGTCCTTTCCGTACGCCACGCAGTCCTTTCCGTACGCCGCGCAGTCCTTTCCGTACACCGCACAGTCCTTTCCGTACGCCGCGCAGTCCTTTCCGTACGCCGCGCAGTCCTTTCCGTACACCGCGCAGTCCTTTCCGTACGCCGCACAGTCCTTTCCGTATGCAACGCAGTCCTTTCCGTTCGCCGCGCAGTTCATTTCCGTACGCAGCATGGTGTATTTTCGTATGACGCGCAGTCCATTTTTGTTTCTGTGCGCCAGAAAAAATAACATCCCTTTAAGAAAATAATGTGCGTAGGTTGATACTGTATCAACGGCGTCATTGTAAGAGAAATCTCAAACATGCGTGTTACACGCATACTGTACGTGCTGTACACTCACATTGGGGGGAAATGAGGTTAAGGATCAGTGAGTGTCGGAGGGGCCACAGCCCCAGGGTGCCGCGATCACGTGACTGCGACGTCACGGATAAGAGGATTCGTTCCCCGGAGCGCAGAGAACGATGACACGGCCAATACATCATGGGTTCCCTGGCGTGCCCTCCAAAGGGGTTACACAAACCCCAAATGTCATATAGCAAGAGCACGGCCCGGGAATGCTGACATTATCCGAGGAGAGGGTGGAATTCACACATCTACTGGAAATAGATCCCCTCTCAGAGAGATCTGCCACGGCCATTAATCACCGCCGGCTGGAGATGACATCTTCATTTCATGTCTGTGTCCGGCACATCGAGGCATTCAGCACCTTGCTTTTTATTCGGGTTTCCGAGTTGAATTGTTGTTGAAGATAGCTGGTTTTTAGATGGTAAACTTATCTGAGCGTATCTGTGTGTATCGTACTGGCAGCAAAGCACAGCAATGGTGCAGATTTCAGCTTCATGCAGGGTCTGTATCAGATTATAGTGCAGGTTTGTTCCTAAAGTATAACCCGCTCTTTTTCAAAAGATTTAGGGTTGTTAATATCTTATTTTCTTTCTTTAGTTTCATTGAGTTTAACAGTAATCTCTGGTGATCAGGGAGCCGTCTCTTGTCCACAGATAGAGATGAGTTTTGTGTCCACTCTGCGTATTCTGCGGTGTGGAAGATGTCTTGGGAGCCTGCAGAGACGTTACTGTCAGTGAACCCCAATCAATGAGGGGTTTGGGTCCAAAATGCCATTTTAACAACAAGGAAATTACTTCCATCAGTGAGAGTGGATGAAAGTGGATGAAATTGCTAATCTGTGTGTGACTCCGCGAGAATCAGTAAGGCTGAGTCTCCGCTGGCGCTGAGCGCGCTCATGCTTGGAGAGCGCTCCAAGCATGAGCGCCGGGTGTCCTCCGATTTATGCGTGCGCGGTGGGGAAGGGGGGGCAGCATTGCGGGCCAGCTGAGCGTGCGGGGAAGTATAGTTTTTTGTTTTGGTAAGCACCAAACGCGGGTCAGAGTGTGAGCCCTCGCACGAGCGCGTGCCGCGCGCGCCGCGTGAGCGGGAACGTACATATTTACATATATGTAAGTTAACGCGGCAAGCACCGCCCGCTCAGCGCTGGAGGGGACGCAGCCTAAGAGTTGCGAGGTCTGAGCTTTGCGTAGGCTTAAGTACCTGTCTACGGACTGTCTCCCACTTTCTATCTGAGGGTTGCCCGTGATGTTGAATAGCCAGAGAGCAGGAGGGAGGCTTATCGTTCACAGGCGGAGGTTTGGGCTGGGGAAGCTCCAGCATCCCAAGAGGATTTCCTATTTCATTCTTCATGGTGGGGGGCAGAACGTGTGACTGGTACACAGGCGATCTCGCAACCACAGAGCCAGAGTGTCCATGGAAAGTTCATACAGCGTCACCCTGAACGACAGGGACCCCAGTTCCGTCATATTTGCCACTGGAGTGAGGAGTAAACTGCTCCGGCCATATTGTTGTCCCAGACAAGTATTCTTGTACAGAAGCCTTAAAAGTGAAATATCCTAGGAAGCAGGGAGTCCGCAGAGCTCGGGGTTAAGCGATTTGCAACAGTTCGGGTGGGGGGAGAGGAGACCACCTTAATGGGTTAACGTGAACATACTATACAACACACATTGATGCAGACTATCGCCACACACCCCTACCTTCACACAGCAGCTCCTTGGAAAACAGATGCGCTACCCATGTAGGAAAATTGATTAACATTGAAGACATACTTCTCGTAGCACCCGGGATTTCTGCATAGTAGGTTTATTTGTGGGTTCTTTAAGCCCACATCATATATAGCACCAGGGGTATCACTATGTACTGTATAAATAAGGTATTAGGACATTCTCACATCCCTGGAAATTCCAAAGGAAACAAGATCCCAGAACAGGATCCAAGAACAGGATCCCAGAAAAGTATCACAGAACAGGATCCCAGAGCATTTTGAAAGTATAGATTGAAAGAAGAGTGGGTTAAAAACGTAATCCAAGCGGCAGCAACCTTTCTTTAAAAATATTTATTACACAGTCCAACATAGATACAATATTTAGTGGATATTGGTTTTTTTTAATTGGTTTAGTTGCTGTTACAATATTCCTTCACACCACTAGTGCAATAAATTATCTTCAAGCAAGTACACGAGATATCATCTGTCCCAGGGAAATGGCTTTAACTTTAAGTAACTTTCTTAAACAATCTCAGGGTGGGCTGTTTGTAGTAATATGTCCAGGCAGCACCTTTACAGCTCATCACAGTTTTGCATAGAGAGGGTTAAACCAGTCCAAATTTGTTCCCCGGAATTCCACGGATTGTTTTGACCCAATCTAGATTACTGTAGCTACATGTGTGAGCAGCTCAAAAGTAGGATATGACCATTATACTAGTCATCAGCTGCTTTCGCTCACACTGATAGAGCTGCGGCCTAGAAAAGCTGTGGTTGTGGGTTCTAGGCCTGTTGGGTTTGAGACCATTCCAGGCATTAGGTTGGAGCCTTGGGCTTATTATCATCTCTATATAGGTGGTATGAAAATCCTTTAGGAAATGTACTTTTGCATTAGCATATCTCCCAGGGTACCCCAGGGGTGCTCTTTTTTCAGCACAAGCATGTCTCGCTAATTAATTTGTATTGAAGTCTGAGAGGGGCTTACAGTCCCTCCATCTCTGCGTCACGTGATCGACGAAATCACTTCTCGCACGACTTGGATGCGAATCGCCGGCTTTTCTCAAGCTCTCACAGGACAGCTGATTAAGCCTCTCTCCTACGCATACACCCTACGCGTTTCTCCAATGCGGCTTCTCCAGGGGTTAAAGTTGTGGTTTCTGTCGCTATCTTTATATTGACACCTCCCTTGTTTGATTGGCCTAGCAGTATATACTCATTGACCCATATTAGAAAAATAATAATCAGATTGTTAAAATCATTTAGAAACATTTAGAAAGCAATATAATCTAATTTAATTTTTAGGCATAATGCTTTCTAAATGATTTTAACCGTCTGATTATTATTTTTCTAATATGGGTCAATGAGTATATACTATAAGTGTATATATATAGTTTAGATCAGGGGAGGCCAACTCCAGTCCTCAAGGCCACTAACAAGTCAAGTTTTCAGGATATCCCTGCTTCAGCACAGGTGACTTAATCAGTGGCTCAGTCAACAACTGCCCCACCTGTGCTGAAGCAGGAATATCCTGAACCTGACCTGTAGGTGACCCTTGAGGACTGGAGTTGGCCACTCCTGGTTTAGATGGCATTACACGTTTTACATGGGCTGTAAGATATTCCGTGTGTGTCTTACAGATGTAACCGCGGTTATAGAGCGCGTTACGCAGGACAGCGCGACGTTAACGGCAGGGTATTTCATGCCGGATTTTACACAGCGCCATTCAAACACACTTCACAAACGCAATATTTATTGCACTGTTTGTCAACTTGTTAACGTGTTGGCAGCGGCAGCAATGGCGGCTACTGTCCATCCGTGTCCCAAGCTGGGCTGGTGGCTGTACGTCGTCCAAGGCCTGTGTACCAGGAGCCATAAGGACAACGTGCAGGTCGTGACGCTGGCACGTGTAGGGTGAAATATACCCGTGTTTCTGGGACGCCGAATAAAGCCGGAATTATCACTTGTGAAAGGTCAAGTTAACCCTTTGAGTGACCAAGGGCGTAGATACTATGTTACCATGGGGTCTTGGCACTCCAGGGGCCCCAAGGCGTAATACTGTAGCTACATTAAAAAAATGGGGGTCTCCTCCCCGATGACGGAGCAATCACGGAGTGCGGCAGAGGTGCTGGCCCCTTTGGCACTCAAAGGGTTAAAAGTACTGTCTGCAAACATTGTGACCAGAAAACCCCCAGAGCACACGGACCAATGATACAAAGAGTAAATGAAATGATTACATAATCAAAAGGATGAATAAAACGTTTCGGGCCAATCGGACTTGAACCAAGGTCCAACAGAACCTTCATTCATCCCTGATTAAGGTCATATTGGCCCGAAATGTTGGATTCATCTTTTTTATTATGTGATAATTGAATATATTTTTCCGTATCATGGATCGGGGTTTTTTTTTTGTACATGATAATTGGGTATGGCTGGCTGTACTCCCACGGGCAAGGTCCGGTATGATTATACATTTATTTCCGGGTGGGCACTGTGTGCTCATTTGCATGTCATTTCCCAGAATCCCTGGCGGCAGTGGAAGTGCTGTGTGCTAAGAGATAATGGGGAAAGGCGGGCGTTGCAGACCTGTCTGTGTGAATGTGCGCACACGTGGGATATATTATTTTATTTGCTGTATGCTGGGGTTTTTTTGTTACTTTTGTTTTACCCACCATAATTTATTTAATCTCAAATAGTTACAAAGACGGTGGGATTGCAGGCAGCCGGTCAGTGTTATATTTTAGCATTTGTAGTAGAAAAGAAGGAGACATTTGGGGCTGGAGGTTTGCGTGGTCAGTTCGGCCGGAAAGATAAGCCTGACAATGAGACGCTTCTCTTAATGGGAAGTTCCTGGTCTGACGGATTGAGAATAAATAAAACAGCTCTAAGAAGGACGTTAAGCTTCGTGTTTGAGCGCTGTCTCGCCTCTAACTTGTAAATGCAGACTAATTAAAATATCAGGACTGTAACTTCAAAGGTTTAATGACATATAGTCCTCTAAATCTGATACACTGCCACATGCTCCTTGACCTTTCTGACCTTGGACGTGTCAAGTACAACGTCTCACTCACCACCAAAGTGGAGAATTACTTCCCGCCGCTCTGATGCCGAACGCGCCTGCAATGTATTTCATTTGAGTTAATTAATGACTGACCTCCCAGAAGGAAACAAACGATTCTTCCCTTCAAGATTCCTACAAAATCCAAGGTTGCCACCCACAGAATGAGAACTATTAGTATTATTGAAAGATAAGATTATTTTTTAACGACAGTAATAATTTCATCTAGTTTTTACATCATTTGAACTGAGGGATCCTTCTGAGCTAAAGCAAACTTTGTTGTCCCTGGAGAATATATTTTTTCCGGCAGAACAAAATGGCCGCAGTGGTCCGCTTTATTCCTTCCATAAAAAGCCGCTGCGTTCTCAGGAGATAACTCGCAGCTTTTTATATGGGGGCTCATATTACATAGAGTGCGCGGGGACACTTTATAAGGACCATTTCAGTTTATCTGTTTCGTTAATGTTGCCTCCATATTCACTTTGCAAACACAAGGACAGACCCACTTGGGGTTTCAAACCTACGTCTGTAAAGAACACTTTAGCGCACGTTCGCACAGATGTTATCAACGCGGCTGGTGCGCGCCAGTGAGTGTAATAACGCGCCGTTATCCCCGCAGGCTAATGGTTGCACAATGACATCCCGCGGCAGCCTGCCAGTGTGAGCATTAACCGCAGCTACATGTGTATGTCTCCGACAGGTCCCCGTAATTACACATCATACAGTGCTTCCGCTGCAGCAAAGCATTGTGGGTAATGACAGGCACAGCATACAGTGCTTCCGCTGCAAAGGAAGTACGGGGCGGTATCTTTGTGTATATTTCAAAGCAAAGGGAAAATGACATTTGTCCGTCTTACACGAAAAGTTTTGAATGAGACGGAGAATGTGAGACGAGCCGGGAGGCGAAGTTGCGACACCCTAGGCACCGTGCCTTGAGGCCTATGGGTGGATGATGTAGTTACACCAGTAAGTGGAAGGAGGTAGTAGGGCCAGAGTTTAGCGGAGGACTAGAGTGAATGAGGAAGCTCTGCAGTTTTGAGCAGTTGTAGGGAGTATTAAGTCGGCGTGGTTCAAGGGGCGTCGTCCAGGATATATAGAGACGCGACAGAGACATGCAGAAACTGCGTTTGATACAGCGGTGTAGAGCGTTCAGGGGTCTGATAAAGGAAATTTGTGTCGTCAGCATCAAGATGGGTGGATATTGCACCTAGACGAGAGGGGTGTAGAAGAAAAGAGAAGATCTTTTTTTTCGGTATCCCAGGACTGAGCCCTGGGCAGGTACCCCCACAGACCAGAGTATTTCTAGAGGAGGAAGGAATCAGTTTCCAGGTGTTTAGCCCAGTGAAGATGAGCGACCTGAAAGTAGATGGGAGAAGCGAAAGAGGAGATCCAGGAGAGGAGATATTGTTTTAGATTTCTGACGAATCCCAGAGGATGGAGAGCATGCGAAAATGCAGAGCGGAGTCGATCCCGGTTGTCAAATGCCGGCACAGACGAGGCTCGATGTATATGAGCGATGAGCTGTAATGACCTCTGGCTCTTTGGCAGCCCATGGAGGGTGTCAGTTATTTTAGTGAGGGGCTGTTTCGTGGAGTGCGCCAGGCGCTGGTCGAATTTTCGGAAGACAGATTGTAATCAGAGAGATAGGAGAGAACTAGGTGGTGAGGAAAATGAGAGGGCACGCGAACAGCGTTGAGAATAACAAGACGTTATCAAGAGAGTTTAGAGGACAAAAAGGCAGGAGCGGAGACAGGTCGGGTGTTTTGAATGAAAGGGTAGGCCGTCAAGCCTGCTCTTTTTGAGTAATGGTATGAATGTTGATGTGTGGTCCGGAGAGAAAGGGGTACCAGAAGTATGGGGTAGGAGTTAAAACTGTGTGTGAGAGTAGGGATTGATAGCAGGGAAGAGAGGTTGTCGTTCTTTTTTTTTTTTTGGGTTTTAGGAACTGGAGGAGTCAATTTCATGGAGCGGTATGGGGTCAAGAGGGCACAGCAGTCGAGTAGTTTTATGCAAGGAACGGAAGAGGAGATCCAACAATGACACATCCTGACCTCCTGAGACAGTCGGAAGATGGAAAAAAAAGACTCAAGGAAGTGGCAGGGGGAGAGTTCAGGAAGTTTTATCTGAGATTGGGATGTAGGATGGGAGGAAGAGACAGAGGGGATGTTCTGACGTATGGATTCCACCTTTTCCTTAAAATAGTCAGTAAAGTCCTGAGCGGAGATGGAGGAAGGAGTGGCAGCTGAGGGTGGTTTGAGTACAGAGTCAAAGATAGAGAAGAGTCGGCGTGGGTTAGACTTGTGTGTGTTGATTAGAGAAGAAAAGTAAGCTTGTTTAGCTTGCGAGTATAGCGCAATGACAGTACAGCGCTGTGACTGTATAGCGCAGTGACATTATAGCGCTATGACAGTATAGCGCAGTGACAGTATAGCGCCCGGTACGCAGCACATAGGAATGTTACAGACACAGTCCCTGCCCCATAGAGCTGTGTGTGTGTGCGTGTCCGGCAGAGACATTGGAATAACGCTTGCAGCTGTGTGTCTGTTTGTGTGTGTGTGTGTGTGTCTGATAGTGTGGCTCAGACATTGGGATAACACTTCATTCACAGCAGTGTGTGTGTGTGTGTGGTTGTTGGTGTGGTGTTGTGTGGGTGTGGGGTGTGTGTGTGTGTTTGTTGTGTGTTGTGTGTGGTGGTTTTTTCTTATGTTGTTGCGTTGTCGAGGGGTCTGTGTGTGTAGTGTTGTGTGTGTCGGTGTGTGTGTGGTGTTTTTTGTCGTGAGTGTGGTGTGTGTGTCTGTGTGGTGTGCTGGCTGTGTGTGTGCTGGTGTGTGTGTGGGTGTGAGTTGCTAGTGGTGTGTGATGTTGTGCGTGATGTTGTGTGTGTGTGTGTGCTGGTTAGATGTGGTGTTGGTGTGTGAATCATTGGGGTCGAGAAACTGTGCAGGTGTGTGTGTGTCGTGTGTGCGTCGTGCAGCCTGTGCGTTGAGTGGTTTGACACATTGGAAGAACAACTTGCTGGTCTGTGTGTGTGCGGTGTTATATACGTCTGGGTGTGCTCGTGTTGTGTGTGTGGGTGTTGAGGTATGATAGGTGGGTGTGGGATAATACTTGTGTGTGGGAGTGGGTTTTGTGTGGTGTGTCCTGGGTGTTATGTGTGTGTGTGTGTGTGTGTGTGTGTGTGTGTGTGTGTGATCTGTGTGTGATTTCTGTGTGTGTGTGTGTGTGTGTGGGTGTGGCTGTGTGTGTGTGTGTGTGTGTGTGTGGTGTGTGTGTGTGTGTGGTGGACACATGGGAGAACATTGCAGGTGGTGTGTGTGGTGGTGTGTGTGTGTGTGTGTGTGTGGTGCTGGTTGTGGTGTTGTGCGTTGTGAACACGTGGAGAAACTTGCAGGTGTGGGTGTGTGCGAGTGTATAATAGTGTGGTGGTGTGGTGTGTGTGGTGTTATATATAGTGGTGTGTGTGTGATCAACATTGGATAAACTTGCAGGTGTGTGTGTGCGTGTGTGTAATATGTGTACGTGTGTGTGTGTGGTATATATTGCAGTGTGTGTGTGTGTGCGTGTGTGTGGTGATGTGTGTGTGTGTGTGTGTGTGTGTGTGTGTGTGTGCGTCGTGTGTGTGTGTGGTGTGTGGGTGGGTGTGTGATGTGTGTGGTGTGGTGTGTTGTGTGGTGTGTGTGTGTGTGTCGTGTGTGACACGGAATGGTGAGGAGAACCACTTGCAGGTGTGTGTGGGTGCGTGCGTGCGTGTGTGTGTGTGTGTGTGTGTTGTGAGTGTGACACATTGGGAGAACACTTGCAGGTGTGTGTGGGTGTGTTATATACGGTGGTGTGTGTGTGTGTGTGTGTGTGTATATATATATATATGTGTGTGTGTGTGTGTGTGTGTGTGTGTGACACATTGGGATAAAACTTGAGGTGTGTGTGCGGGTGTGTATATATAAGTGTGTGTGTGGTGTGGTGTGTATGGAAGTGTGTGGGTGTGTGTGTGGTGTGTGTGTGGTCATATATATACGTGTGTGTGGTGCGTGTGTGGTGTGTGTGTATATACGTGTGTGTGAGGTGCGTGTGTGCTGACACATGGGATAACATTGAGGTGGAGTACTTTGTTGTGTGTGCGGGGATGGGGGATTAAGTGTGTGTGCGGGGTTGTGTGTGACAAATGAGGGAGAAAATGCGAAGGTGTGCGTGGTGTGTGTGAGCTGTTGTGTGTGGGTGTGGTGTGTGGTGTGGTGTGTGTGTGTGTGTGTGTCGTGTGTGTGTGTGTGGGTGGTGTGGTTATATACGACGGGGTGTGTGTGTGGTGTGGTGTGTGTGTGTGTGTGTGTGTGTATATATACGTGTGGTGGGCGTATGGTGGTGGTGTTGTGTGTATCTACGCGTGTGTGCGTGTGCGTGTGTGACACATTGGGGATAACACTTGCAGGGGTGTGTGTGTGCTGTGTGTGTATATATACGTGTGTGTGTGCGTGTGGACACATTGGGAGAACACTTGCGTGTGTGTGTGTGTGTGTGTGTGTGTGTGTGTGTGTGTGTGTGTGTGTGTGTGTGTGTGTGTGTGTGTGGGGTGGTTGTGTGTGTGCGTGTGCGTGTGGTGCGTGCGGTGTGTGTGGGTGGACACATTGGGAGAACACTTGCAGGAGGCATAGCAAGTAAAGAGGCTCATTTCCTATTAGAAGCCGGAACAGCTGCCCAGATCCGTAAAGAAGCAGGTGAGACGGGGTGACAAAGCCCCTGCTAAATACTCGAGGGTGTCAGCCGGGGAGACCTTTCTGGAGGCGCGCGAAACCCACAGATTTAGGAAAAGAAAAGATCCTATTAAAAGGAATGAGTCCAGCAGGCGGATGAGGGGGCAATGCGGGACGGAGGGGGCCCTGGACGGCAATTGGATTCCCGCCTCGAACCGTTCAGGGGGGACGAGCGGAGGGGCGTGGCGATGGCGAGCGCGGGCACAGGGACACGGCGACGACGGCGGGATCGGGGGGGGCGGCAGGGAGGAGTGGCGGGAGGTACGAGGTGAGGAGAGCAGGACGGAGGTTCCCTCGGGAGTCGGCGGGAGAGCAGGTCGGGGCAGGCGAATGGAGGAGTGCGGGAGGACGGCGCGAGGGGAGGCTAGGATGGGGGAGGGAGAGTGGAATCGGTGAGGGAGGGGCGGAGGGCGGAGGTAGCGGGAGATCCAGTCGCAACCTGCGTGTCCAGGCGAGAGGTGCGTACTGAGTGAGGGAACGCCCCAAGGGAGGTGATGGGGACGGAGGAGCGGAGACGGAGGTGGTTTTAGCCCCCCGAGACGGCCAACTTCCCGGGCGCAGGGGGGGGAGAGGCAGCGGGGGCGTGGGGGGGGAGGGTCAGGAGGCGGGGGGGAGGATAGGGGGGGGGGGCGTGCGGGGGTTTCACCAAGGGAGTGGCAGGTGGGGAGGGCTATGCGTAAGAGGCGCGGCGTCGAGGGAGGGGAGGAGGAGAGGAGGGTGTGGGAGGGGGTGCAAGGGGTGGGCGAGGGGCACTAAGGGATGGCGGGGAGAGGAGGGGGTGAGGGGGGGGAGGGGGGGGGGAGGAGGAGGGGGGAGGAGGGCGGGTGGAGCGCGAGGGGCGGAGACGGGAGGGACTGGGGCGAGGCGGAGGAGAGGGCCAAGGGGAGGCGGGAAGGGGCGAGAAGGAGGGTCGAGGGAGGAGGGGAGAAGGGGGGAGGGAGGAGGAAGGAGGGGAAGGAAGAGGGGGAAGAGGGGGGAAGGCGTGGGAGGAGGAGGGAAGAGCGGGAGGGGGGGAGGGAGGGGAGGAGGGGGAGAGGGGACGGAGAGGGGGAGGAGTGGGGAAGGGCAGGGGGGACGAGGGGGAGGGAGGGGGGAGGGGGGGGAGAGGGGAGAGGGGGGGAGGGGAGGGGGGGGAGGAGGGGAGGAGGCGCTGGGGGGAGGGAGGGGGGAGAGGGAGGAGGGGAGGGGGAGGGAGGGGGAGAGGGGGGGAGGGAGGGGGGGAGAGGGGGGGAGGGAGGGGGGGAGGGAGGGGGGAGAGGGGAGGAGGGGGGGGAGAGGGGGGAGAGGGGCAGGGGGAGGGAGGGGGGAGGTGAGGGGGGAGATGGGGAGGAGGGGGGGGAGGAAGGAGGGAGAAGGAGGGGGAGGGGGGAGGGAAGAGGGGGGAATGAGGGAGGGGGGGCTTCTGCAGTCGGCGAGATGATAAATGACCCTCTGTGCCAGGGAGACCAGGTACAGTAAGTGAAGGAAACGTACATTTGACTCCAGCTCTGTGCTGTGAGCCAGCGATGGCACATTCACATGCCGGGATATTATATATATTATCCTTCCACTGATTTGCATTAGAATAAGGGAACTTTTTCAGGTGAGAAAAATAAAAATCATACTCTTAAAGACATTTTCCAGGGGAACTGCCTCATCAGTAGGGTGAATTTCCAGTAGGTTTGTAACTCCTCCATTAATATTCCTCCCAAATAATACTCCTGGTAATACTGTATGTGTTGTGGCACCCCTGGCTGGAGTATCAGTACTCTGTTGTTTCACGCTTGCAGTTTTGCCTCCGTCCTGGTCAGAGTCCAGGGGCTGTATCTGAAAACGCTGCTCTTACATATCATATATGTCTTTCTGGAATTAGGACAAAAGGGTCCCCCCCCCCGAGGTTAATAGGTTCGGAGTCTGTGATCTGACACGACTACTCAAACGTGTACAGTACATTGGCTCAGCTTTCTGCCATACCTCTCTGTACATGCATGTGCGGTTACTCTCTGTACATGCATGTGTCCGGTATACCTCTCAGACATGTATGTGTCCGGTATACCTCTCTAGACATGTATGTGTCCGGTATACCTCTATAGACATGTATGTGTCCGGTATTACTCTCTAGACAGATGGGTCCGGTTTACTCTTAGACATGTATTGTCGTTACCTCTTAGACATGTATGTGTCCGCTCATTACCTCTCTAGGACATGTATGGTCCTGTATATATTACATCTCTAGAATGTATGTGCCGGTTATTACCTCTCCTAGACATGTATGGTCCGCTATACCTCTCTAGGACATGTATGTGTCCGTATTACCTTCTGGACATGTATGTGTCCGCGTATGACCTCTATAGAATGTATGGTCCGGTATTACCTCTATAGACATGTATGTGCCGGATACTCTCTGGGCGGTGTATGCGTGATTACCGGTATTACCTCTCTGGACATGTATGTGTACCGGTATTACCTCTCTGGACATAATGACCTGACCGGCTTGGGGGGCCGCGGGATTCCCAGAGCAGGGAGAGAGCAGGGCTGTTGATAGGAGCTTCCTCCATCCTGATTGGTTGCTGCGAGCAGCTGAAGGAGCAGAGCCACTGAGGGTTGACCACTTCATTTATTTTCTCATTAACCTTTCACTGACTGTGTGGACTCTTGGTGCTCATTGTCAAGCTGCTTTCTTGCAAGCTGGTTCAGCTTTAACTGTACCATTAGTGGATTCTTGCTGCCTGCTATTAGCTGTTTAGCTGTATTTAGCCTACACTATATGTTTACTAACTATTTTCAGGGGGTTGTCTGATTTGACCAGGTATAGGGGAAGGGAGGCTTAGGGAAGTACCTCTCGGTCCTTTGGACCAGGGGGAATGGGCCAGATAATGAGGTAGTCCCTCGAAACGTCGCCCCTAGCAAACTTCCGTTCTCCGTTTTTTTTTTTGTGTATATTCCTTGTGTTCATGTTTTTTCCCTTTCCTTCCCCCCCCCCCCTCACTTTGTGACATGCCCATTTGTGATACTGGTTTCTGCAAACACATTTGATTTATTTCTGGTTCATTTTATTATTAAATGTTTATTCTGCATTACAACTGTTTTCATCATTTAGCTATTAGACAGTGAGTGCTGGTACTTACGTAGATTTGTTAAAACCGATCAGTCAGACGGGGGAGGGAGTTAGCACCTCAGGTCATCCCGCTTCTAACGCGCGCACAATCCGGCCGGCTTGCCCGTTAAACCGTCCGCTTTGTAACTTTGTATAGAAACGGTTTATACAATGTGATTTGTGATATAGATATATATTATATATATAATATAGGGCTTTTTCTCACATTTCATTCTGCTACTTCCGCACATGATAAAACCCGTGCGGTTTGGTACTGACCACTTCGGAGCTACAAGAATAGACCCATTTGACATGTAAACCTCTCAAAAGAATTCTCTATACACATGTGGAGCAATACCCGGCCATAACCCCCACCTGAGATACATGGGAAATAAGATCATTTGCATATGCAAATTAGTTCATTTGAATCTAATTTATTCTCTTCCTCTTGTTTTTAAAAGCCATTGGGCCATGTTTTCTAAGTGGTGCTATTGGACGCGACACTTTCCAGCAGCAGAAGTCACCTTATGACTCCTTTTTCTGACCTGTAACTCTTCAGCTATCGCTACCTCCTCACGTGAGTATTTATTCCCAAAATAGTTTAACAATGACGCCTGATGCACAGTTTTGAGGATTTTTCTAACGTAATCATGAGTAGTGATTTCTATGTACATCCTTGTTCCTCATGTCCCCGTCATCACGCTGTATCTCCCAGAGTAATACTGCATCCATGTCTCTGGGAAAAGACGGACCATTGGAAGACTTCCAACTCCCTCTACTGGCTCCAATGAAGTAAGCCTGGCTCCTCTGCGCCTGCGACGAGAGGCACACGAGAAATGGCCCTTATATACTATACATTTTGGAAAGCTGTCTATCTGTCTGTCTGTCCGCTGTGTGTATGGACGCCTCTTAAGATATTGTAACCACATTTTGCTCGATGGTTCCTGAGATCAGGGAGCGGGTTTGTGTCTGTGTTTGGATACATTCTATTTTTTATTCTATGAGTTATTACAATTTCTGTAAGTATTCAGCCACTGGGTGCTGTACCTGGTACAGTAGCTATGTATCTGGAATGTGACATCATACTGGTGACATTATAATGCACATAGCCTGGTGGCAGATAAGGAGAGTCAAATAGCTATAAGATTTACACAGAAAGCAGACGAAGAAAGAGAGGAAGTCTCTCAACTTCCGGCTGACAGGAGGAGGGAGCTGCGAACCGGCGGTGCACCGCAGGTCCAAAGGGTGTGTGTGTAAGAGAGGGGGGGGGGGGAGTGTGAGGGGGGAGAAGAAAGGGGGAGAGTGTAAGGGGGCGGGACGAGAGAACATGGTAAAGGGAGAAGAGAGAGGGGGAGAGTGTAAGGGGAAGAGAGAGGGGGGAGTGTAAGGGGGAAGAGAGGGAGAGAGTGTGAGGTGGAAGAGTGGGGGACAGTGTGAGGGGGAAGAGAAGGGGAGAGGTAAATGGGGAGAAGAGAGAGGGGGAGAGTGAGGGGGATACTGTGAATGGGGAGAAGGGAGAGGGGGAGGGGAGAAGAGAGGGGGTGGAGAGTGTAAGGGGGAAGAGACGGGAAGAGTGTAAGGGGGATGAGAAAGGGGGAGAGTAAGCGGAGAAGAGAGGGAGTGTATAGGGGAAGAGGGGTAGAGAGTGAGGGAGAGAGCGTAAGGGGGAGGGAGAGAGCATACGTGGGGAAGAAGGTTGTGTAAGGGGATAACAGAGAGAGGGGGTTGTTAAAGGGAAGAGAGAGAGATGGACGGATTGGGGGAGAGATGGTTGGATTTACCGAAATTCACAATCTAAAACTGGGTTCCTTAACCAAAAAAAAGGTTGAAAAACAGTCAGTGTGAACTTAGATGTGTATATTGCATTGGAGGCGCCCGTGGCATTGAAGGGGATTACTGACAGTAGGGTTTAGAACACGCAGTTCTGCGCAGCAATGCATGTTATTTAGAAGAGGAGAGAGGATTAGTGTGGAGGGGAATTCCTATTTGGGTTTCGATCTCATAAATCTCTGTGCATCAGTTCAACATCACAGTCGTATATTTAGCAAGAAGCCTTTATTCCCAGTTGCCATACTTAAGTTACCGAAGAGGCCAGTGGCCCAAATCTTGGCATGATTCTTAAGAGATGATCCCAAATATATTTTTAATAAAGAGTCTTCTGTTTCGTTCTTCTGTGTCACTGCATTCTCAAGCAGCCCTGAAAGGGCTATCTCTAAATAAAGCCGCAGGGCTATATATGACCCTGCGGAGGACGGCGGGGATTTAAACTTCCACCTTTCTTCGCCTTTGAGAGATGTAAAATGATTAGAATGTGAGAGTTATAGCCACTGATTTATATATAAAGGATTATTGCAGTAATATCTTCTGCTTTCTGCCATTCTTTCTGTGTTGGTCACATTACTGCATATATTTCTCGTGCCTTTACAAAGGGTCAGTTAAATCTAGAAGACCAACACAAATATTTTTAGTGTAATCGTCCTTGAAAACATTCAACCGTTATTATTTTTATCTTGGGAATAAGGAATGTGTTGCTTTATCAGGAACACTGGATTCAAATATATGAGGTTCTGTGCCATTATAACTGAATAAAGAGGCAGCTCTTCTTCATTCCTTAGCATTAGGGACATTCCCTCCTAGGGGCAAAGTGTACTAATGGCAGTGACAGGGTTAAGGGGTCAGTGTCTCCTAGGAGCAAAGTGTACTACTGGCAGTGACATGGTTAAAGGGTCAGTCTCTCCTAGGAGCAAAGTGTACTAATGGCAGTGACAGGGTTAAGGTGTCAGTCTCTCCTAGGAGCAAAGTGTACTACTGGCAGTGACAGGGTTAAGGGGTCAGTCTCTCCTAGGAGCAAAGTGTACTACTGGCAGTGACATGGTTAAAGGGTCAGTCTCTCCTAGGAGCAAAGTGTACTAATGGCAGTGACAGAGTTAAGGGGTCAGTCTCTCCTAGGAGCAAAGTGTACTAATGGCAGTGACAGGGTTAAGGGGTCAGTCTCTCCTAGGAGCAAAGTGTACTAATGGCAGTGACGTTTCACATGTGTTGCTGTCCTCATGATGTAGCTGGTACTGTAGCTACAGCCTCTCACGTTTCAAACCTTTTTCACTTGTATTCCTACCTCAAGCATTCGCCAATCTGCGTCCCTCCCAATCTCCGAGCCCCACCTCACACCTCCCCTCCCCTCCCAATCTCCGAGCCCCACCTCACATCTTCCCTCCTCCGTGAAGCGCTTGTGTCCTTTCTGTCTCAGGCTTCTCTCTCACACTCTTCATGTACTTAACACCTCAAATATGTTCTCTATTTCACTCGCTCTTTTGTGTTCTGTAAGTCTCCCATTATTTCATTTAGATTGTAAGCTCTGCGGGGCAGGTACGCCTTGTAAATGATCTCCCTGTACTGTCTGTATTATGTGCTGCGTACATTGAAGGTGCGATATTAATAAACCTGTATACACACTTTTAGCTGTTTGAGTAACAATGGCACCATAATGACTCTGCAAACACAGGACAAAGAGACACCAAATTACCTCTGGCTTTGGGGGCCGTTTCATCACCAAAAGAAATTTGATAAAGATTGTAAAATCCCTCAAATATTTTTGTTTCTTTTTTGCTCTTTCTGGTTTGGGGTGTTGTGTAGCAGTTTTGTAGCAGTTGTGTAGCAGTTGTGCAGAAGTTGTGTAGAAGTTGTGTAGCAGTTGTGAGCACTGCAGGGGTGTTATTACTGCAAAAAAATGGGCCTATGAAAACTCCATGCTACCTAGCACCCCCTAACATTCATACCCCAAAAACTTAATGGGACCTGCTGTCCGGCTGGACCATACCCCATCCTGAGGCATACTCAGTCCCCACAATAAGCGGCCACTTTACCATTTGTTTCCCTTTAGAGTGTAAGCTCTCAGGATCAGGGCGTCATTCCCTCCTGTATCCGTGTGCACGTGTCTCCTTACGTGTATGTCTTTCAGTTTATGTTATTGAGGTCACTCTGTACCCCAATTGTACCGCGCCACGGAATATGTTGGCGCTCTACAAATAAATGATAACAATATTTAGGAAGGCATGTTTCTTTCTTTATCCCTTCCGCAATGCGTTGCAGGTCCCTGGCAGTGAAGGGGTTATTATTATCTGACCAGTGAAATCCCATGGTTCAGGAAATTAAATGGCTGCCATCAGAAAGCAACCAGTTAGCATCTTATTAGAAAGGAAAGGGACACAGGGATATACCAAATAAGTAAACCTGGGAAGGATGGGGATCCAGGGAGCAATTCTACATCCATTATAGAAGTCAGGAAGGAATTCCTTTTCCTCCTTATGAGATATAATAGGATGATATGTCACTGGGGTTTTTGTTTGCCTTCCTTTGGATCAATATAGTGTAACTACAAATATAGGATAAGTATCTGCCATTTAAATTTCCCAGCCTTATCTACTCTGAAACTATGAAACAATTCCTGATTGATGCGTACAGTAGGTAGAAATCTGCCCATGTGCCATACTGGGGGAAGCCCTTTTCTTCACCCATTGAGTGCCAGATGATGTAGCTACCACTTCATGAGGTCTGGAGTCTCTAGGGGCCCCATGTAGCTAAGTCATGGGCTTTTTTTTATAGCTCTTTAGGGATGAGCGCAGAACACCGTCTGACAAGACGAGGAATGGAAGAGGAGACGACTCCTCATCTGTTCCGGTCATCAGTGATGTTGTGACTGTAATATTCCTCTGGAACTGGTTCCAGACTCTGACTTCCATGCATAAAATGGACAAGCACCCAGAATCCTTTGCATTGACATGTTCTCACAACAGGTTTCTGGAACGGGATAAAATCGAATCATTGGGCATCTGAATGAACTAACATTGGGGCCTAAATAAAAACAAAAAGCCTGGTCATGGTATGCGCGTAAAGTTTATTTCCTTGAGGAAAGGTAACAATTCAGCTACGTTCTACAGGCAAATATGTATAGAAGGTGTAGTCCAATCGGGAGCAAAGTGAACAAATGGCAGTGCTAGGAATAATGAATTCAGGGAGATATTTATTAAGCCGTACGGTGCCTTACAACCAATTCAACATATGGCCCTAAATCTAAGTCCAAATGTGGCCAATGTTATTACGCTCTCTGGCAGGTTACTGCTCGAGTCGGGACATCCTGTCCACAACGCACACCCGAAGGAGAATTGACCTCGGGTGGGACCAACGTGCTATTTCTCCCACATGGGCGCGTGCTGGGGTGTAATAACGGTGGCTAATTCTGTGCTCTTTAGTCCTTCTTGGCAGAGGTCCTAGTTTCAGGTCCCCGATCTCCCGCTTTTTGTTTGTTTTGCTGCCTGGATTTTCCCTTTGCTAATTTGTTCAATGATGTGGAAGAGGTGTGTATAATATATTAGGGTTAGGGTTAGGGTTAGGTAACCCTAACCCTAACCCTATTATTATATTATCACACATTATTTAAGCATCTATATTAGATGGTATTAATTTAGGCGGCATGGAGTATCATTACTCATTTATGTACAAACCCAGACTATAACTACTTTTTTATTTGGCGACCGACAACAATTACATTTTCCTCTAAATAAAAGATTTTTTTTCTTCAGAGAAAATTTAATAAAGACCCTTTGAGTAAATCTTATGTACGAGTGCATTGATTAATTTTTAAAAGAATGGATGTTGATACATCAGTAACGGCTCAATATCTTTCTCCTCACGCTGCGGAATAGCCGAGGAAAGGAGTGGTTGTTAGGTTTTAATCACCAAGATTTAACCAATGAAAACTGTCACTGCCATTCGTTTAGTTTGTTCCCACACAGAGCTGCACCTTAAAAATTAAAACACATTCTGCGCATTTCTGTTGCAAACTCCGCTCCTCCGAGGGTCACTCCTGAGTCGTTATAAACACCTGCAAAATAAAACAAGGGTGCTTTATACAACATGCAATACTCTCAGGAATGTGCTACACATCGTTATAGGACAGAATGATGTGAAATAAAATGTATTTCTTTAATAGCAGTTTTCTAGCAATTATCTGTCTGTCTGCTGGAGAACGGCCGCCATTTATTACGGACAGTGAGACGTTTGGTATCGCGCAGTTAGCGATATATTTACTAGACATGCTCACTGGCACCCCTTCATTCATTCCTACTTTATAAAAAGAGCAACAGGACTTTGGAGATCGACCTCAGGGGTCTCCCACTGTTAAGACAAGGAAGAGATCTTCTCCAAAAACCACTAATTGCAGGTAAGATTAACCCTTTCAGTTCCAGAGGGGAGAGCAATGCAGAAACATGTGTTGCTTGGTCCTCCAGCACTGGAAAGGTTATGATAGGTTTGTGTATATAAATGTGTACAGCTGGTCCTCGCTTATCCGACGAAATGCGTCCCACAAACCGCTGTCGGATAACGGACCGTCGGATTGCGGGTCCATATTAATCGGCGGCTGTGACCTTCGAATAAGCTGGTCCGATGTCGGATAATGTGTCCAGTGGACTGCATTATGCAGCGTCGGATAAGGCACTTGACGGAAAGCAGCCATCGGATACCGAGGACCACCTGTACATGTCTTTAATACCATTTCTTTCTGTGGTGTTGGCGATCACGTACTCTACCTTTGAGGTGGTGGTGGTTTCACGGCTCTTCAGTCTGAGCTTGTTGACCTGAGACTCCGCAATGTCGGCCCGCTCTTCGGCCTCTTCCAGCTCATGCTGGACTTTACGGCTCTTGGTCATATGGACATTAGAGTGATCCTCCTGCAACCAACACAAGAGATAGAGTTGCTGGCGATGCTAGAATAATGTCCGGTGGGACAGAGAAGCTGGAGGGGGGTAGACTCTTGGCCAATGGAAGGAAGGACTTTTTAGTGAATGAGTAAGAGATGTATGGGACAGCCTTCGGTAAAAGTGTGGGTGTGGTGAAATACAGGTAAGGAATTAAATCGTTCTTGGGACAGAGGACCCAAAAGGGGTAATACTGAATAACTGAAAACTGATATTTTATCTTGTATTCAAAGACATGAGCACAAACAACTTACCCTGCAAGATCTTCAGGGCAACAGGTTTTATTCCTAATATTTCTACTTATGAATGGTGCCCTCATCTCTTCATTGTATGATAAACTCCTGTATTCTAACGTTTCTTATATAAAGTACCGTGTACGTGGTTAGGGCTACAGGTACAGGTACGGGAGTGAAACATATTTCACAGAAAGAGAAGGGCTCGAATAAGAGGTCGCGCTCTGACGCTGGAGGGTGGGAGGCCCAGGGGAGATGTGAGAAATTACTTCTAACCAGACCACTATTTAAAATGTATCTGGGATTGCTACTCTTCTGTCGTGATTATCATTGGGCAATGTCTCGGCACCCACAAGTATTCTTTAACAAGCTATTTTTGAGTGCGCAAACACTATTTATAAACAGTTGGGGGAACTGGACTGGGCCTGGGGACCTTACGTACGATGTGTGGTTTTATGTATATATATTAGACAGTGAAATGAATAACAATATATTTACTTACGGCCTCCTCAGTCTGCCTCTTGTATGACTTCACTTTGAGTTGAAGTTTATCAACCAGGTCTTGTAATCTTAAGACATTCTTCCTGTCTTCTTCAGACTGTGAAATATAGTTGAGCAGTAAGAGAATGTTTTATGTACCATGAGATCCACCATTTTGTATTTGCCACACCAACCTGAAATGACAGCTCCTTCACGCGTCTCTCGTATTTGCGAACGCCTTTTATGGCGTCCCCACTCCGTCTCTGCTCTTGGTCAAGTTCAGATTCGAGTTCTCTGATCTGGAAGAATGATGGAAAATGTTTCGGAAGTGGACCTCTTTTGCCAGTGTCCAGGCCATTAATTGCTGTGAACTGTCTCTCTGGCGGATCTTTTGGTGGTGACCAAGAGTGGTACAGTGTAATGTATAATTAAAAGAATGAATTTACTAATAAGTTTAATAGTCTGCATTTGATTGCGTGTTTGACAGAAGGATAGAGATGTGTGAAGATTCCCTGACTCACTGTGTAAATGTCCTGCAGAGTTTTCTTGAAATACACCGAAAAGTGAGGAGTTTGGCAATTTCTTCTTTTTTTTTTAAAGTTCGCCAAAGCAAAAAACGGTGTAATTTTAATTATTTCAGACTTTTACTTACATTCTTGCCGTTTGTGATCTTGGCTAAAAGTGCAGCGAAGCCGGCAGATGAAAGTGGCCAAGTTTTACCAGTTTAGGTTACTATTATTAGGGGAGAATTTGCACTGGAAACTTTTTGGCAACACATTTGCAAACAGTTGAAGGCTTTTGCCAATCTCTAGGACCTCGAAGGACCTTGAGGAAGTCATATTTTTTGGACTGAAACATTGATTGGATATAAATACAGTTTGTCCACTTTACAGTAAGTGTGCTAGTTATCAGATTACAGAATATAGAATTACATCTTAGATCAACTGTGGTGAGCATAGCCTTCTCCACACGTACTTGTATTTCATCCTGCATGCATATGATATCGTCGCTGTACCCCTCTGTCACTTGGTGTTCCCTAAAGGTATTCAGTACTAGACACTCACCCTCGCCTCCATTTTCTGGAGCTGCTTCTTTCCTCCTTTTAGGGCCAACTGCTCAGCTTCTTCCAGACGGAGCTGCAGATCCTTCACTGTCTGGTCAAGGTTCTTCTTCATCCTCTCCAGGTGGGCACTGGTGTCTTGTTCTTTCTTTAATTCCTCTGCCATCATGGCAGCCTTTTAATTAGAACCATAGTAAATGCGGGTGAATGGTCTGAGCACCGCTTACAGGCTGAAAGTTCAGCAACGGTTCAAGTACACGGATATGTCTTTGTGTATGTACACATATATACGGATATGTACACGGATATGTCTTCCGTGTTACAATGTAATAATATGTTTTACAAAGGGGCTCCAGGTTTTTGTCTTGTAACACAAATATAGGGTCACAGGGTTAATAGCAGCAATGCAATCACTGTGACATAAAAGCAATTGACTACATCCTTGATTCACTAAAAGCATCTTGTAATTGGTATTCATTAAGCAGTGTTTGTGCTTTCCCAGGTCACCTGCAAATAAGATGAAGTAACCAATGAAAGAAATGTCTCACGTCTGTGATCGCTTTCTTCGCTTTCTCGTCAGCGTTCATCGCTTCCCTCATGGTGTCTTCGATCTCTCCTTGCAGCGTTGAGACTTCACTCTCCAGCTTCTTCTTGGTATTAATAAGGCTAATATTCTGCAGAAGGAAAGGAACGAGTATTACCGTGAAGCACATGGCAAGTGTTCCCAGCCAGAATATGGGTGTGGTATAAGCAGTGGAGATTGCTTGAACACTTACATGCTCTCATCTTCAGGGATGTGATAGTAATACAGTAACAGTCATTACTAAAGTAATTGTTAGCATCATTCATCGTTAACTGTGTTTACACTGATTACAGTCGTAACATAACGTTCTAACGGGGATGATTACTTTATCTACTGGAAAATATTAGAACACACAGGCGTCCCTTGTTGGTAAAAGGAGTATTATATACACACAGCATTGTGTCCTGCTTTGTAGGGCCTTAGTACCATAGGTATGAGTGAATGTATAATACATGATGTATACCTGTGTGTGCAGAAGCTGCACACGTTCTGTGACGTCCAGAAGTTCCTGTTCAGCAATCTTTCGTGATCTCTCGGTCTGTTCCAGGGCGGCTCTCAGCTCTTCAATCTCCGCTTGCATCAGGTTATTTCTGCGCTCGACCATTGCCAACTGCTCCTTCAAATCCTCTTGTGCTCGGAGAGAATCATCCAGATGAATTTGGGTGTCCTAAGCATGACAGGCAATTTGAATGTTAAAGAGGAAGTTCTAGTCACCGTATTTTTCTCCGAGTAGTGTAACTGTGAAACCTTTACCTGGGCCCATTGGAGAAACATACGTCAGGTTTCACTAAGCTCCAATAAGATGTATTGGTGCCCATTTACTTGTATGGCAAATACTGCAGGATCAAGTTCTAATACCCCTTATCGGAGCCTACTGATCCCCTCTCATTCCCAATAGCAACAAAAAGATTAACAGCAGATTTTGGGGCCTGTTTCCTCATCATGGGCCCATGTAGGTACCACAAGCTTGCAACGTTCCTCTTCCTAACACCAGCAGTGAGGGTATTGAGGCCGTTCAATGGGCTAATGACTGAATGACAATGATACATTACTTGGGTTATTGGGTCAGCCCCACCATAGTTCCAAAGTTACCTAATGTCTGTGACATGCTTAATTATATAACACAATATGTTATATGTACGTGATTATAGTTTTTTACTGTTAAGGATATCCCGCCGAAAATCAACTTCTACACATCATATGAAACCGTAGCCAATTACCACAGCAACCTGCAACGTGTCACCAAAACATCTCACATAAGGCCTGACTTAGACAATGCTAGTTTTATGAGTTCCCACTGAGAGACTCTATGGTTGCTATTTGATCTCCCTTGTCTCATCCTCATGGTTTATTGGCTCTCCCTCCCAAGGGGGCGCCAGTGACATCATCAGACTGCAATAAAAGCGTTAGAGGGCCCTTCTCCCATGTTGAAAGAAGAAGGACGCTACAGAATATGGAGGGGTGCCCTTTATAATGCAGGGGGGTAGAGGGGATTGTTATGTAGTAGGAAGGACTGCATCCATAAGAAAAATGATAAATGCCGGATTCAAACCTTAAGTTGGCCTTGGACATTTCTTAGGTATTTTTGAACCTCGGTGGCTATTCGGTTTGCGTGGCTGAGCTGGATCTCCATTTCATTCAGGTCACTTTCCATCTTCTTCTTAATCCTCACAGCTTCGTTCCTGCTCCTTATCTCAGAGTCCAGCGCCGTTTGCATGGATTCCACCGTCCTCTGGTGGTTCCTCTTCAGCTGGTCGATTTCCTCCTCTTTCTCTGCCACTTTTCGCTCAATGTCGGCTTTCACCTGGGTCAGCTCCAGCTGAATTCGGAGGATTTTGGCCTCTTCGTGCTCAAGAGCTGCCTTTTAGTAGAAAAAATGAAAGTAAACGGTGTTAGAGATTAAGTTTCCCCTCTCATTTATCTACAAAATGTCTCTTCACCATACAATAGGGCAGGGGCGCTCAACTCCAGTCCTCAAGGGCCACCAGCAGGTCAGGTTCTGAGGATATTCCTGATTCAGCAATCAGTGGCTCAGACTTTGACTGATTGAGCCACCTGTGCTGAAGCAGGGATATCCCTAATACCTGGCCTGTTAATCTGCTTTAAAGGTCAAGACATTAAGATCACTTCAAAGGCTCGGAAAGGTTCATCCCAAAGTTAGAAGCGTGGTGGGGAAGGAGGAGGGGAAGGAGGAGGGGAAGGTGACATATTTTCTAATAGGTACGAGTCACAAATATTTCTGACGGTGGCAAGAATGTTTGGGAGTAACTTCCTAAATAAGAAGAGATCCCTTTATAATGCTGTCATTGTCCAGGAGTTTTCTCTTCCGAAGAAATATGGGAAACGTTTTGTCCGAGCTTCTTCGGATGACGACCACTTTGTGACACTCGGCCCCAAGAACAACCTCTTCAATTGCCGCTATATTTTTCCGTTTGGCCACTGTCATGTTATTCCAATTCCAAGATAAGTGGGAAAAGATGCCACTGTGAGCATTTTCTTGGTATCCCTCCTAAAATCCACCTTAATATTTATTATATAGTGTGTCTCTAGTATAGCCCAGACAATCCTGGCTCTGTAACCCAGATTTGGCTGGAAAGGCTGCTTATTGCAGTTGGCAGAAGTGTTAGGCGAAATCCTTGTTTAAAAAAGATTGGACGCTAAAAGTGGTATTTAGCGAACTCAATCTGTGTATCTGCGGCATATAGTATGAGGGTTCAAAAACCCGAAAAGACTTTGGTCTTTGGCACCTTATCTATATGCTGTGAAGCTGCCTTCTTCCAATGAATGGAATTGAATTTGAAATCCTTCCTGATACAGAATAATGAATACACATATGACAGAATATTGAATAGGAGTCTTTGTCAGACATGGGTACACATACAGTATGAATGTTCTGTCTCTGGTATCCTTCATAACACAGGCAGCTCTACAGTAGGATGAGGAGAAGATACTGTACCTCTGCTTCCTCCAGCGAACACTGCATCTCACTCTTCTCCTGCTCCACCAGTTTCTTGGCTTTCTCCAGTTCATGAATGATTTTGCCACTTGAAGATATTTGCTCACTCATGTCCGTTATCTCCTCTGCAAAACAACATTGTTTTTTCCAGCGGGGAAGCATTTGGTAACAAAAGACTGCACGGGTAAAATGCACAGAAGGTGCTGTAGTTATGGTCCATTCTCTCGGTTCCCTTGTTAAAGGGGTTATAGGTTATTCTGGAATAAGAGAGGGGTTTGTCCAATAGGTCACCATCTACAATGGATAGCTATAACCTAGGAAGCCCCCAGGGCGAGAGTTTATAGAGCGTCATTAGTGGCGTTTATGAGCAGTATCGCCATGGGCTCACGTGTACAGTTGTGTTTATATGTGTATCAGTGTGTGTAAGTGAATTAGTACATTGTGTTTATATGTGTATCAGTGTGTGTAAGTGAATTAGTACATTGTGTTTATATGTGTATCAGTGTGTGTAAGTGAATTAGTGCATTGTGTTTATATGTGTATCAGTGTGTGTAAGTGAATTAGTACAGTTGTGTTTATATGTGTATCAGTGTGTGTAAGTGAATTAGTACAGTTGTGTGTATATATTGTGTTTATAGTATCCCATATGCTCACCCTGGAGATTCTTGTTCTCTCGTTTAATTGTTTCAAGGTGATCCAAAGATTCTTCATAAGCATTCTTCATTTTGAAGAGCTCTGTGCTGAGAGACCTCGATTCCTTCAGGGAGACTTCAAGTTCAGACTGGCACTCCTCAAACTTCTGCTTCCACTCTGCCAGGATCTTGGATAATGATAAAAAGTCATGTTATTCATCTATTCCTAACGCCCCATCATGTAAATGTCATTCCCCCTCCCCCCAATCCTCTGCTATTCACAGCAACAAGTCAGATTATCGTGTTGAATATTTTGTATTTAAAGGAGTTATCCAAGCCTGCATTTCATTTTTTGGAGATTTTTTTTACAGCGTATTGAAGCAGGGGGTCTCCCAAGCTGAACCCCGTTAATTTCAGCTCCAGGGACCCCTTGCTTCCAGAGATACTTATCTCCAAAGTGGGTGCTGGTAGCTCTTTACTGCAGTTTAAAGCTCCCGCATCACATGAGCCAATAGGAAGCCGCACCGGATGACATCACAGCTTCCTATTGGGCCGCAGGGAGCGGGAGCTTTGGAACTCCATATTGTGAACCCTGGATACGAGCCGGAGTGACCACCGCACACCCACTAAGGAGGTCTGTATCTCCGGGCGCAGGGGGTCCCCAGAGCTGAAATTAATGGGGTTCGGCCCCATTCTGTGTTAAAAAGGTAAAAACTTTGCAAAACAAAATGGCCGGCTCGGATTGCCGCCTGTAATATGTCATTGCCAGAGTTACCACCTGTCCGCTTTCACCTTTGCCCTTTACTCCCTATCACCACAGAGTTCATGGGACAATGAGTCCGTCCGTGCACCACAATGACAGTACTGTGTTTATTACCCTCAGTGTAGCTGATTGATACAAACTTGTTTAGTTCAGACAAGTCTAAGTATTTTGAAATAATTTTTCAACTCCATATTTTTAGGGTTTATGGTTTGGAGTCTTTATCTAGTGACTTTTGGTGATAAAACTGTTTGTCCGTCCTCAAAGTCCCAGATAAGTGTTTAACTTATCTGGGATAAACACAAGTAACTGGTCTGCTTGAGTTTAGTGGACCCAAAGAAAAGGAAAATATAGGAATTCTTCACAAGACGCCCTCAACTAGATCCTTTAAGGATGATAGAACTAAGGATTAGCCAGTGACACTGATAGGAGGTTCCATGTTACCTGCTACATGGGACTGTCCCCTTTAATATTACAGGAACACATTGCTGATGTATTTCTGTATGACATGCTTCACTCTTACATTGCCCTATTGAGGCACCCAAGGGCCCCTTATCCCTTCCCAGGTTCGCCATGGGCAAATACTAGTGCTTTGGGAGTGATCGCACTGATTGCTCCGACGGAAGTGCAACCCTGCACCCTGCACCCTCCCCCCCATCCAGATGTCCATTACAAAGCATTATACACAGTATTGCTCTGTATATTGATATGTGTTGTTGAGTGTTTCACCTGTGTCCTTAATTTGCACAGGTGTTGACCACATCTGTATGGAAATGCCATATAAGGAGTTACATAGCTGCCCACTTTCACCTGCATCTTCTTTATATACAGCGGAGTGGGACTGAACCTTTATATAACATGCTAGTACCCTGTCAAAATTCCTCTGCTTCTTATCAAGTGCAGCAGCGACGGTGTTGGCTCTCTCCACATCGATCATGAGGTCTTCCACTTCACTCAGAAGTCTCTGCTTAGTCTTCTCCAATGAGGAGCACTTCGAATTCACAACCTCAATTTGTTCCTCGGCATCTTGAAGGCGTTGGGCCAACTTTTTCCTTAAACGAAGAACAGAAGACAATAGTATATATTTCAACTGCTACTAAGCATAGAGTGGTGGTCTAGGAGCAGGTTGAACATGGAAATAACAATATTGCATGGTAAGAGGAGCATTTCCGTGGTGCCGTTGGATGGCTCTGTGGCATCTGGGAGTTCATGTGACATCAAGGGAACTTTGTTCTTGGCTGACACTGAGGCTATGAATCTCAGAGGAGTGGCAGAGGGTAGACAAGGATGTCATGCACATGACAATTCTGGTGGAGAACATCTCCACTGAATCCTTACGCAGTCATTTGGAACCTTATCTCTATCATCCAGTCCACTAATTTAATTGGCCATCTTTATCCTACCTTTATTAGTCGCATAGACTCCAACTGTACCTGTTTAGTAGACACTCAAGGAGTTAAAGTGCCTCCGTAGGGGGTACTCAATGGTTTTTAAACACCCCAATGCAGATGGAGAAACTAAAGTGGCTATCACTGGCATTGCCCTATATAAGGAGAAAAGCACAGGCTTCGATCCCAGACGTTTATATAGATAAGAGTATATAAGCATGTGTGAGACTGTGTATCCGTGTGCATGTGCAAATGTGTGTACACCATTGTATATAGCAATATGTTTGTGTTTAGATGGTGTATTAGTGCCTGTGTGTGCATCACTCACTGTGTGCTGTTCAATGTGTTTGTTTGTGGGTGTGTCAGTGTGTTAATATTTGTGTGTGTTTCACAGTGGGTTTAAAGAGCGTCACGTACTGGAATTAGGGGTCAGTAGCTCTGAAAGGCAGGACGGTACCATTAACCCATTTGTTGCCAGAGAATGAGAAACTGAACTTCTCTCAGTATATATTAATTTGGTAATATTTGTGTATATTGCATATCACTTACTGTGCTGCTGTGTGGAACATGGTGGCACTTTGTAGAGTAATTCAATGTTCCTGTTACCGTATAAGTCCTGAGGGAGCATTGAATGGTAGGTCGTGATAACGTACATGTACAGTGGGGACATTTCTTGGCAAAGTTTGAATTCTCAGCGAAAACACCAATGTTTTGTACTTTCAAATATTCCCAAACTCTGCCGCTAAGTTTTATTTTTTATATTTAAAAAAATTTGAGCATTTGTAGATATTTGAAAAATTCATTAAAAAATGTGGGGCAGCAAAAAAACCCAGGAAATATAGTTTGTTCAGCCATACAGTGTCGCAAACTTCGACTCTCTCACAAAGCGAACGGTGACACACTCACCGAACATGAAAGTCGCTCACCGCTAGGAGAACTCTGTATAGTAAAATATCATCTATTACCGGTAATAACTCTCATGTTGGTTCAGTAAAATGTATCATGGCCGTCACCTTATAAATAAGTTATAATATCTATTGGTACATTACTTGGCGTCCTCCAGTTCCTCTGTGCGCTGAATAGCATCCGTCTCATATTTGGTTCTCCACTGAGCAACTTCACCGTTGGCCTTGGACAACGATCTCTGCAGCTCAGCCTTGGCCTCCTGTTCCTCTTCATATTGCTCGCGGAGAAGGTCACAGTCATGGCGGGACGATTGCAAACCGTGGGCGAGAGCATTTTTAGCCTGGCAAATGCACCAAGTACCAGAGAATCATGAATCACATTTTGACACATGGGCCAGAAACAACATGCCATGTCTACTAAGCAGTAACAATCAATAGGACACCTTATGGCCCATTGGCCCATATTTACTAAGCATGGCTATTCCATATGACACCTTTCACCACCAGAAGGAACGTTACAGCCCATGTGAAAGTTTCTTATTAAAGAGCACTGCCTGGCATTCTCTTGCATGGGCAGTAAAATCCCTTACATCTCATGTGAGTCTGACGCTTCATACCTTAGTTTCTTCTTCCATTAGCCTCTTAAGTTCTTCAATTTGCTGCGTGAATGCTTGTTTCGACCTTGAAAGTTGGGATACCAAAGCTTCCCTCTCTTCCAGCTGCCGAGCCAGCTCCCCTATATTCCACACGGAAAATATCAAGCGCTCTGGGCTTCTGGAGAATTGGACTCAAATCTATTATGCTGTTCATTTCAATAATTTTGGACCCCTCCCTTTAAAAATGGCGTTTCAGTATATACAGTATATATAATCTGTAGTATAGTGTAAGTAAAGGCATTTACCAGTCTCAGTCTGCAGACGTGCTTTGTGCAGTGTAAGCTCAGCTATATTTCTCTGGTTCTCATCGGTCTTGGCCTTGAATTCGCTCAGCTGGTCCTCCAGTGTCCGGCACAGCTTCTCAAAGTTAGCCTGCATAGGGAAGAGGAGTAAGGGTGTGGGGGGCAGACTAACTGACCCCAACCAAACCCTGCGGCTCTTCTATCACACATTCTGTTACATTTATCCTGTCCGGGCCAGATTGGAATTCACATTTTATGAAAATCTCTGGTTGTTTCACTTAATAAAAGTTGAATATAAGTTTTATGTTCTGTTTATGAATGCATTCCATAGGATTCCTTGGCAAATACATGTTTATACTGGTTTTAGCCCAGTTGCAGCTGAGATTTAAGTAAATAGATACCACGTTGGATGACAGGAAATGGGGGGGCGGTGGGATGACAGGAAATGGGGGGGCAGTGCATAATCCCACGTGGGATGACAGGAAATGGGGGGGCGGTGCATAATCCCACGTGGGATGAGCATGAAAGGGTTTTCTGCTGTATGTTCTATATAGAATGCTCTAACTCAGGGGCCACCAACAGGTCAGGTTTTCAGGATATCCCTGCCTCATAGATGCCTCAATCAGTGGCTCAGTCATTATGATTGAGCCACTGATTGAGCCACCTGTGCTGAAGCAGGGATATCCTAAAAACCTGACCTGTTGGTGGCCCTTGAGCACTGGCGTTGCCCCCTCCCACCTGCTTTAACTGATAACTTTACAGGGCCAAAAGTTGTAGTATCCCGGTAATTAATGACTAATCATTGTTGACCTCTAACGACAGTACAATATTCCTGCGACTCCATGGAACTCCGGGTTAGTTTTCTTACCAGCAGCCTACACCCCAAAAATGTTATGTCCTCTTCCTGTTCATTGTTTAAAACAATAATTGTTCTTCTCTTTATTAGCATATTGGGGTTAAATACATTTTTATAACAGGAGATGCTGATGTTCTGTCTTTGGTGATGTCGAACTGCACAAGAATTTGGCATTCATTTCACTATAGGGCCATAACAGAGTGCAACATGTGCCTAGCCCTGTGAGTGCACTCATTATTTCCTGAGTATCCCACTTCTTCAAGTAGACTTGGCCATTAAGAGACCACCTGATGCTGTGTCCCACTGGGCATTTCCCTGGTGGGCTAATAAGCTAGCCCAACCCTGTTCATGATTTTTGTACCCAGAGGAGGAACTAGGTCGTTTTCGTGTCTTCCCCCCTCTCTCTCTCTTCCCCCCCTCTTTCCCTCACTCTAACTCTCTTTCTCCCTTCTCTCTCTCTCACGCTCTTTCACTTCCTCTCCTCTGCCTTGTCCCCCCGGGCCCCACCTGGGGAGCGTGGCTACAGGGGGTGGTCTTCCTGAAGGTGGAGGGGGACCCAACCAAGCAGTCTCCCTCCGATGTCAGACCCGGGACAGATGTTCCCCGCTCTCCTCCTTGTCGGTTGGCTTGTCTTCAATAGCTGGATCTCTGTGCCCATTCTGCGTCACCCATCAGGCTGTGCTCAGGGCACCTGCCCTCCTTGCCCTACCCCTAAAAGTATTGACGTACCTTGGATTTAGTGAAGCTTTCCAAGTTGCTGGCGATGTCATCGTTCTCCATCCTCAGCTCGCTCTTCTCTTTCTCCAGTCTCTGTTTCACCCGCTGCAGGTTGTCAATTTGCTCTCCGTACTCCGCGACGCTGTCTGCGTGCTTCTTACGGAGCGTCGCCACCGTGACCTCGTGCTGCAGGGAGATCTCTTCCAGGTCCCGGCGCATCTTCTGGAACTCGGCCTCCCTCTTCTTGTTGAGCTCTACCTGCGTGGACGTGGCGCCTCCGGCCTCCTCCAGCCTCTCACTGATCTCCTCCAGTTCCCGGGCCAGATCAGACCTCTGCTTCTCTGCCTTGGCTCGAGTGGCTTTCTCTGAGTCGATTTCCTCTTCGAGCTCCTCTATACGAGCCTGCGTAGTGTATATTTAGATTATATATCTGTGCGTACAATATACTCGTGTGTGTATGTGAACATATATGTGTGCGTGTATATACACTCCTATGTTCCGTACACGAAACGTCGGTTACCTGGTGATATATGGATCAATAAATAATCTTTTTTCACTACTCATTTTGTGCAGTGCTGGTATCTAAATCTCATAGGAGATTACAGACTTTACTAATTACTCATAATTCAGGATTGTCTTCTTGTGTGATAGAAACAGCACTACATGAATATACATATATATATATATATATTATATATATATATATATATATATATATATATATAATATATATACTATATTGGCGCACCACACCTTAACTGATATAAGACAGATTACGGGAGAGGGTGCTACTTTCAGAGTGTGTAGAATGTACTGTACAAAAATAACAAAGGGATAGGCAGACCAAAAATATACAAAAAATGCATTTTATTGGCCCGTTTCGGCGCCCCCCATGGCCAATAAAATACATTTTTTATATATTTTTGGTGTGCCTATCCCTTTCTTATTTGTGTGTGTGTGTGTGTGTATACACACAATATATATACATGTACACTGTATAGAGTGGGAAGAGCAGAGGGCCAATGGCAGAGCCTTGTGGTACCCCAATAAAAGGAGGGAGTGACGAGGAGGAGACACCAGATTGGTATATGCCACGAGAACCACGTTTACCTGTAACTCCTTTATTTTCTTTTGACTTTGATTGCCCAACGTTTGCTCATCCTCAATCCTACTGAGCAGTTGGCTGATCTCAAAATCCTTCCTGTAATCAAGATATACAGAACATGTGTTTCAGAACAAAAATCAATCAGCAGAATTGATTCAGCACAGGTGATTCAGTTAAAATGACTGAGCCACTGATTGAGCCGCCTATGCTGAAGCAGGGATATCCTTACAAACTAGCCTGGTGTTGGCCCTTGCATTTGAGCACCGCTAGTATAGGGTTAATATGCATCATGTAATCAGTAACAAAAGGATTGAAACATTCTTTATTATTAGGAGTAAGAGTAAAACCGTCATATCCACTGTGTGTGGCCACAAATCACACTGGGAGTGACAAAGTAATACAATGAGAGATGCCAGACCCAGGGCTAAGTAATGAATCTCACTGTACTGCAGCCTCCTTCCATAATAAATCCAGTCATCTGGACCCAGGACATGCCTGGAAATCAGAAGACGTTTAAGTTACCATGGGACCAGGGTGCGATACCCACATCGGAGCTGCATGAACCCCGGCAAATGTATTTATTTTTTCTGATTCAAACATTGGATAAATAAATAAAACATGGCAGCTCCCTGCAGCTCGCGCTCCCTGCGCAGTGTGGATGTGAGCTCCCTGCAGCACGCCATATCACGGTGCGTCTACAGAATTGTATTTCTGAATCATTAGGACCGAAGCAAACATCCTTTGCCATGTCGGCTGAATGAAACATGGCCGCCCACTTGTACCAGCAGCCTTTGCGGCGGAGTCGGGGTAGCAATGCAGTGCTGTAGTTGGTTATACCCGGTTAGCCCTGGAATATGCCACGCCGCTGGAAGGGGACACATACTTTTTCAGCTTTTCATCCATCTGTTGTCTGTCGTTCTCTAGGTCCATGATGGTATCCTGTGCCAGCTTTAAGTCCCCCTCGAGCTTTCTCCTGCCTCTCTCATTCTCCATGCGCAGCTTCTTCTCTTGTTCCAAGGATCCTTGCAACTACAAGACAGAAGGGGTCACGCTCCGACGCTGGGGGGTGGGAGGCTCCGTGGAAATGGGAGGAAGAACTTCTTCATGGAAAGGGGGGTGGATGCATGGAATGGCCGCCCAGCAGAGGTGGTCGGGCTAATACAGTAAGGGAATGCACACATGTTTGGGACAGACATACGGATAAATCCTAAGTATGAAAGAAAACCCCAAGGATCAGGTAGGGTCTGAGGTTTTACTGCAGATAGGAAAATGGGCAGACTCATTCTGACTGAGCCACTGATTGAGCCACGTGTGCTGAAGCAGGGTTATCCTGAAACCTTGATCTGTTGGTGGCCCTTGATGACCGGAGTTGGCCACCCCTGCTCTAGTCCTTGTGCAATCTGGTTAAGAAACATTTCTAACTCTGTGGGTCATACAAAAAAACAGGACTGGAGTCCAAAACAACGCAAAGTAAAGTTTGCAGTAATGACTACATGTTCAAATAATAAATCCAGAGTAGATCATGTGGTACAGGGGTGTAACATCTCAGTGGCCTGGCCTGTTGGTGGCCCTTGAGGACTGAGTTTGACGCCCCAGCTCTTTCTGACAATTGGCCAGTAGTGCAAATACTCACATCGTCCACCTGCTGCTCCAGTTTCACTTTTAACTTGGTCAATGAGTTGACTTTGTCTTCTTCGGCCTGTAGGTCATCCAAGGTTTGTTGATGCGCCTCTTGGAGCGCTTTCTTCTCCTTGGTCAGCTTGACGATCGTTTCATCCAGACCGGCCATTTCCTCCGTGAGGTTTTTCACCTGTCCGAAAAGATTCAGTTAGTTGTTTCAAAGACGCCCAAATCTCTCCCTACAAAGGGAAACCCTTATAACTTAATGCAGGGAAAACGCGTTCTCACTGTAATAAAACGCGTTCTCGCTGTAATAAAACGCGTTCTCGCTGTAATAAAACGCTGCTTTTCATCGTTTAGTTCGTCCCCACCGATTTTAACCTCCCAGGACTGAAATGAGTCAGATTTCTGGATTCCGGACTAAAACGTATTTTTTTTACATGAAAAGTGCTGATTTTTTTTAGCCGGGACGGTCTCCACCTTTATAATACCGTACAGTGTATTAGTACGGCTCTCAGAAGTGAGTTTTTAAACCCAGGTATGTTTGGGACTTTTAAATGGCCTCCACTAAAATCATTGCTGCTTTAACTTAATAAGCTGCGTCACTTACCTTGTTTTCTATAGCATGCCTCTCCTTTTCAACCTTGGCCAATGTCAGCTCAAGGTCGTCAATGTCTTTCTTCAGTTCCGAGCACTCATCCTCGAGTTTCCTCTTTTTAGCAGTCAGCTCAGAGTTCGATTCCTCCTCGTCCTCCAGCCTCTCGTTCAGCTCCTTAATCTTAGAATCCAGCTGGATTTTGCTTTTAATTAGCTGATCGCATCTTTCCTCCGCATCTGTCAGGTTCTCTGTTTCCTTTGGGGGAAAGAAGCAAGCGTAACGGGGACATTTCTTTTTAGTTCTGTAACAATTCGCCCGTAGAAATCGTTACAAATACATGTGGGAATATTTATTCCTAAATGCAAGACGAGGACAAAAGTGTTGTTAAAAAAAGCACAAGATTTATTCAAACAATCCAGAATTGTTTCCTTTTATAAATCTCCTGCTGAGTTTGTGCATTTCTGCGCGTTTCCATCCGGCCCTGGCTGCATTTAATCTGAATCCAGGTTCTTTTTAATTCAGCACCAGACCCCTCCATGTGTCGGGTGGGCTGCCTGGCCACTGTATGTGACTATGTAACAGCTGTGCGGGTGTCTCGCAGATCACTTTGCAAACATGTTCACAAATGGTTCAGTTATTTGCAAATGTGTTTGAGAAGATTTATATACAAAATGTTCACCATGTCCAGAGTTTAGTTTTCCATCAGTCCGTGTGTCGCAGGGCTGGAGGAACCGGATTGTCATCCCACTAGCACAGTAGCAGACGGGGGGGGGGGGGGGAGGGGGGCTGGAGGAACCGGATTGTCATCCCACCAGCACAGTAACAGACAGGACAGGAGGGGGGGGGGGGGGCCTGCCAGTGTACCCCAGAATTGAGATATGAGAAGCTTTCGTCCGAGTTCCTAACCATGCGAAATTGGACATTTATTTCACACAAAAAAGTTGTGAATCAGTCAGAGCTGAGATACACTACAGTCAAAACAGGTCAGACAACCAAAATTAGATTGTAAGCTCTTGGGGCAAGGAACCCCATAGAAGACATGCAGGTGCCCTCATGGATAAACTCGTCTATCTTTGCGTCTCCTGCATTTCCTCTTCCCACACACAGGTGCACACGCATGTTACTTACAGACTGGACACACAGGTGCACACGTATGTTACTTACAGACTGGACACACAGGTGCACACGCATGTTACTTACAGACTGGACACACAGGTGCACACACATGTTACTTACAGACTGGACACACAGGTGGTGCACACCGGCGCGGGACCTGGATGTGGCGCCCGGCGCGGGACCTGGATGTGGTGCCCGGTGCGGGATCTGAAACTCACTTGTAAGTTAAGGTTATGTAAATATATATGGTACAGATGTTATAAATACTTGCAAAACATTGAAATAAAGTAATTTTTAAGTCTTTAAACATATGTAAAATTACAGTAAGCTTGTGGCCCCTTCTACTTTCTGATTTGGCCTGATGAAGTTGACTAGTTGATGAGGCCTGTTGTACACCATTGTTCTACAGGTCGAACATCTCTAGAGCAATTCCAGTGGAACCCCTTCCAGTGGTACCCCTTCCAGAGGTACCCCTTCCAGTGGAACCCCTTCCAGTGGTACCCCTTCCAGTGGTACCCCTTCCAGAGTTACCCCTTCCAGTGGAACCCCTTCCAGTGGTACCCCTTCCAGTGGTACCCCTTCCAGAGGTACCCCTTCCAGTGGTACCCCTTCCAGAGGTACCTCTTCCAGTGGTACCCCTTCCAGAAGTACCCCTTCCAGTGGTACCCCTTCTTTCTGAGTGCTCGTATTTCACCTTTATTCCAGTGATTGATTCCTTTCTCTTGGAGTCACCAACAGCTGCGATTGTTGCAAAATATTGGATGACGCGTTTGGTGTTCACAGTCTTCCCGGCACCGGATTCTCCGCTGGGGGAGAAAAGGCCAGTATTATAACTAAGCCGGGTACACAGGTGTAGCTGAGAGCACCGACTTGTGTTTGGTAGCGGTGTGTGTGCATCGATGTGTAGAAACATTACGGCCCAGATATATTAAAGGCACTAAGGTCGAGATCCACCGAGGTTCGTTACTGACTTAGCGAGGCATTAACCTACGTTAACGTATCGTTAACACCTAACATGCATCTTTAAAGCTCAGTAACGCATCGTTAAGTGCTAACATGCATCTTTAAAGCTCAGTAACGCATCGTTAAGTGCTAACATGCATCTTTAAAGCTCAGTAACGCAGCGTTCCCTCTCACACCCATACATAGAGCCCACTATACAATGTAGTTTACACAGGGATTTAACCTGACTTTTGTTTGGTCATCCCTAACGGTGGTGTTACTCCCAGAATCCTTCGTGAGGAATCTCAGCGCAGGCCGTGTCCTGCACAAAGGGGCTTATTCTGTAGCAGGCTGTTATTGAACCTGATCGGCCACCTCAGCTGATATAGAATAAGCCCAAAGTGCCATATTTTCCTTATTTTCTAAACTCCGAGGCCACTGGATTCCCACATTTCTATGGACAGTGGAGCGAGAGCCAGGACTGGAGTACAGGATCAAGGTGACATGGGACAACATTGGCAACACTATAAATGACATCACAAATCAAAGATGGCTGCCTATTGTTCCATATGAATGTCGTAGCTTGCTGTAATGTTTTGTTGGCTCACTATATACTCAGTGGTTAATGGGTATTGGTACTATGGGGTAGTGACTGAGTATCATTAAGTTTTTATTTACAAGGCCAGTGAACCCCCTACTTTTTATTTTCTAACCTATAGTTTCCCTATAATTATTATTATTTTTGAACAGATCTATTTGAATAAAACTCTGCGCCATTTTGTTTTAAGAACACTGTTTTTAATGTTGTCTAAATATTTGGAAAATTAGCTTCTGCCTCAATATTTAACAATTTCTTAAAAATAGGCACGTCACTATTTAAAAAAAAAAAAAAAGCACTCTGACAACTGAATAGGCCATTTTTAGAGCGTTATTTCAATGTATTTATTTCACAGGGCTAACACTTTAGTTGTTTTCCTTATATTTCACAGAAAGAACTGTCATTGCAAAATACTTGCTGTAATAGGATTAGGCAGAAAAATAAGTTAACGAAATACAGTAATAAAACACGTCTTTTTTTATACGTACGTGATCAAAATAGACTGGTTTTCGCGGTCTGTGGAAATATGGAGTTAAACACAAACATATTAAAATATGTTTAAAAAAAACAAAACTTTTTTCATTCCTTAAAGTATAACGTCCTTTACTGTAATTACAATTAGAAAAAAACTACTACAAGATTACACTATGTATTTTGTGCTACAAAGGTAAGATTAGTGAAGGTTTGGAGAGCTCTGTGAACTCAAATTTCCTCTTTGAAGAACCCTGTAAGATATCCTACAAAGGAGTCATCCAATCAGGACCTGCGGTATTGGCACGGAACAGGCGACACACGCCAATAAGGTGTACGGCAGATATATCGGCAATTCGCACTTTGATGACTCCTGGCCATTGAGGCCACATTTCTGACCAATATGGCGCCCAGAACTTCAGGCCTTGTGATAAGAGTAATAAATAGAAGGAAAGGAAATGACTGAGATCTGAAATTCCTTCTCCGGGGTCACCATGTGGCCATCTTGTATTTGTGCTGACCAGTGGTGTTTTTGTTGGGAGAAAGGGCCGGACTGGGTTAGAAGGGGCCGGCATCACACTAAAGCTAACACACTATAAACTAGAAATGGGTCTTATTCTTACTTACCAGTCAACATGAACTGATAGGCGTTGTCAGAGATGGAGAAGATATGGGGGGGAGCCTCCTGACGCTTCTTCCCTCTATAGGCCTCAACTACTTCGGGGTTGTACACTGGCAACCACTTATAGGGGTTCACAGTGACGCAGAAGAGACCTGAATATGTCTACAACAACATAAAGATTAATTATGTCTCACAGCACAGAATTAGATATTTACAGATTTGTTTCCCAAATGGCAAAGCATATCCCGTTATAATGCAGAGTATCACAGAGTTTCCACAGGATTCGGGGGTGCGGAATATTACAAATATCCCCCATAATGCACCAGAGGGGACAGTGAAGCCGGCTACATCTTTATATCAGCCGGCCCACCAACAAGTTCCAAGGAGCTGGGACTGACGTCTCTCCCTGGGCCCCAGGGGACCTGTTTGTTAAGCAGAGGATAGAGCGGCATTTGCTGAGCTTGGAGGAGGGTTGGTGAGCGGGGGGTGCCAGAGCTTGTCAGGGACCATTTAGACCATTTGTAGGAGGGGGATCATGGCAGCCCTGTATATAAGACCGTCTAATATGAAAATCGGTGCACTTTACAGACGTGCCTTGGTCAATGCCAGATAGAAGAACTTCAACAAAAAGTGACCAGATGTCCCGGTTTTTCCGGGATTGTCCTGGTTTTTGGGCTTGGTGTACCGATTACTTTTTCAAAACTCCCAAAACGTTCCGTTTTTTTTTTTGCGCTGATAACGAATGCGCTGCCAGCAAGAGCCGATAACATGTGTGGCCGACAAGAGCCGACCCGGCTCTTGTCAGTCACACGTGCGATTGGTGTGCGTTGTTCGCGCATGCGTGGTTGACTCTGGCTGTTCGTGCATGCGTGGTCAGCGTGGGCCTTTCACGCATGCATGAAAATGGTTTCATTTTTTAACTGCAGAAAAATGGTCACCCTATTACACAGTGGCCTATTTATTGTGAATTGTGAACTGTGAATTTTGTCATATAAAATTGCCCAAAAACAGAATGCTATTTGACACAATAAATATCAGGATTTTTCTTTCTGTTCTGTTTCTGTTTGTAAAAATTATCTATGCTGAAAGATCACTGCAAAAAATAGCTGCTTTGTATGTTTTGTTTGACCCAATATGTATTTCTCGCCTCCCACAGACAGGCGGCATTGGAGATGAAATCTCCCCGGTCACATTTCTGTGGGATTTTGCATTCTCTCAGCTTATTAAATGTAAATATGTCTTTTTTGCGAAATGTCCTAATTTGCATCGGAAATTTGCATAGTGCACGTTTTCACAGCTGGAACTAAATTGCCACTTTAAATGTCATTTTCAGACGCATTGCACACGCAGAGACTGTTTAATAAATCGAGCGGGATGGGCATTTCTACATGGAAACGCCGTTCTCGTGGCTAAAGAATAGGCCCTGTCCTGACAATCACAATCACACAACATTTGCATTACTTATATTTATTTGTCCTTATATCCACACTCTCCTGTGATAACACATTCAGTTACCAGCTGGTCGGATTAGCTGGAGGCGCAGAGTTTAAGCCGATGAGTGCAGTAGACAAGCGGTGAAAGTCTGCTAAATCTGGTGCAATTGTTTTGCATTGATTTCCTCCCTATATGGGATATTATTAGTATTAATATTATTATTTCTTTTGACAAGTTTCCGTGAGTCCCAATTTAACGAGGATGATTATTATTTATTAACAAAAATGATCATTGCTTTTAGGGGCAGAGAACCTGACCGCCTAGTTTGTCCATTCTCCTATCTGCTTTAACTCTTCAAACCCTATTTGACCCTTGGGGGTTTTCTTTTGTATTTAGGTTTTAGCGTTATGTCTATCCCAAGCATGTTTGAATTCCCTTGTTAGCCCCTGCCACCTCAGCTGGGATTCTATTCCATGCATCCACCATCTGGAAACTGGAGCATTTAGTTGCAAATCCACCAAGCAGCAAAAAGAGGCCAGAAGCAGCAGATTTATCAGTGGCTAGCCACGTGTGCGAGGACTCCGGAGGAATGGATCACTTACATAGATCATCCAGGCTTTGTAGCGGTCCTTAAGGTTGTACAGAACGGCCGGCTCATTCAGGTGGGTCAGCATCGCCATGTCCTCAATTTTATCGAACTTGGGTGGATTCATTGGGAAAACATTCTCAGGTTTCACCGTGACGGTCTGAGGTTGGACAGAAAGAACGTTGGAGGAAGCAATGGATCCCCCTCCCTCATTCTGCAGTACCACTGGCTATGAAATCATGTTAAACCCATAACTGTTTTAGGGAATCCAACAGTCCAAAACTATACAATATCACATAAATAAGCATCAAAGGTACTGTGAGATGCAACCATAAATACAGCACCAATAACCCCTCAAAAGTATATATATATACTGTATATTTTTATATGTCCTCAGTTCTTATTGTCCTGGGATCTATGAAAGGGTAACAGTACCGGTGCCAAAAATAAGACCACAAATTGTAGTGGTCTTCTGCTAATCCATTGGCATTTGGCATTCTAGTAATAATGTTCCTTGTGGTCTGGAGACCCCTAGTTTCAGGATATGACAGAATAAAACAGACAACACACAGAACCCCAGCAAGCTCTTTTTGGGAACTCCTGAATAAAACAATCAGCATTAATTGTGACATTGTCGTGATGAGGTACATATATCACTATATAACCCCCGGCTTGCCTACCTTGTTATCCTCCGTTTCCACGGTTGTCTTTCCTGCTTCGGAGCTCTTGATCTTACCCTTGATATAATCAACAACGGGGTCGGTGACGTAGCAATAGGTTTTAGCATCGAAGGGCTGGTTCTGGGATTCAATCCGCTCCTTCTCGGATTTACGAAGGTATACAGCCGCCACTCCGTAGTTCTGCATCTCCATATCGCTGCTCATGGTTGCAGCTGTGAACAAGACGGTTTCATGTGTTAGTCAATGGAACATTGCATCCACTGGGCTCACAAATAGTGCCTTCTTCAGGACAACCTGGTCTTCATACCTTCTAACTGGTCATGAAATGAGACTTTGTTAAGCATCAGTTATTCCAGGGGTGGCCAACTCCAGTTCTCAAGGGCCACCTTGTTTTTTAGGATATCCCTGCTTCAGCACAGGCGGCTTAATCATAATGGCTGTGCCACTGATTGAGCCTCCTGTGCTGAAGCAGGGATATCCTTAAAACCTGACCTGTGGGTGGCCCTTGAGGAATGGAGTTGGCCACCCCTGGTATTCCTTCCGATGCTGTAAGTGGATGTTTGGTGCATGTACAGAGCAACATTTTCGGTATTTTCAGACTTCTACAAACATCATTTATTGAGCAGAAGAAGTAACATAATTTGTGAAACGCATCAGGGTGACACGAGGGGAACATTTCACTTCCCCAATGATCTCAGTAGCTCTGCCAACACTTTCCGCTGCAATGACATTTATATTACTTTTTAGTCTGTCAGCACTCCATACATATTGATTTTTGAAGTCTCAATGCTACATTAAACTATATGAACCAAACATATGGAACTGAGCAATGAAGGAGCGTAAGAAGTTAGCCGTGCACAATGTGTGGAGTTACTACAAGAAACACCAATGCTACCTTTTATTTTACTAAACCACAGAATCGCTCGTACGTATTTGCTAACTTGTAATTCCTGTCTGTTTGAACAAAGATAAAGGAATGTATAAAAAATAGATTTTTTTTTAAATGCCTCTAAGATACCGAGTTCAACGTTCTAGTCGCGTTATTGGAGGGACGATCAACGGGTTTTTCCTGATACTTTAACAGGTTTAGAATTGTGTTCAGGAGAACTGATACATTTAGTGCACTTTCCCCCATTACCACTACTTTCTAATCCACGTTGACCACTGAGTCCAACAAATTCCTTTGTGGAAACCAGAAGTAAATGGGGGGTTATGGATTAAGAGGGTGTAATTTGCTCCAAAACATGAGTAAAACATTTTCATCATGCCTGTATGTATGAATCTCCTGCCAAACCTGGTGCATTTATTTGTTGCAAAGAGAGGAAAACTGCCCCAGTTCTAGGCAACAGTAACATAGAATTACGTAAATGAGGTTAAAAAAAGACATATTTCCATCAGATTTGACCTATGTTGAATTTACGCGACTGAGATAGATCATCCTCCTTTTGTCCTTATATTGATCCAAAGGAAGCATTTTTTTTTTTTTTTTGTAACTTAGATTGTGTTGGTCTTGGAAATGTCACACAGAAAGAAAACAATACATACGTTACAAGAGAATATTATTAACAAGTAGTCATAAACATCGATTTAAATCTCAGCTCCAATGAGTATTTCAAAGTAACCTGGGGGGCAGAGGGGGTGTTCATCCTATTTCCTTAATGTTTCGTGTGTCGTCGCTCACTCCGTTGTGGCCCAGTGGGGGGGGGGGGGTCTCCCACACGGGCCCGGTGCTCACGCTCTACCTCAAGACCCCTATAGTCCTTAACTTTAACCAAAATGCCACCCGCCCGTCAAGAGAGAACGCACTTCATTCCTATTAAACAGTGATGGTGGCATTGTTCCCCCCGGAAGGTCTGCCTGGGCCGGCCACGGCAGCCAAACTGCGTGGAATGAAGTGCCAGTGTCATTAACCAAACGTGTTCATTTTTCCATCTGGCAGACAAACCAAATTCTATTTCTAACTTTAGGTATGGTTAACACACGCATTCCCAGCACGCTCAAACTCCTACACCCACCACATCATGGATATATATTTATGCCAAAAAGAGTGCTAATGAGAGTGGCAAATGTATATAACAAGAGACAGGAGTGCCCAATGCTACATCCAATTGACAAAACATATATGGTAATAAGTATAAAGTTTAAATACTTCAACAATAATAATAATAACTTGGTTATTTAGTTAAACCCTTTGGCCAATGCGTCGTAAGCCTGCATACCAACGTCAAGGTAAACCAAAATAATGCAGGTCCTAACACTAAAACTGTGAACTATTCCCGTTACCTCTGTATGAGGGGAAAGAACCATAGTAGGTCCTGTTCTTGCAGCAAAGTGAAAAACCTCCCAAGTTAAAAAGGTGAGGAGGAGTGAGCTCTGGGGGGAGGTGGCCCTCTGAGAGTCGCCTTGTGCGCCTCCCAGAGGGTCGAATGGGAATCAACACATACTTCAGTCTGACTTTTTGAGACTCGAAAAGTGGATTTCCCAAAACAAACTGTTTTTAAACACTGACAAGACTGTAACAATGGTATTTGGGACCAAGACTAAATTCTTAAAGCTTCCAGCCACTGAGCTCCTGATTAGAACCAACGCTAACACCACCCTAACCCCTGTCACTAGTTTTAAATACCTGGGCTTATGGTTTGACTCCCACTTAACATTCAAAATGCACATTGATACCCTGACAACCAAGACCTATGCCAAACTAGGGGTACTTTACAGGAACAAATCCTCCCTAAGTCTCCTGGTCAGAAAGCGTATCGCACAGCAGATGCTAATGCCAGTTATTGACTATGGAGACATAGTATATGGCTCGGCTCCTCAAACCCACCTTAGCAAACTTGACACCCTCTACAATTCAATTTGTCGTTTCGTTCTCCAATGCAACAACAACACACATCACTGCGAAATGCTCAAAGAACTAGATTGGTCATCACTTGAGTCTAGGCGCAAAGTTCACCTTTCCTGTCTTGCCTTCAAATACTTTCTGGGCAAGCTACCCGCCTATCTGAACAAGCTCCTCACCCCTACCACATGCAGCACTTATCATCTGAGATCTGACTCCAAAAGACTGTTCATGGTCCCAAGGTTCAGCAAAGTATCCGGCCGCTCCTCCTTCTCTTACCGTGCACCCCAAAACTGGAACAACCTACAGGAGACTCTCACAGCCACCACCAGTCTAAATTCTTTCAAATCTAAGGCTGTCTCACATTTTAATCTGGTCTGTAACTGTTACATAAGCCTATAATATACATCTTCTCTAACTGTGCATGCAATGTATTGTATATAATGTATACCCTGCTCATTTATGTAACTGTATTTGTAACCATGTATTATTTGTCATATTAACTATGCCCAGGACATACTTGAAAACGAGAGGTAACTCTCACTGTATTACTTCCTGGTAAAACATTTTTATAAATAAATAAATATCTTGATTAATTCTGAAGAAGTGGCCAATCTCTGAGTTCACTGTCACCAAAACCTCAGGGATCGTTTTAAGTGACTCGTTCAGTTTCAAAGGAAGCATTTTGATGCATCACTTTATATTATTAATCTGACTCTTACCCTCTCCCACAATGCTCGCTGGCACAAGTGGAGCAACATTCATTGACACAAACCCCTGATACATTGATGGAGACTGAAAATTAAGCCGTTTGCACCAGTTTGCATCTCTCGTTATGTTCTACATCTCTCGTTACATTCTACATCTCTCGTTACATTCTACATCTCTCGTTACGTTCTACATCTCTCGTTACGTTCTATATCTCTCGTTACATTCTACATCTCTCGTTACATTCTACATCTCTCGTTACCTTCTACATCTCTCGTTACCTTCTACATCTCTCGTTACATTCTATGGCCCTTGAGGACTGGCGTTTGCCGCCCCTGCTTTAGGGCAAGCCACATGCACCAAGCCCATTCAAGTCAATGGTGTGATAACCTGTACCAGCCCTTGAAGCATGTTGCCCCAAAGTAAGGCCAGGTCCCCGGTGGTGATGGCGGTGCGCGCGCGGCATGCGCACCGCACACCAGTCACTCTCCTCGGTAGTGATAGGCCCCAGTGTCTCCTTCCATGCGGCTCACGAGGCACTGTGGTGCGTCAGCCGGCAGGGGATACAACAAGATGGTGTTCCCGTGCGGCGACGTGGTCACATGGTGCGCCGGGAGCCAATAGGAGAACAGGTCTCTTTGCAGTTCAGCGTGCTCAGCTGCGCCTCCTCTCCCAGACCCCCTCCCCACACCAACACGCCCCACCAGTCAAATCATCAACGGACACCCCCGCCGCCTCCGCAACAAAAGCACGTCAGGACAGCGATCATTAATGGCAGCAAATAAATATTAGCCTTGGAACACGCGGTTCGGGTGGCGAGGGAAAGGAACCAAAACGATTATTTGAATATTTGTTTATTATTAAGGGGTTGACACACAATTTCCATTGCCATGCAGTGCTGTTCCCTGAAGGGGTTAACCCACGCACGCTTCGCATTGGCACTCCCACCCGCGCCTCCGATCGCACCCTACAGACCGCAGATTGCGGTTTTAAGCTGTGCACGCGCCGCCAGGATGCCAGGCGCGCGTTCAGCAGCCTCCAGCGGGGACTTAGCCTAACATGCATCCTCTGTGTCTCCTAATATAACCCTCCTAGTAACGTCTGCACGTGGTACCATCCAAGCATCAGTTTAAAGGCACAGTATCGAGATACATGAAAAGCCCAATATTTCCTCAGTTACCAAACAAACCTTCCCTGGCAGTGTCTTACCTTTTCTACGCAGACCGTCACCAGATGAAGTTTTTTGAAGTAATAATCTGACAAAGAGAAAATAATAAATGATTGACATGCAGAATAAAGTCGTTTTGACACAGTTAGAAAGAACACATGTACTCAATGTACAGTATGAAATGATTCTGGAAGCACATAGCTATTGCAAAAAGTAAAAGTTATATATATATATATATATATGTCATCTTTATCAAACACCATAATTTAAATTATATTTATATATATATATATATATACACACACACAGTACACTGCAAGTTAACATAAAAAAACAGTAGGGTTTATTTCAATACTTACCAACAACTTCAAACAACCCTTAGCTAATGGTTAATGTCCTTTTATAAAGACTCAAAATAATCCCTTTAGTTCATCCCCTCTCTATACTTGGAAATAGGATCCATCCCCTAAAACATAAGACCATTCCTTAGCTAACTTTTTTTTGCCATAAAATGTAAATATAGAAATGATCTCCCACGTCTATTTGTCCCGTTTCAGAACTTTGGCAAGGTGTACAATTGTGAGTCATGACCTTCTGGTCTTAAGAATGGGATTATCACTCTAAAATGCTGCATTGGACATGCTCGTATGGTAATAGCAAAGCAATTCCTTAGCATCTGTAAGCCCGCGACGAATGCAAGCAGCCTGAGCGATGTGAAGATCAGAAAACATTGTGACCTTGCCATGAGCAGACATCCACCATCACATCTGAACAGGGTGAATTCTATGGTCCAAGAGTTTTTCAAGTGGGGCTTCAAACTGGCCATGTATACACCGTGATCTTTCTAGAGATGCAGAAAGGGGCCTCGGTGAGCCGATTGTTGTCTGCTCATGGGCTCCCACAAGCTCATGCATTGTTGGGTCTCTCTCTTCACTTCTGGAACAGGAGGGAAAGGAGCCCTATTTATTAAACCGTGAGAACGGAAATACTCTCACCCCCCGACAACAGCCACACGGCCATGTCTGTTGGGGAGCCAGGCCACGGAGTAAGTGGGGGACCACACGGGAGAGAACGCGGCTTCACGTGATGTTATGGTTCTTTAAAGATGCGTCGTGAGGCTTAACGTGACTTTAAGTTACTTATTGAAAGTCTGGGCCATAATTAGCTGAATTAACATGGTATCCTCAATGAGCTTTGAGAATTCCCTGTTACTGTAACTCAGGGAACATACTGTAACGTCCGTTCCTGTTGCGGGTAACATCATGTAACGTTATGAGCCCTGATTTAATGGAGCCTTGTAGCTCTAACCCTTAAGCCGTGAAACATATCACTGCCATTAGTAACTTTCATCCTAAATTACACTGCGCCTTTAACCCGGGAGAGGGTGCTAGTCGGGTATTGGGGGAAGGGCATTCCAGAGGTGCGGGGCAGTCTGTGAAAGGTTTAAGGCGGGAGAGGGCTTTAGATATAAAGGGGGTAGAAAGAAGACATCCTTGAGCAGAACGCAAGAGTCGGGATGGTGCATAGCGAGAAATTAGGGCTGAGATGTAAGGAGGGGCAGAAGAGTGTAAAGCTTTAAAAGTGAGGAGAAGAATGGAGTGTGAGATGCGGGATTTGATCGGAAGCGAGGAGAGGGATTTCAGGAGGGGAGATGCTGAGACAGATCTAGGAAAGAGTAGAGTGATTCTGGCAGCAGCATTTAGGATAGATTGTAGAGGAGACAGGTGAGAGGCAGGAAGGCCGGACAGCAGGAGGTTATAGTAATCAAGACGGGAGAGAATGAGGGCCTGAGTCAGAGTTTTAGCAGTCGAGTAACAGAGGAAAGGGTGTATCTTAGTTATATTGCGGAGGAAAAAGCGACAAGTTTTAGAAATCTTTTGAATGTGAGGGGCGAATGTGAGAGAGGAGTCGAGTGTGACCCCTAGGCAGCGTGCTTGGGCTACTGGGTGAATGATCGTACTTCCAACAGTAATGTGGAAGGAGGTAGTAGGGCCAGGTTTGGGAGGAAGTATGAGGATCTCTGTTTTTGCCATATTTAATTTTAGTCGGTGGAGAACCATCCAGGATGATATCGTAGAGAGACATTATGTCAGAGTGTGGGCATGACATGGGTATGAGTGTGGGCATGACATGGGTATGAGTGTGGGCATGCCATACACTCAACCCATGTCTGCCCCACACCATTACCCAGGTCATTGCCCACACTCATACCCATGTCATGCCCACACTCATACCCATGTCATGCCCACACTCATACACATGGCATGCCCATATTTCTACACATGGTATGCCCACATTTCTACACATGTCACGCCCACACTCACACACATGTCATGCCCACACTCATACCCATGTCATGCCCACGCTCATACCCATGTCATGCCCACACTCACACATATGGATGCCCACACTCCACACATATGGCATGCCAACACTCACACATATGACAGCCCACATTCTACACATGACATGCCCACATTATTACCACATGGTATGGGCCACAGTTCTACACATGAAATTTGCCCACATTTCTACACATGGCATGCCCACACTCCCACACATGTCATGCCCACACTCACACATATGGATGCCCACACTCATACCCATGTCAGGCCACCACTCACACACATGGCATGCCCCACACTCATAACCATTGTCATGCCACACTCAAACATATGGCCTGCCCACCACTCACACAATGGCATGCCCACATTCATACCCATGCTCATAAGGGCCCACACTAACCAGTCAGCCCAACTCTTCAGTATGCCCACACTCCACCCATGGTCATGCCCAACAGCTCATACCCGTCATGCCAAACACTCACACCATATGGAATGCCCCACACTCCTACCATGTCAGGCCCACACTCATACCCAGTACAATGCCCACATCCACAATAGGCTTGCCCACGACTCTCACATATGAACATGCCCCACACATCAACCTATGACATGCCCACATTTCTACAAGACAATGCCACCGGACCCCCACATTTCTACAACAGACATTGCCCACATTACTACACATGGTATGCCCACAGTTCTACAATGACTGCGCCACATTTCTACACATATGGCATCAGTCATGCCCACACTCACATGATCACATACCATGTCATGCCCAACACACACACTATGGCATGCCCACACTCGATACCATTGTCATGCCCACACTTCACAAGGCGCCCACACAATGGATGCCCACACTCATGTAACCATGTCATGTCCCCACACCACAAAT
>CM071588.1:1205356-1363002 GCA_036426205.1 Ascaphus truei
GTCATGTGTAGAAATGTGGGCATGTCATATGTGTGAGTGTGGGCATGTCATATGTGAGAGTGTGGGCAAGCCATATGTGTGAGTGTGGGCATTACATGGGTATGAGTGTGGGCATGACATGGGTATGAGTGTGGGCATGCCATATGTGTGAGTGTGGGCATGACATGGGTATGAGTGTGGGCATGACACATGGGTATGAGTGTGGGCATGACATGGGTATGAGTGTGGGCATGCCATGGGTATGAGTGTGGGCATGACATTCCACACATCTGCTATCTTTTACGAATTTCTCAAGTCTCCCACCCTTCCTCTTCCCCCTGTTGCGTCTCCTCTGGAGAGTGTATGGTAAAGTAAAGCAAAGTTGTGTACTGTATATGTATTTAACTATATAATGTGTCATAGTGGATGTAGCACTGGGGCTTTTTTTCTTTTGTTGTATACGAGGTCACAACTCCAGTAGCGCTCCTTTTGGCACAAATGGTGGTTGGGTTGGTTCTGAGGCTTCTTGGTGGTGTGGTGTGTGTGTTTGTGTGTGTGTTTGTGTATGTGTGCTTGGGTTCTGAGCTTGCTTGGGTTGTGTGTGTGTGTGTGTGTTTGTGTGTGTTTGTGTATTGTGGTGTGGGTTTGAGCTTCTAGGTTGTTGTGTGTGTGTGTTTGTGGGTTTGGTGTGGGTGGTTGGGTCTGAGCTTTTGACTTGGGTTGTTGTGTTTGTTGTGTGTGTGTGTTTGTGTACGTTGTGCTTGGGTTCTGGTGTCAGTTTGTGTGTGTTTTGTGTGTTTTGTTTTGTGTGGTGTTTGTGTGTGTTTGTGTATGTGTGTGTTGTGGGGTTTGGGTTCTGAGCTTGTTGTGGGTTTGTGTTGTGTGTTTGTGTATGTTTTAGTTTGTGTGTGTGTTGTGTGTTGTTGTTGTGTGTTTGTGTGATGTTGTGTGTGTGGGTTTGGGGTCTGAGCTTGCTCGGTGTTGTGTGTGTGTGTTTTGTGTATGGGTTTGGATTCTGAGCTTGCCGTGTGTGTGTGTGTGTGTTTGTGTATTGTGTGGGGGTTTGGGTTCTGAGCTTGCTCGGTTTGTGTGTGTGTGGTTGTGTGTGTGCTTGTGTGTTTGTGTGTGTGTGTGGGTTTGGGTTGGGTCTGAGCTTGCTCGGGTTGTGTGTGTGCATGTGTGTTGTGAAGGCGGAGTTAGTTTTTTGGCGCGCTAAAGTGTGGGGTCGAGGATTGGCTCTGTTGTGTCTCGCTTGTCAGTGGCAGCCACGGGATTTGCGAGAGCGCAGCGGGTGTGTGAGGGGGCGTAGTGGGGGGGGGGGTTGTGGGTGGGGGGCTAAGGAGAAGGGAGAGGGGATAGGATATAGGGGGGAATGGTGTTCTAATAACATTATTTGTGAAGGGGAGTTGTGCGGTTAAGTGAGCTTTGATCGGGTTTGGTTGTGATATGGTGAGGTTTTGGTATGTGTGTGGTGTGAATGGTTGTGGTGGTTGGGCTGGAGTGTGTGTTGTTGTGTGTGTTGGGTAGTTTGGGTTCGAGATTGATAAGGTTGGTGTTGTGGGTGTGGTTGTGGTGGTGTGTGGCGTGGTATCGGGGCGGGGGGAGACGGGGAGGGGGGGAGGGGTTGGGGGAAATGGGGGTGGGTGGGGGGGTGGGGGAGGGGGGGAGTGGGTGGGGGGGAGGGGGGGGGGGGGGGGGAGGAGAGGAGGGGGGGGGGGGGCTCGGGGGGGTGAGGGGGGATAGGGCTATATGGATGGGGGGGGGGTGGGTGGGGTGGTGGGCGGCGGTATAGGGTGAGTGTGAAGTGAAGGGGAATAGTGGTGGGGTAGCGGGGTGGGGTGTGCTGTGTGGAGTGTGTGAGTCTTGTGCGTATATTGTGTGTGCGTGTGGTGTGTGTTTGTTGGTGTTTGGGTCTGGCTTGCTGGATATGTAGAGGTGGGTTGTGTCTGTGGTTGGAGTTCTTGGAGCTTAGCTTGCTTGGCGTTGTGTAGTTGTATGGGCATGACTTGTGTTGTGTAGTCGGTGTTGAGTTAGTGTTGTGGTGTGTGTGTGTTTGTACCAAACTCTCGATTCTGTTGCGAGTCACAGAGAAATCATGCTTCTCTCTCTGCCCTGCTGAGACCTGGTTGGAGCCAAATATAATGTCATTTGCCTTTGTGATCAAGACCCTGGAAGCTTGTTAACACGTGTGTGTGCCGGGGAAGTATAACGCCAAGCAAGTAAAAAATGAAGACTATGTGGAGGAGAACTTACTATTCGGGCACGAAATTACAGCGTAGGAACATCGGGTGTTGGCTTTGGTCACGCAGAGAAACCAGTGCCATATTGCCACAAACGTACATACCAAGAACGCACAAAAACCTTCCGTTCACCGACCATAAATGTAGGAATGAAAGCCTGATAGCGCAAAGCAATCGAGTGTCGAAGATCATTCAAGATTCTTCTAGTGACATTTGCCTCCTAAGATCTCTACCCACCGGGTATCCCAAAGGCCACATGAGGCGCCATTTAATGCGCCTTAAAAAAGGCGTCCGTGAAAAGATTAAAGAGCAAAAGGATGGCAGGTGATAAAAACGCAGCCGACTCGAACGGAGAGAAGAAAATGTAACGGCCTAATCATCGCACAAGATTATTAAGTCCCGAGTAATAGCAGCGATTCACTCCTTATTGCAGCACTCGAATAGGGGGACACACGAGGACGAGGTTGTATGAAGACCATTAGGAGACAGGTGTGGCCGAGAAGGATAAGTATTTTCATTCTTGCACTTAACTTAAATTTAATATAACACCAATTAATATAATCACCCCAAAGCCTAATTAGATGCTAGCTGAGAGAGCATTACAGAAAGATATTTGATTAATGCCTTCTGCCCCCGGTACCATTTAACTATATACAAGTACACCCCCAACACAAGACGATTGTACAACATGTGGAGAGAACCTGTGAGACCACCAGTGAGAATACTCTCGAGAAATAATCTAAATACGTGAACATGCAATGATCTGTACTGAGATTAACCTGTAACGGCACTTTATGTGCTCGCGTCAGTCCCCGGGCTTTTAGTGGAACTTTTAGTTACCGTGGTTTATTACAATAGAAGTGAGCCGTCTGTGGTGGGCTCAACAGGAAACACGGTTGTTCTTATGGCTCCAGTGGCCCCCGCCAGTTCTTTTTTCTTGTTACTGGATGGCCAGGTTAGTTTGTTTTTCCTTCCCCGTTTGCGTTGGTGACGCGCCGCTTTCCTTACCTGTCCCAGTTTTGCTTTTGCTACTATATGACGTAGGGTTTGTAGTTAGTAGTGCGTACTTGTAGTTAGGTCGTGTCCGCTGGGTAGTGGGGTAGTTGCGTTGGTTTAGGTAAAAGTGTAGTAAATGGAGATGCTTAGTTCGTGCGGCTCACCTAGGGGACATTTCTCTTTTTATCAGACAGAGAGCTGACGCCGACTTTTCGGGTGTGCCAGCAAGCCAGTTGCGTCCGGCTGTATCATGAAGTATAACTGGGTTTTACGGGTTTTTCTGCTTTAGGGGATAAGCTGTTACGAGATTTCACAGAGAGCTATTATGTTTACGTCATTTCTGGGCCTAACTTTGGTTGGTCACGGGGAGGAGAGGATTATTTACCTGACACATATTATACATAATATTGTAATATTATTTATTAAACCGGACTCTAAGACCTTGCCTCATTGGAGTATGACGATCTAAGTGCCTAGAGGTCCTGAATAAAATAATCTAAATCATTTATGCGTTATTCGGCATTTAAACATAAAATCTTCTCCTTTCGCTTATTATAAATGACTGCTTTTTCCACGCTCACCTTTCGTCGCTTAGCCTTAACAGACTACACTAACACCACACCTGTTTAAGGCCGAGAGGAGTGAGTAGATCATTACAACGCCGCTTGTGACTCGCGTTTGAGCGTGTGTGAGCTCGATACGCTATCGTCGGGCTTGATTGGGAGGAGTGCGAAGATGCTTAGCTCATACACTCGGCTTGCTTTTGTGAGACAGCGTTATGCGAGCTCATACACGCCGCCTGTGCCTTTGCGAGAGTATGGGCTCATACACTCGGCTTAGCTTGTGAGAGGATGTGCGGTCTGTATCGTATCTCATGCACTTGGCTTGCTTTGGGGAGCAGGCGTCAGCTCATACACTCGGGCTTTGCGGTGTGAACAGTGGCGAGCTCATGACCACGGGTCGCTTTGCTGCGCGATGAGGAGCTTGCTGGAGCGTCATTACAAGAGGAGTGTGGCGTGTTGTTTGCGTTTATTTTTTTATGGATTGATTGTTTGTGACTGAGTGTGTGCTGGAGCTACATATCACACCGTTGCTTGTCGTAGCGTGGAGTTTGCGATAATGAGGTGCGTAGCGTTGAGGCTTTCATAATCTTTGCTTGCTCGGTTGTGACATGGGTGCAGTGGACTCAATACCCCTAATGATGCTACGATTGCCTTTAGCAGAGGGCTGTAAAGTACTTGTATACACTCGCTTTCTTGTTGCTGATGTAGAGTTTCGATGTCTCATTACACTCCTGCTTTGCTTTGTTGTGACCAGTTGCCGTATGCTCGATTATAACAGGCGCGGTGTGCGTGCCGGAGAGCCGCCCCCAGGGTGAAGAGTGCGAGCTCATACACTCTGCTTGCTTGGTGTGGTGCAGACAGGTGTGACAGCAGTGGCGAGATGCATAGAAGGGTCGCGCGTTTGACTTGCGAGAAGGTTATTTTGAGCTGTGAGCTCAATAACACTTGGCTTGCTTGCGAGAGTGCGAGCTCAGGGGGAGCTATACACGCCGTTGCTTGCGAGAGTGGAGTGCAGGAGGGGGAGTGTGAGCTCATCACACTCTGCTTGCTTGCGGACCAGGGAGCTCATACACGCCATTTGCCTGGTTGAGAAAGAGAAGGACCAAACTTTAGCACATGTGGTCTTGGTTGGGTTGGTAACTCCTTTCTATACATTATCTAGCACCTGGTGCTTTGTACAAAAAAAAGAAGTTCATCCGTAGTTAGTACATTATGGTAAGATAGACGAGGAGGTGGGAGTTGGGTTCGGGTGAATAGGATTGGTGTGTGGTAGGCCAGGCTGTGCCAAATGGCATGATGAAGGTAGGGGGTCGAGAGCATTAGAATTGTTTGTGTGAGTTCCAGGCTGCACAGGCGAAGTAAGGATAGGTGGGTGTAGGACAGTGATGATGGGTTCCAGGCGTTCAGGTTGCACGTCAGCTAGAGATAGGTTAGGTGGGGTCAGACAGTGATTGTGGGGTGTGCTGTAGGCTGCACAGAGTGAGGAATGGTATGCTAGAGGTTGTCAACATGATGTGACTGTGAGGGGATTAGCCCTAAGGTTGGCTTGTGCGACAGTAGGATATGGCTGAGGTGGGGGTTGGGTTCATCAGGACAGTGCGTTGTGGGTTCGCTCCACGTGCTTGCACAGGAGACAGAGGTAGGCGGGGTGACAGTGTTGTGGGGTCCAGGCGTGCACAGAGGAAGGAGAAGGGTAGGCAGCACGGTCACTGTCACGGTGATTGGTGGGTCCAGCGCTTTGCACAGATGAAGAGAAGGGTCACTTGCTGTTTGTACTTGTTTTTACTTGTGGGGTGGTAGTGGGGTCTCAGACGTCAACGTGATTTGTGGGGTGTCCAGACTTGGAGACTCTCTGTTCCAGGACCATTTTTAAGGCCACACGAGAGTCGGTTGGGGTCTACTTAACGACACTATAGATCCGCCATGCTGGGGTAGTTATAAACCAGAGATGAGCGCGAGGTTTCTTTTAAATCACGGGCTGTGGGTTAAGACTACATGTGATAAATAGAGCAGGCTGCAGGGGGAGCAGAGCTTGCAAACCTCCACTGTCAGATTTTGACAACTTTTGATTTACATCATAGAATGTTAAGTTTCATTCCCCTAAATGTAAATAGCTTTAGGATAAGTGACCAAACCCAACCACTAGTTCCCAGGGTTAACGGGAAGTAGCTTTGCTCAGATGTAATCTGTAGGGTGTGGGTGGTGGTGTACTGGGACGTAGGGTACAATGTTGACTTTTATCTTACATATCTTCTCACTTAGGTTAACGCGCTGTTTTAGATTGGTTTTCAGGCCTCCATTTGTGGGTTAACATTGCTACGATGTGTCTAGCCCGTGGTTCAAGATTGTGTGTCTATCAGTGTTGGGGGCAACTAGGGATGTCTGGAAGGAGTCGTTACCGAAAGTGGTTACACAGATATAGATCCACAACACGTGCAGGGGATTTAATGTATATACCGGGTTACAGAAGAGATCTAGTAATCATTACGATGAAACAACAAATAGCCAAGTACTCGAATAACAGTGTCTGGTGGTCTAACGGGAAATTGCCTTAGGATTTTTGTGCGAGCTTGTGTTGGAGATACCTGGATCTGTCCTCTGCAAAGTTTAGGGCCAGAGCAACGTCTACACAAGGGATCGAGGACCGCGGATTCGAAAGCACCATCACGACGATCACACATGTACACACACCACACACAACACCACAACACACAACACACCCACACACACACACACAACACACCACCACAACACACACACCACACACACACCACCCCCCCCCCCCCCAGAGCTCAATTTGCTGAACCTTTTTATTTGCCCCATAATGTTGGGGCGACGTCACATTAAGTGGCACCTTGGTGGCCTTTTGACCTTTCCCCAATGTCGTTGCCATTTTGCTTGTTAGGGAAGATCGGAATGGGAGAGGACCTTGTGGTCCTTGTGGTCCTGTGATCACTGCCTCCCAGCGCCCAAAGGGTTAACAAGCTTTCACTTTGCATACTGTTATCTCAAATATCTGGTACGTATGCACACGCATGTATGTATCTTTATTTATATAGCGCCGTCCATGTACGCCGCGTGTCACAGCCGTAATACACACTACCTAATAATAACACAAAGGGAAGAAGCGCCTCAGGCATAACATAGGGAAAGGAGTCGCTGCCCCGAAGAGCTTACACTCTAAGCATAATTAGGTGCTGTTGCTTTCGTTTATCAGACCATTGTTTGCGAGGATATTAATGTAATTGAGTGGCATACAACCTGATAATGAAGTGCGTGTGTGTTGAGGGCTCTTCCCTCTTCCCTCTGCTGGGGGGAGATTAGCGTTGGTTATGTCGTTGTGTCCTATTGTGATTCCTCTCGCACTATTGCTTGTTCTTTTATTATATAACAGGCTGTTGATCGTTTCGGATATAGAATAAACCACTAATAGTTTTTGCACTGTGGCCAGTGGTACACAGACCCCCTACTTACCACTATCATTACACGTGGAAACAATGTCTAATTCAAAGTTTGCTTTCGCTCACAAGTTTTCAATAAATCTACAAAAACTCTGCTCCTCAGCTGTTCAGCCGGTGATTAAGTAGCATTATTACAAGAGATGGGATCCATATCTAACAATAAATCAGTGAGGGAATTCCAGACTGCTGGGTATAAACACAGAGATATCATTACTATGCCAGAAAGCCACGGTTCAAATCGGGTCTGAGGTTTCAGAACAGGTCCGAAAAATGTTCAAATTGGTTTTTATGTAATATTTCTCTTCTGGATCACTGCCTCTCACGTCTTATGCATCAGGTCCTTGTGTCCGATGTTACAGCAGCAATTTCTATTGTGTCCGAATGACTCGGTGTGGCTGTTGTGGCGATAGCAGTAGTGGGCCCACCACTGGAAAGGCCCCAATGGGAACAGTGGGACATGTCCTGCCACAGCCGAGACTCATAACCCAGGGATGCTCCTGAAGGTGGCTGAAGGATAGTCCATCTGGCTGTGATCCATGTCGCTGGCGTGTGCGACTCAGGTAAAGTCTTACCACCTTACGGACACATACTCCCTGCTCCACCTCGTTCTGTGTCTCGGAGACCCCCGACCCTCCCCTGACCATCTCATGCTGGTGCCTCACACAGAAGGCTGATCTCACGGTGGGGAAGGCTTGACAGCTCTGTATAGTACACACATATTACAAAGAGAAACCAAGTTATGACTAGGTATATATTTTTTGTATCAAAAGCCCTCTCCCGCCTTTCTTACTCACTGCCCCACACCCCTGGAATGTCCTTCCCCTAAATATCCGACTGGCACCCTCTCTCTCCACCTTTAAGGCCCATCTTAAAACCCACCTCCGTAACGAAGCACATGGGTCGCTCCGTTGGCTGATACTATTAATCTCCGATGCTCTGACCATAGCCCCTCGCAGACACACTTACCATAACAACCTCCTACTGTCTCTGTAAATTCTCCCTACATACCACTTAGATTGCAAGCTCTTCGGGGCAGCGACTCCTTTTCCTGTTAGTTTTATGTCAGAGGCGCTTATTCCCATTACGTGTTATATTATTATTTCACGTGTGTTACTGCTGTGACGCGCTGTGTAGGTGGATGGTGCTATATAAATATATACATACATACATACATCAAAGGAGTCCGTTAGTGTGATAGAGAACGTTGTAACGCTTCACTTTGTCTGCTATTAAAGGTGGGATCTTAAATGAAACGCAGAACTAGCAATATCCCTGGAGATGATCAATTCTGACCAGAAATGAGGGTATTAGCAGCTGCCGGTAACTGTTATCTGTGGTCTCTCTCTCCAGCTCGCTCTCCTACTTGTCCCTCTTGGTGGCACTTCCTGGCTGCAAAGGGTGTGACTCATGTAGCAGAGAAAAGACATGTCTCCTTCAAGCTGACTTTGACACCGCAGCTATTTGTGACCCTTTTATAGAAAGAATAATGCTTGCCAAAGAGAATCGGTTTTCCTCTTGAGAATGCAACAGCTGCCCCTGGGGTAAGGAGATCCCAGCCTGTAGCACTCCAAAGAAAGACCCAACTTCAAAGGGCAAACCAGAACAGGGACACATTGTGTGCACACTACCAAGAATGGGCCTGCAAGAAGCCCGCTGAGTGCCACACAATCCACGTGCAATGCTCGCAATAAGATTTATTTTACTTGCTGTCAGTGCAGCAAAAAGGACCCATATGAAGGACCGGGAGAGGCTCAGTGAGAAAAGACGCGGGTTCTGGTAACGACGACACCGAGTGTGAATCCGGGGGAACCTGGTTCAATTCCCGGAGTCAGCTCCGTGTGACCTTGGGAAGTCACTTTATCTCCCTGTGCCTCAGGCATCAAAATCATAGAGTGTAAGCTCTATGGGGCAGGGACTGTCTGTAACATTCCTGCGTACTGCGCGCTATACTGTAACTGTGACGCGCTTTGTGTCCCATTGGGAGAAAAGCGCAATATGGAAGTTACTATTCACATGATCCTGGTTTAGGAATTGCATGAGGCCTCCTCTTCCATCCTGATTGTGGACAGACTGAGGTTTCCATCACCCCTAAATACAATCTACAAGGCAGCAGCAACTGGGGGGTGCAAGATTATTTAGGGGAGCGCAGGCAGTGGGTGGCGAAACCTGGTGTGCGCAGGCCAGCAGAAGCTGTGCGCGGGACGGCAAAAAAGCTGTGCGAGACGGCCAAACAGGATAGCGCAGGTGGCAGCCACGTGATGGTGTGTGTGCACACGGGGGGGGTCTTTGGAGGTACGGGGGAGGAGCACACCCCAGCGCTGTGATGTCAAACGCCCCTCCTCCCGGTGTCTGCCCTGCTATAGCGCTACGGTCCTGCTCTCCTCCGCTGGCAACCTGCCACGCTGCGATCCTCTGCGAGTGAAAGGGTCGGCTGCCACTATCTCAATCACACTATAAATGTACAGAAATAATTTAAAACAAAAAAAGTGAAAACACAACATTGAAAATGCAAAAAAATAAAAATACATAATACTGTGGGTAGGAGTGTGGGTGACACTGGGGGCAGCAAGCCAGAGAGCAGGGAGAATAAACAGTGTGGTTTATTGTCCTGAAATGCACAACCGTGGTTGCAATTAGGTTTTGGGACAGTACACAATCATTCTACGAAATGTGGTGTATATGATTTATATGGGTTTTATTAAAGTGAACTTACCATATATACAATATATTGTTTCAAGTTTTTAACCAGGTGTTTTGCTGTTTTTTTTAAAGGATCTTTGTAAATGTATATATATTTTTGCATAAATATATATTTACAAAACTGTCACCGGGCATGCGGTGGGTTCCGTTTTAAGGGCCCATCGCAAAGCGAAAACCGGCAAAAAGCGGAACCTGTGATTTTCGGCATGAGCGCATGTGCAGACCGGCAATTTCCCCTTCTGCGCATGCGCAACCGTGGCACCCGCAACCCCCGTTCTGCGCATACGCAACCTTAGACTTCCCCGCAGACATGGTGCCCCCTTCTCGGTAGGTACATCAGACGCTGTATGCTGAATGCATATATGAGTGCCAACCAAAATCCGTGAGCTAGGGCACAGGAGCGCAAACTGTGGGGCGCGGCGCTTACACAGGCCCCGCACTCTTCCCCACAACATTTAAATTAAATCCCGGGGGAGCACGCGGGGCCTCTGTATATCCCATACCTTGTCTCTGGCGGCTCCTGGCGACGTGTCTCCATGGCAACGCAGCGTCAGACACCGCCGGAGAAAAGGTATGGGTGGGCGCAGACAAAAAAAAGTTTGCGTACCCCGAGCTAGGGAATCGGGGATGAAAAATGCTATTTTAATGCTGCCCCCATCAGCACGACCCCAATGTAATGAATAACCCCCGTGTGTTATATTCCGCTGCTGCTTAAGGTTGTACATACAGGAGAAGTGTTTGGAGGTAAAGACAGACTAGTCGTGAACATGCTGCTTCTCCAGCTCTTTATCCAGAATGCTTTGCAAACACATTATTACACATTACCATCACCTAATGCAGGGGGCTCAACTCCAGTCCTCAACAGCCACCAACAGGTCAGGCTTTCAGGATATCCTTGCTTCACCTCCGCACGGTCTGCGGCACCATGGTCCCCGCCTAACCTTATAAGCAAACATCGCTGCTACAACGGCGACGTCACGCAAGGACTATAAGCGCGGCCTTAGCCAATCGCAGATTCAGGTCTCCCGTATCACTAACCGCGTGCGTGCGCGTGCGTGCGCCACTTCCCAGTTAAACAGTCACGATGCAAAAATACTTTAGGTCACCCTTCCTTACGAACATTGTTTAAGTGAAACTGTACCCCACTTCTGTGGTTTTCTTACCCCTCCCATTTATTTTCCGAGCTGGGAACCCCCCAGATCTAAACCGCACTATTTCCAGTCCCAGAGAACCCCCGATTCCACGGAAACTTACCGTGACGTTACCGGGGGAACAAAAGTCTCAGGCCGACAGGAAGCCAGCGACATCATCCCGCACAGCTTCCTGTCGGACATACGTGGGAATCTCCTGTAAGAACTAGCCTGTAATACCGGTAACTTCACAGGTAAGTGACCGGGGAAACGGGTAGTTCCTGGAGCTGAAAATAGCACGGGTCAGATCTGAAGAACGCTCGGTACCATCGGAGGGGCGTGGCGGGGATTCATTACATCAGATGTTGGTAATGTGTTTTATTTAAAAAATATGATATATGAATAGAACGATTATATCTAAATCGCCTGTTTCACATTCCTCATGTGGGATGCGATCGACGCTGATATTTCTGTATTCCTCTTGTTTTGTCCATAATAATCAACGAAGGCGCCATCCGGTCCGATCAGATACATGATAATCGTGTGGTCCACCTGGAAGACAAACAGGTCAGGGCTGACATTGAAAACGTCCGTTTAGAATCAAATTCACCAAATCTCTTAAACCCGTGTTTTCCGAGGACCAACAGTATCTGTCCCCTCCTCCCCCATCCGTCACATCTCCGCGTTTTACTCCCACATACCAGCATACCGTTAGTATTCTTTACCCCCAAGAGTAAATCTGCCGCGTTATATCCCACATCCATCAGTACCGTTAGGACTTTACCCCCACAGTAACATCTCACGCGTTTATCCACACATACCAATACCGTTAGTATTTTACCCCAAGTAACATCTCCGCGTTTATCCCACATACCACATACCGTTAGTATCTTTACCCCCATAGAACATCTCCGCGTTTATCCCACATAACACATACAGTAGTCTTACCCCAAGTAACATCTCCGCGTTATCCCAACTACCACATACCGTTAGTATCTTACCCCAAGTAACATCTCCGCGTTTATCCACAATACACATACCGTTAGTATCTACCCCCAAGGAACATCTCGCGTTTGATTCCCACATACCACCATACCGTTAGTATCTACCCCCAAGTAACATCTCGCGTTTATACCCAACATACACATACGTTAGTTTCTTTACCCAAGTAACATCTCCGCGTTTATCCCACATACCACATACCGTTAGTATCTTTACCCCCAAGTAACATCTCTGCGTTTATCCCACATACCGTTAGTATCTTTACCCCAAGTAACATCTCACGCGTTATCCACATACACATACCGTTAGTATCTTTACCCCCAAGTAACATCTCTGGCTTTATCACACAATACCACATACCGTAGTATCTTTACCCCCAAGTTACATCTCGTGTTATCCCACATACCGTTAGTATCTTTCACCCCAAGAGTAACATCTCCGCGTTTATCCCACTCATACACATACCGTTAGTATCTTTACCCCCAGTAAATCTTCTAGCCGTTTATCCCACATCCACATACAGTTAGTATCTTACCCCAAGGAACATCTCAGCGGTATCCCACATACCACATACATCGTTAGATCTTACCCCAAGGAACATTCTCACGTTGACCACATACCACATTACGTTTAGTATCTTTACCCCAAGTAACATCCTGTTTATCCCACATACCACTATACCGTTAGATTCTTTACAACCAAGTAACTCTCCGCGTTTATCCACAATCACATACCGTTAGTAGTCTTACCCAAGAGACAATCTCCGCGTTTATCCCACATACCACATACCCGTGAGTATCTTTACCCCCAAGGTAGAGCTCCGCGTTTGTCCCACATACCACCAGTACCGTTAGTATCTTTACCCCCAAGTAAATCTCCGCGTTTATCCCACATACCACAATACGTAGTATCTTTACCCCCAAGTAACTCTCGCCGTTTTATCCCCAACCACATACCGTTAGGATCTGTTCACCCAACGTAACATCTCGCGTTATCCCACATACCACATACCGTTAGTATCTTTACCCCCCAAGTAACATCTCGCGTTTATCCCACAGACCAACATGTTAGTTATTTACCCCAGTAACACTCGCGTTACCACATACCCATAGGTAGTATCTTACCCCAAGTAACATCTCAGTTATCCCACTACCACATACGTTAGTATCTTTACCCCAAGTAACATCTCGGTTTATCCCCACATACCACATACGTGTTAGAGTAAGTGTCTTAACCCAAGTAACATCTCTGCGTTTTGATCCCCACATACGTTAGTATCTTTACCCCAAGTAACATCTCGCGTTTATCCCTACAATACGTTAGTATCTTTACCCCCAAGTGAACATCTCCGCGTTTATCCCACAACCACATACCGGTAGTATCTGTTACCCCCAAGTAACATCTCCTGTTTTCCCACATACCACATACCGAGTATCTTTACCCCAAGTAACACATCTCTGCGTTTATTCCACATACCACATACCGTAGTATCTTTACCCCCAAGTAACATCTACGTTATTCCCACATACCCACAACCGTTAGTATCTTTACCCCCAAGTAACATCTCGCGTTTATCCCACATAACACATACGTTAGTATCTTTCCCCCACAAGTAACATCTCCGCGTTTATCCCATCATATACACATACGTGTATGTATCTTTACCCCCAAGTAACATCTCCGAGTTTACCCACAATCCACATACCGTAGTATCTTTACCCCCAGTAACATCTCGCGTTTATCCCCACATACCACCTAACGTAGTATCTTTACCCCCAAGTAACATCTCCGCGTTTATCCCACATACCCAATACCGTTAGTAATCTTTACCCCAAGATACACATTAAGCGTTTATCCCACATACCACATACCGTTAGTATCTTTACCCCCAAGTAAACATCTCGCGTTTATCCCACATACCACATACCGTTAGTATCTTTTACCCCAAGTAACATCTCCGCGTTTATCCACATACCACCATACCGTTAGTATCTTTACCCCCAAGTAACATCTCTGCGTTTATCCACACAACCAAATATCGTTAGTATCTTTACCCCCAAGAACATCTCTGCGTTTATCCCACATACCACATACCGTTAGTATCTTTACCCCCAAGTAACATCTCCGCGTTTATCCCACATACCACATACCGTTAGTATCTTTACCCCCAAGTAACATCTCTGCGTTTATCCCACATACCACATACCGTTAGTATCTTTACCCCCAAGTAACATCTCCGCGTTTATCCCACATACCACATACCGTTAGTATCTTTACCCCCAAGTAAACATCTCCGCGTTTATCCCACATACCATCCTAATGTAGTATCTTTACCCCCAGAGTAACATCTCCGTGTTTTATCCCAATACCACATACCGTTAGTATCTTACCCCCAAGTAAACATCTCTGCGTGTACCACATACCACCTACCGTTAGTTCTTTACCCCAAGTAACATTCTCGTGCGTTTATCCACCATACCACATACCGTTAGTATCTTACCCCCAAGTAACATCTCTGGTTTATCCCAAGAACCACATACGTTAGTATCTTTCACCCCCAAGTACAATCTTGCGTGTATCCCACATACCACATACCGTTAGTTATCTTTACCCACAGTAAAATCTCCGCGTTTATCCCACATATCACATACCGTTAGTATCTTTACCCCAAGTAACATCTCCGCGTTTATCCCACATACCGTTAGTATCTTTACCCTACCGCCCCCCATGTTCGCTGCTTTTTTCAATGTTTCTAGTGTTTCAAAACCATTATTTTGTTAATCTCCATTTTCTGAGGTTACCGTGATTGCACTGAGCCCTAGGGATTGCACTGGGCCCTAGGGATTGCACTGGGCCGTAGAGATTGCACTGAGCCCTAGGGATTGCACTGGGCTCTAGGGATTGCACTGGGCCCTAGTGGATTGCACTGGGCCCGTACGAGATGACGGCCCTAGGGATTGAACACTGGGCTCCTAGGGGTCTGCACTGGGGTCTCAGGTTTTGACACGGTGGGTCTAGGGATTGCAAACACTGGGCTCTGGGATTGCACTGGGCTCTAGGATTGCACTGGGGACTCTAGGGATTGCCTTGCTCTAGGTATGCACGGGCCGTGATGTTGCGACCTGGGCCGTTATGGAGGCATGCGGTCCCATAGGGATTGCACTGGGCCGTAGAGATTGCAATGGGCCCTAGGGATTGCACGTGGGCCCTAGAGATTGCAACTGGTCATCTCCAGGGATTGCAAGTCTCTGGATGTCCCTGGGCCTAGTTGACTGGTGCTGCTTAGGGATTGCACGGATGGGTGCTCTAAGGGATATGCACTGGGCTCTAGGGATTGCACTGAGGCTACTGGGATTGCACTGGGCTCCTAGCGATTGCACTGGGCCTAGGATGCACGGGCCTCTAGGGAGATGCACTGGCCTGGTGATGGTTGGATTGCACTGGCCATCAGGGCTGTGACTGGGCCCTGGGAGTTGCACTGCCGGATGCTGCATCTAGGGATTGCCACTGGCCATAAGGATGCCACTGGGACCTAAGATTGCACTGGTGCCCTAGGGATGCACTGGGCCCTGGATGCGATTACTGGGCCCTAAGGGATTGCGCACTTGGCCCCTAGGATTGCATGGCCCTAGAGATGCCAGCGGGCCCAGTGATTGCACGGGGCCCTGGGATCACGGGCCACGGATTGCACGGCCCTAGGGATTGACACCTGGGCCCTCAAGGATTGCACTGGCCAGGTGGGGAATTGTCACTGGGCCCGTAGGGAATTGCAATGGGCGGCCCTAGAGATTCAGGGCTGCACCAGAGGGATTCACTGGCGCCTAGGACATGCACTGGGCCCTAGGATTGCACTGGGCCCTAGGATTCAGGCTGGATTGCACTGTCTAGGGATTGCACTGGGCCTTAGTCTGATGCACTGGCGGCCCTAGGGATTGCAACTGGGCCTAGGCGATTGCACTGGGCCCTAGTGATTGCACTGGGTCCTAGGGATTGCACGTGGCCATAGTGATGCACTGGCAAGTGAACTGGGCCCTAGGGATGCACTGGGCCGCTAGGTATTGCTACTGGGCCCTCAGGATTGCACTGGGCCCTGGGATTGCAACGTGAGGCCACTAGGTGCATCTGGGGCCCTAGGGATTGCACTGGCCCTGGATTGCGGCCCGAGGAATTGCACTGGTGCCCTCGGATTAGCGTAATTATTGCTATCAAATAAAATCGCTTTGCGCAATTGTCGCTTTTAAGAGTCGTGGTTACTGAAACTTGCGCTGCGACAGCAAAACACAAGGAAAAGCGAGCAACTAATCTGATGTAAAGCTAACACTTGGGACATGTCGGCTGACTTTAAGGGGTTTTTGGAGAGTGGAACAGAATTGACCCCTTGTGTTTACACAAACAATGGAAACATTGACTTACTATGTACATCGTTTATCACCTCCTTCGGGCCCGAGCCTGATAAGAACCCATGTAACGCTTTGGCACCTTCGCAGATTGTTTCAGCTGTAACAGATCAATCAATCAGCTCGGGAAACTCTACGTGCAGAATGGAAATGAAATGACAATAGTAATAGAAGAGCGGCTTGAAGGACGTACAATAGGGAGCCGCTTGGAGGACCTACAATAAATATCGGCTGGAAGGACCGTACAATAGAGGAGCCAGTCTTGGAAGGACCGACAAATAGAGGAGCGTCTTGAATGGACCGTACAATAGAGGAGCCGCTTGAAGGAGCCGTACAAAGAATAATCCGGCTTGGAGGACCGTACAATAGCAGGAGCCGGCATTGGATGGACCGTTACAATAAGAGGCGGGAAGGCGACGGAACATGCCGGCTTGGAAGGACCGTACAATAGAGGGAAGCGCTTGGAATGCACCGTACAATAGAGGACGTGCTTGGAAGACCGTACAATAGAGGAGCCGGCTGGAAGGACAGTAACATAGAGGAGCCGGGAAGGACTCCAGTACAATAGAGGAGCCGGTGGAGGACCGTACAATAGAGGAGCCGGCTTGGAAGGACCGTACAATAGAGGAGCCGGCTTGGAAGGACCGTACAATAGAGGAGCCGGCTTGGAAGGACCGCTACAATAGAGGAGCCGGCTTGGAAGGACGTACAAAGAGAGAGCCGGCTTGAAGGACCGTAGAAGAATAGAGGAGCCGGCTTGGAGGAACGTACAATAGAGGAGCCGGTCTTGGAAGGACCGTACAATAGAGGAGCCGGCTTGTCCGGAAGGACCGTAACAATAGAGGATCCGCTCTTGGAAGGACCGTACAATAGTAATAGTCGCTTGGAAGGACCGTACAATAGAGGAGCCGGCTTGGAAGGACCGTACAAGATAGGAGCCGGCTTGGAAGGACCGTACAATAGGAGCGGCTGGGCTTGGAAGACCGTACAATAGAGAGCCGCTTGGAAGGGACCGCTACAATAGAGGAGCGTGTGGAAGACAGTACAATAGAGGACCGGCTTGGAAGGACCGTACAATAGAGGAGCCCGGCTTGGAAGACCGTCATTATAGCAATAGAGGAGCCGGCTGGAAGTTATAAATGAGAGCGACTGCTTGGAAGGACCGGTAGAATAGAGGAGCCGGCTTGGAAGGACCGTACAATAGAGGAAGCGGCTTGGAAGGACCGTACAATAGAGGAGCCTGGAGTTTGGAAGGAAACCGTACAATAGAGGAGCCGTCTTGGATGGAAGGACCGTACCATAGAATAGCCGGCTTGGAAGGACCGTACAATAGAGGAGCCGGCTTGTAAGGACCGTAAATAGAGGAGCCGGCTGGAAGGACCGATTACAATAGAGGCAGCCGTTGGAAGGGACCGTCGAATAGAATAGCCGGCTTGGAAGGACCGTACAATAGAGAAGACCGCTTGGAAGGACCGTACAATAGATTCCGGCTTGGAAGGACCGTGCAATGAGGAGCCGGCTTGGAAGGACCGTACAATAGAGGAGCCGCTTGGAAGGACGCGTACAATAGGGAGCAGGCTATGGAAAGGAACCGCTAATAGAGGAGCGGCTGGAAGGGACACGTACAATAGAGGCCCGGCTATGGAGAGACCGTAGAATAGAGGAGCCGGCTTGGGAAGGACCGTAAGATAGTATAGCCGGCTTGGAAGACCGTACAATAGAATATCCGCTGGAAGGACCGTACAATAGAATCAGGCTTGGAAGGACCGTAAGATAGAGGAGCACGGCTTGGAAGGACCGATACAATAGAATAGCCGGCTGGAAGGACCGTACAATAGAGTGGAAGTCCCCGGCTTGAGGAACGTACAGAGGACCAATAGGAATACCGGGGCTTGGAAGGGACCGTACATAAAATCCGGCTGGGAAGGACCTTACAAGTAGAGGAGCCGGTTGTCAAGATCCGTAACAATGAGAGAGGAGCAACGAAGGGGCTTGCAAGGACCGTAAATAGAGGTAGCCGGCTTGGAAGGACCGTACATAGATATCCGTCTTGAAGATGCCGGGCTTGGAAAGACCGTACAATAGATGGAGCCGGACTTGAAGGATCGTACAAAGAGGAGCCGGCTTGGAAGGACGTACCATAGAGAGCCGGCTTGGAGGACCGTACAATAGAGAGGCCGGCTGGAGGAACGTACAATAGAGGAGCCGGCTTGTAAGGACCGTACAATAGAGGAGTCCGGCTTGGAAGGACCGTACATAGAGGAGCCGGCTTGGAAGGACCGTACAAAGAGGGAGCCGGCTTGGAAGGACCGTACAATAGAGGATCGGCTTGGAGGACCTAACATAGAGGAGCGGCTTGGAAGGACAGTACAATAGAGGAGCCGGCTTGGAATGGACCGTACAATAGAAGGAGCCGGCTTGGAAGGACCGTACAAATAGAGGAGCCGGCTTGGAAGGACCCGTACAATAGAGGAGCCGGCTGGAAGAGCCGTACTAATAGAGGAGCCGGCTTGGAAGGATCCGGTACGTAATATGAGGAGCCGGCCTGGAAGGACCGTACAAGAGGATCCGGAGGACGGAGGGAAGGACCGTACAATAGCGAGAGCCGGCTTGGAAGACCGACAATAGAGGAGCGGCTTTGGAAGGACCGTACAATAGAGGGACCGGCTTGGAAGGACCGTACAATAGAGGAGCCGCTTGGAAGGACCGTAGAGAGAAGAGGGGAGCCGCTTGGAAGGACAGTACAGATGGACGTAGGACCGAGAGCCGGCTTGGAGGACCGTACAATAGAGGAGCCGGCTTGGAAGGACCGTACAATAGAGGAGCCGGCTTGGAAGGACCGTAGATAGAGGAGCCGGCTTGGAAGACCGTACAATAGAATATACCGCTTGAAGGTCCCAAAGAATAGCCGGCTCTGGAGGACCGTACAATAGAGGAGCCGGCTTGGAAGGACAGCGTACAATAGATGATACCCGGCTTGGAAGGTCAGTACAATAGAATAGCCGGCTTGGAAGGAGTACAATATGAATCCGGCTTGTGAAGTGGACCGTACAATAGAGGAGCCGGTTGGAAGGACCCGTACAATAGAGGAGCGGCTTGAAAGGACGCACAAGTAGCGGAAGCCGGCTTGGAAGGACCGTACAATAGAGGAGCCGGCTTGGAAGGACCGTACAATAGAGGAGCCGGCTTGGAAGGACCGTACAATAGAGGCCGGATTGGAACAGGACAGCTAGATCGAATAGAGGATGAGCCGGCTTAGCTGGAAGGACCGTACAATAGATAGCCGGCGATGGAAGGACCGGTACAACTAGAATATCCGGCTTGGAAGGTACAGCATACTAATAGACATATCAGGCCGGCTTGGAAGAGACCGTACAATAGAGGAGCGATTGGAAGGACAGACATAGAGGAGCCGGCTTGGAAGGACCGTACAAATTTCAAGAGGAGTCGGCTTGGCAGGACCGTACAATAGAGGAAGCCGGCTTGGAAGGACCTGACAATAGAGGACCCCGCTTGGAAGGACCGTGACAATAGAGGAGCCGGCTGGAAGGACGTACCTCAGGAGCCGTCACCTAAATAGAGGAGCCGGCCGTGAAGGACATCCGTACAATAGAGAGCCGGTCTTGGAAGCGCCCATACAATAGAGGAGCCTCTTGAGAAAAATGACCGTACAAAAGGAGCCTGGTTGGAAGGACCTATCAATGAGAGCGAGCGGCTTGGAGGAGACGTACAATAGAGGAGCCGTGCTGGAAGGTACCGTACAATAGTGGAGGCGCGGAGCCGACTGGAATGACGGAAGACCGAATGGCCCTGGACCACAATTAGACAGCTGAATGCAACAAGGGATGCGCTTGGTAAGGAAAAGGACAGCTTTGACTCAATGAGCAGCGGAAGGACCACAAGGCCGCTGGAATGACGCGAATCAGGAGCCGGCTTGAGACTACAATAAGAACCGTTTGAACGTGCTAAAGCCCGGGGAAGGACCGTACAATAGAGGAGCCGGCTTGGAGGGACCGTACAATTGACGCTGGAGGCCAATGAGAGCCCTTGAGACGTCATAAGTGAGCATAGAGGAGCCGGTACCGTCAATGAGGGCTTGACTGACTTTCTACTAGGACATTCCGGGTCCCCTTTCTGGACGGACCTATCAATGAGCCGCTTGAAGGTATCCTCCCAATTCGACGGAGCCGCTTCCCATGTGTCAAGCGCACTTCTACTCATAATCACTGCTTGGAGGCCTCGAATCAGAGGATCCGTGCTTTGAGGCGACTAGATCCGGCCCTTGAAATCCGTAAACTAATCATGAGCGTTATCCTCGCTTGTGAGTCCTCAAGTACGTTGGGGAGCTCGGCTGATACCGTACAATATAGGAGCCAGATGTCTTGGAAGGACCGTACAATAGAGGAGCCGGTGGAAGAACCGTACAATGAGGAAAGCCGGCCGGAGGAAGACCGTACAATAGGGAGTACCGGTGGAATCGAGCCCGTACCAATAGATGAGCGGCTTGGAGGAACGCTACAAATTAGAGGAGCGGCTTGAAGACGTACAATAGAGGAGCCGCGTGCCGTCATAGATAATCGGTCTGAATCCGTACAATAGAGGCGCCGGCTTGGAAGGACGTACAATGAGGAGCCGGCTTGTGGAAGGACCGTACAATAGATGGGAGCCGGTTGTATGGGGACGTTCGTACTAATAATGTATACTTTAGAAGGACGGACAATTAGCCGTTGAAGACAGTACAAGAGAATGCCGGCTGGAAGGAGCGATACAATAGAGGAGCACGGCCTTGGAAAGGACGCTACAATAGGAGACCGGCTTGAGAGACTAGGACGTTGGAAGGACCTGTACAATAGAGGAGCCTCTTGGAAGGACGTACAATAAGGTAGCCGCTTGGAAGGGACCATACATAGAGGAGGAGCCGCTTGATTCCGTCAAAGAGGACCGCTTGAGGAGACAATAGAGGAGCCCGGCTTGGAAGGACCGTACAATAGTAGATCCGCGGAAGCCTCATCAGAGGAAGCTGAGCCGTGACAATGAGAGGAGCGGCTTGGAAGGACGTACAAATAAGAAGCCGGCTTTGAGGGACCGTACAATAAAAAGTCCGGCTGGAAAGGACCTACCAATAGAGCGTCGGCTGGAAGGACCATACAATAGAGGAGTCACGTGCCCTGGAAGGACCGTACAAATAGAGGAGCCGGCTTGAAGGACCCGTACAAAGGAATTACGCTTGAAGGAAGCCAGACACCATCGAGGACGGCTTTGAAGTGACCGTACAATATGAAAGAGAGCCGGCTTGGAAGGACCGCTAAATAGAGGAGCCGCTTGTGGAAGGACGACAGAATATAGCCGCTTGGAAGGCCGGTCAATAAGGAGGCCGGCTTGGAGGATCCGTACATGTACCTACATTAAAAGCCGGAGACCGTGAAGTCGCTTGAAGACGAATAGAGGACCGGCTTGGAAGGACCGTACAATAGAGGACCCAGCTTGGAAGGGGGGGGGGACCGTATACAATAAGGAGCCGGCCTTGGAAGGACCGTTGCCCATACAAGATAAGGTCAGCCGGCTGTGAGTACGTAAAATAGAGGAGCGCGTCTTGGAGAGGAGCCGTACAATAGAGATAGCCGGCTTAGGACGTACATGGGATCCTTGATACGTACCAGAGTACGGCTGAGGAATACTGAGGACCGCGTTGGAGGACCGGTACAATAAGGAGCCTGCTGTGGAAGACGACCAGTACAATGAGGAGCCGGCTTGGAAGGACCTTAAATAGAGGAGTCCGGCTTGGAAAGTGACCCGGCTACAATATCGTAGCCGGCTACGGCTGAAGACCGTACAAAGTGAGGAGCCTGGCTTGGAATGACCAGTATAAAATAGAGGCAGCCGGCTTGGAAGGACCTACAATAGAGACGGCTGTTGAAGGACCACATGGAGCGCTGTAATGACCGTAGAAATCTGCTTGGCGAGTCAGAAATGTGGGACGATAGAGTGACCGCTGAAGACATAACAAAGAGGAGCAGTGCTTGGAAGGTACTATACAATAGAGGAGCATGGCTTGGAGGGACGCTACAATAGAGGAGCAGCTTGGTAAGGACCGTACAATAGAGGAGCGCTGAGCTTGCAGGACCGCTACATAGAGGACCGGCTTGAAGGACCCGTTACAAGAAGGAGCCGCCTGTGAAGATCCGTACATAGAGGACCGCTTGGAGGACCCGTACAATAGAGGAGCACGCTGGAAGGACGTTACAATAAGGAGCCGGTGCTTGGAAGACCGTACAATAGAGAAGCCGGCTTGGAGAGGACATCGGGAGGCGGAGGCGTACAATTTGAGGAGCCGGTTGGAATACTCGTACCATGAGGAGCCGCTTGGAAGGGACGCGACAATAGAGAGCGGCTTCGGAAGGGACCGTACAATAGGGATGACCGGCCTTGGAAGGGACCGTACAATAGAGGAGCCGGCTTGGAAGGACACGCTACAATAGAGAAGCCGCTTGGAAGAGACCGTCAATAGAGGAAGCCGGGTTAGAAGGACCGTACGTACATATAGAGGGAGCGGCTTGGACGGACCTGTACAATGAGACGAGGAGCTCGGAGCGGCTTGGAAGGGACCGTACAATAGAGGAGCACGGCTTGTGAAGACCGTTACAGATAGAGGATCTCTGGAGACGTCCAAGGCTTCTTGGAGAAGGGACCGTACAATGAGGAAGCCCGGACTTTGCGGACAAGACAGTACAATAGAGGGAGCCGGCTTGGAAGGACCGTAAATAGAGGAGCGAGAGACGTACTGCGCTTGGAAGAGGACCGTACAATAGAGGAGGCCGCTTGGAAGGACGTTACAATAGAGGACGGCTGGAAGACCCGTACAATAGATACCGGCTGGACGGGACCGTACAATAGAGGAGCCGGCGTTGGAAGGACCGTACAAGAGGAGCCGGCTGAAGGCCGTACAATAGAGAGCCGGCTGGAAGGACCGTACAATATAGGGAGCCGGCTTGGAAGTGACGTACATAGAGGAGTCAGCTTGGAAGAACCGTACAATAGAGACATTCGCTTTGGAAGGACCGTACAATAGGGAGCCGGTCTTGGAAGGACCGTACAGATACGAGGAGCCGCTGGAAGGACCGACAATAGAGGAGACCGGCTTGGAAGGACCGTGAATCAATGAGGATGACCGGCTGTGAAGGACCGTACAATCAGAGGAGCCATGCTGGAAGGACCGTCCGACAATATAGAGCCGGCTTTGGAAGGAACCGTACAGATAGAGGAGCCCGGTTGGAATGACAGACAATGAGAGCGGCGGAGGACGTAAGACCCCGGCTTGGAAGGACCGTACAATAGAGGAGCGGCTTGGAAGGACCGTACAATAGAGGAGACCGCTTGGAAGGACCTACAATAGAGAGCGGCTTGGAAGGACGTCTACAATAGAGGAGGCCCGGCTTGGAAGGACCATACAATAGAGGATGGGCTTGGAGGATCCTACAATAGAAGGAGCCGGCTGTTTTGGAAGAGACCGATACAATATAAGGAGCGGCTTGGAAGACGACAATAGAGGTAGCGGCTTGGAAGAGCGTACAATGAGGAGCCGGCTCTTGAAAGGACGTACAATAGAGTGACCCCGGCCTTGGAAGGACCGTACAATAGAGAATGCCGGACTGGCAGGATCGTACAATAGAGGAAAAGCCGGAACTGGAAGGACCGTACAATAGAGGAGCCGGCTTGGAAGGGACCGAATTACAATAGGAATAGCCGGCTTGAAGGACCGTGTACAATAGAGGGGGGAGCGGCTGGAAGGACCGACTAAAATAGAGGAGGCCGGATTGTAAGGATTTGCCGGCAAAGAGGAGCAGGTTGGAAGACCGTACAATAGAATAGCGGCTTGGAGAGACGTAGAATAGAGGAGCCGGCTTGGAAGCGACGATCAATAGAGGAGCCGGCTTGTTGAAAGGACCGTAAACTAAGGAGTCGGCTTGGAAGGAAGTACAAAGAGGACCGGATGGAAGGACGCGACAATGAGGACCCCCCGCTGGAAGGCCCGCTACAATAGAGGAGCCGGGCTGGAAGGACGTACAATAGAGGGAGCTGGCTTGGAAAGACCGTAACATAGAGGAGCCGGCTTGGATCGGACCGTACATAGAGGAGCCGGCTGGAAGGACCATACAATAGAGGAGCGGATGGAAGGACCGATACAATAGAGGAGCCGGCTGGAAGGACCATACCATATGAGGAGCCGGCTTTGAAGGACCGACAATAGAGGAGCCGGCTTGAGAAGGACCGTACAAAGAATTAGCGGGTTGGAAGGACCGTACAATAGAATAGCGGCTGGAAGGACGTATTGTTTAAAAATAGAGGAGCCGGACTGGAGGACACACTAAAATCGTCGTGTATGGGGCGGGTTGGAAGGACCAGACAATAGAGGAGCAGGCTTGGAAGGACCATGACACTAGAGGAGCAGCTTGGAATGACCGTAACAATAGAGGAGCAGTGCTGGAAGGGAACCGTACAATAGAGGAGCCGGCTGGAGTGGACATCTACAATAGAGAGCGGGTGGAAGGACCCGACAATAGGGGAGCCGGCTTGGAAGGACCGTACAATAGAGGAGCCGGCTTGGAAGGACGTGACAATAGAGGAGCCGGCTTGGCTAGGATCCGTACCAATAGAGGCGCCGGCTTGGAAGTACCGTCCAATAGAGGAGCCGGCTGGAAGGGACCGTCACAAAGGGAGCCGGCTTGAAGGACGCGTACAATAGAGGAGCCGGCTTGGAAGGACGTACCAATAAGGAGAAGGGCTTGGAAGGACGTACAATAGAGGGAGCCGGTCTTGGAAAGGACCGTACCCTAGAGGAGCCGGTTGGAAGGACCGTTACAATAGAGGAGCCGGCTTTGGAAGCCCCGTACCAATAGAGAGCCGGATTGGAAGGACCGACAATTAGAGGAGCCGGCCTTGGAAGTGACAGTACAATAGCGGAGCGGCTTGGAATGACCGACAATAGAGGAAGCCGGCTTGGAGGACCGTACTAATAGAGGAGCCGGCTTGGAAGACCTTACATAGAGGTAGAGGAGCCGGCTGGAAGGATCCTACATTAGAGGTAGCGTGCTTGGAAGGAAGAACTCCGTTCAATAGAGGAGCCGGTGTGGAAGGACGTACAAGATAGTAGGAGCCGGCTTGAAAGGACCGTACAATAGAGGAAGCCGGCTTTGGAAGGACCGTACAATAGAGGAGCCGGCTTGCTTGGGGAAGGAGCCATACAATAGAGGAGGAAAGGCTTGGAAGGGCAAGAAAATAGAGGTAGCCGAGCTGGCAAGGAACGCCTACCAATAGAGGAGGGCGGCTTGAATAGACCGTGCAATAGAGGAGCGCGTGGAAGGACAGCTTTTACAATAGAGGAGACGGCTGGGAATCGAACGTACAATAGAGGAGACGGCTGGAAGACCGTACAACGAGGAGCGGCTTGGAAGGACCGTACAATAGAATATCCGGATGGAGACCCGTACAATAGAGGAGCGGCTTGGAAGGAACGTAAAAATGAGTAGCAGGCTGGGAAGGGGGCAAGAGACAACTATTTTAAACAAGAAACGGAAAAATAAAAGAAAAGCAAGAACGGGAAAAAAGGAATAATCATAGAGCGATAAGAAAAATGGGGAGTGAGTGACTAAAAAGGGAAGACGAGTAAAGTAGGGGTACTGAGGCGTGAAGGAAGAGGCTGGCCGGGGAAAGACCGCGGACAGAAAGAGTATAGAAGCGGAGGGTAAAAAAGGAGACTCAGAAAAAGGCAGGGAGGAGTAGGAAGAGAGACAATGGTCTAGAGAGACAGGGAAGGGACAGAGAAAGGTGAAAGTCGGAACCAGAAGCGGAGCGAGGCGAAAACAAAGGAAAGTCGGTTATGAGCAGACCAGAAGGGTACGAAATACGAAAGACGCAGGGAGTGTAAACTGCTAACAGGCGAGTCACCAACGGAGAAGGGTTTACTGAGAATCTTAAGGTAGGTGGGTGGAGAGCCAGGAGAGCAAGTAAAGTGAGCAACGAGAGACAAGAAGAGCCAGGGAAGAGACAGATATTGGAGGCGCGAGGAAACACAATGAGGCGCAGGAAAAGAAACGAAAGTAAAAAGAACTCGTCAGCCAACAGATGAAGAGGATAAGACGGGCCAAGGGTGCAGAGTAACATCAGTAGAAAGAGATATGGGAGATGAACAATGGCGGACAACCGAAGAGGAAGAGGCAAAAAGATAAGGATGGGCACAGAAGTAAGTAGAACAGACCCTCAGGCAGGAAGAATAGAGACAAAAGGAACTAGATAAATAAAAGTAAGTGCGATTAATAAAGGAAAAGTAGGGAATAATACACCCCTCCCCGCCCCACGCCCCCCCGTACAATCGGGGAGCCGGATTGGAAGGACGTATTACTTTCAATCGGGAGCCGGCTTTAGAAGGATCCGATACAATGAGGAGCCGTTGGAAGGACCGATTACATAGAGGAGCCGGCTTGGAAAGGGACCTACAATAGAGGAGCCGGATTGGAGGGACCGTACAATAGAGGAGCCGGCTTCTGAAGGATTCCGTACAATAGAGGAGCCGGTTGGAAGGACCGTACATAGAGGAGCCGGCTTGGACGGATCCGAACAATAGTTGAGATGGAGCCGGCTTGGAAGGAGCCGTTAACAATAGAGGAGAGGCTTGGAAGGACCGTACATAGAATAGCGGCCTTGGAAGGACCGATACAATAGAAATAGCCGGCTTGGAAGGACCGTACAATAGAATAGCCGGGTGGGACAGGAACCGGACAATAGAAATAGCGGCTTGGAAGGACAGACAAAGAGGGAGCCGGCTTGGAAGGACAGTACAAAGAGGAGCCGGCTTAAGCGGACCGTAAAATAGAAAGCGCTTGGAAGGACCATACATATAGAGGGCCGGCTTGAAGGACTGGGCACAATTTTCAAAAATAGAACGGAGCAAATTACAATCAGATTGCCAGCCAGGTAGAAGATGAATGGAAACTCTGGTCCTGCTTCGGCAGAGAAGGATCAGGGGAAAGGGTGATCCAACGAACTAAGGAATTTGTATCAGAAAATGTATTGGGGCAACACGTTGCGACTAAAAGGTCTTCTCAGCTAGGGGATCTGGAGAAAACCATCCAAACCTCTAACTGTGCAAATATCTACATCTTCAATCCACAAATCCATATAATGGCATACCCTGAATAATACACTACGGAACTCAGCAGGGAGGCATCGGTGCGTAAGTGGTATCCAATCTGGATATTATGCATATCCACGACTGGGGGTGGAGTTAAACTGGTTGTAATAATATATATACAAGGTTTCATTATCATCTCTGCATCTGGATTGGTTTTATCCTCCCTGTCATGTGATTTCCGAGTGCATTATATGGATTTGGGCATGTGAATAAAGGGAGAGATTGGCAGTTAGGGAATATATTGGTCGTTTCTCTTATTCCTGGAGGGTGGTTAGGATTTGAGTGGTGTCGGCTCCCCGGGTATAGGATACAACTTATATCCACGCGGCTGTTTCATTATTTACGCGGCTGGAGAGATACGTGAACTAAAAACAAGTCACACAATACCTTTACATATCGGGACCACCGCTTCCTTGTCGTCGTCGTCGGGATCGAATGGTTTAAACAGTGGGGTGGTAAGTTAGGGAGTGTCGGATATTTTGTCTATCGGAGAACAAGAAACCAGGCAGAAAAATAAGCTGGAAGATTATGTCAGCCACACATTATGTAAGTTTAGTGGGGTAAAAAAGTTGGCAATGACCCCCCCCCCCCGCCAGATAAATTCCACGGGTGCGGCCCATTTCACATCCCGTACCAGGTCTGCAGCCCTGCCTTCCCCATTATCTCTTAGCACACACAACATGTGAGGGATAAGCAGGCAGGGAACGTTTTTCATTACCAATTTCATCCACCAAAAGGACCATACTTTTCCATTTCTTCCGGGCAGAGGGCACGGACAGGGTGTGAAGCCGAAGCACAGCAGGACCCACTGACGTGGGTAATCTGCGTCTGTTTTGGGCTGGCCGAGTTTATCGATCAAAGAGAAGGGGTCCGCCCAGTAAAGGCTTCCCCAGGGAACGCTTCCTCTCCTGCTCAATCTCTACAACACAAAGGCAGCCGGTTACATTCTGCAATAAAGTGCCGGAGACATGGCATCTCAGTAATAACAGCATTTGTTCTAACTTGGTGGAGAGACCTGATTGTGTGTGGTGTGTATGTGTGTATGTGGTATGTGTGGATGTTGTATGTGTGTATGTGTGTATGGTACACAACAATTTGAGTTCCTTTATTTGATTTTGTTTTACTTTATTAACTGACAAATATATTATTGGCACAAAAAACAAACACAGAATCATTCAATATAAATTTGTAATGATGGCGCTATGCGTATGGCGCGGCAATGCGTATTATGGCGGCTATGCGTTTGTATGGCGGCTATGCATATGGCGGCTATGCATATGGCGGGCTATGCATATGGCGGGCTATGATAGTTGGCGGGCTATGCATTCTTCCTATGGCGGGCATGCGTATGGCGGCTACGGCGTTATGGCGGGCTCTTATATGCGGCATGATATGGCGGGCTGCGCTATGCATATGGAGGGCTATGCATATGGCGGCTAGCTATGGCGGCTATGCATGCGGCGGCTAAGATATGGCGGGCTAGGAGTGCTATGGCGGGCTGTACGGGCCGTATGGCGGTGCTATGCGATGGGCGGCTATGCGTATTTGGGGCTATGCGTATGGGGGCTATGGTATGGCGGGCTATGCGTTTATGGCGGGCTATGTATCTGATGCGGCTATATATGGCGGGCTATGCTAGGCGGCATGCATGGAGGATGGATGTATGGCGGGCATCATATAGCATGATGGCTATGCTAGATATAACGGCGGGCTATGCGCTCGTGCTAGCGTATGGCGGGCTATGCGTATGGCGGTATGGCATAGGGGCTGGCTATGCATATGGCGGGCCTATGCATATGGGCTGGCTATGTATAACAGCGGGCCTATTGCGTATGGCGGGCAATGCATATTGGCGGGCAATGTAATGGCGGCAGTGTATATTGGGGGTAATCGCTGCACTAATGCTATACTAGAATTGCTTTGGTGTATTGTGTTTAAACACTTGTTTTCTGAACAAACTTTAAAAGTTTTACGTGCCCTTTGGTTTAAATTACTTTATTTTTTTTTCTTTTCGATGTTAATATGTTTCATATTCTAGAGGAATATGTTATGTAGTATGTTGTGTGCTGTATGCATGGTATTGTATGATGTGTATGATGCATATGATGTATGCATGCGTGATGCAGCTGTATGTATGTGTGCTAGTATGCTTATGTATGAGTATGTATGTATGTATTAGATTGTATGTACAGTCTGTAGGTAACAGATGTATGTATGTATACATTATGTATGTATTGTACAGTATGTATGACAGTATGTATATTATGTATGTAGTACAAGTAGTATGTACATTATGTCTGTACAGTATGATACGCAATTTTTATTATTAGACATTTTTACAGCCGTGTTTTCGTCTTTTTATTTTTCTATACGTGGTACTTTTCCAGTATTTTACCCAGTGAATATGAATGTTACAACTGCACTTATCTAGGGCATTTGTAACGTCAAAATACCCAGTAACACGACACCAATCCGTTAACTGGGCGCAGTTATTTACCGGAAGCAATTATGTGTAAACAAAGTTAACATGCTATTGTGTGCGTACTCACGTGAACGGGGGCAGCCATTTTGGCTTTATTTTGTTAAATAAATCATGTACAGTGTAATGTGCAGACAGACCACACACACACACACACAACACACACAGAACACACACACACACACACACACTGTAATATGTCAGGTGTTGTTGTACATCTGAGGTTGTATTTACCTCATTTTAGACCTGCTGAGGAACAGATGATTGTTATTATTTCCTGATAAGTAAAGCATGGAACTCAGAGAGGCTGTACTTCCTTTTTCACACCGCTGTATTTATTACTATATATATACTGTATATATATTAGTGTATATATATACTGTATATATTAGTGTATATATACTGTATATATTTTTAGTGTATATATATATATACTGTATATATTAGTGTATATATACTGTATATATATATATATATATATACACTGTATATATTAGTGTATATATATACTGTATATATTAGTGAGTGCGGGTCTTGAGATTGCTGGGATTGTGTGTGGGAAATATTATCACAGTTTCAGCCTACAACCAACATTAATATTTCTGGACATCAGGAAACCATGGGTGACAAATTAAACATAATGGTGATGACATCTTTTAGGATATATACATTTATTAATTTAGATATGGAGTAGACTGCACTCAATGTCCCAAAATGGAATAATAATATGATAAGATATGGTGCAGCGGGAACAAGAGGGGACCCGAACCCCTCAAATGTAATACATTTATTCATTGTTTAACGGAGATAACCCCATTATTTATATGGAACAAAAGAAACTGCGATACGTACTGTCTTCTTTTTCCTTTTTAAGGTACTTCATACCAGCCATTAAAACTCCCCCAAAGGCGACAGTAATTGCCAAGGATTTCCATGAGACGGGCTACAGGGAAAAAGCCAAAAGTTAACGGTTTCCAAAGCACAAAAACACATTCAATGCTCACACCCGCCGTACTCCTCACACCCGCCGTACTCCTCACACCCGCCGTACTCCTCACACCTGCCGTACTCCTCACACCAGCCGTACTCCTCACAGAACGCTCACACTCGCCGAACTACTCTCAGAACGCTCACACCCGATGTAGTCCCAGGGACAGTTCCCCTGATCGTTTGTATGTAACCCATTTTTCCCCCCAGCTGGGAACTGGGAAGGGGGTCACGTGAGCTGAGCCCCGTTCATTTCAGTTCCAGGGATCCCGTGGCTTCCGTTCCAGGGAAGTAAAATCTCACATGTGCAAATAGGAAGTCGCAACGGATTGGCCCGCGTGATATTGGTTGGAGGAGTTTAATACCAGGACGTATCGGGTGTCTGCAGTTAACAAGTCGCATCAGCTTTTTTCACTTGGTTGAGCGGGTGACCGCTGGAGATATTGGGACTCTAGAACTGAATCGCTTGTAATGCCTAATGTGCCATGAATTTAACAGATTAATATTCAAACTAGGACATAGATTTGTATTACTCGTTAGATACTGACGCAGGTATCCTTACCCCTGGTTTGGAAGGCCCTGACTTTTCTTTCTGCCCATGTGGAGGTGGGGGCAGTGTACTCATTGGGTGAATTTTCCCGATGTAGTTTTGCCATCTTGTAACTGGGAAAGTTACAGCCTTTTAAGAAGAAGGAAAACAATGTCAGTAGTTCTCCCGTTGATGTAGCCTTTTTTATTTGTATACAAGAGCTGCAAAAATGAAATACAACTTTGGTTAAACAAGAAAAGGCAAGGTTAATTCAAGGTTAAGTGCTACAAACATATGAAAACAATAGGTCTATCACTGTGAACACTGTAGTAGTTTGATAATGATGTTAGATATTATTTAATTGCTTCACTGACAACATAGCTTGCATGGCTTTGCAAAGAAATGTGATGTTGGTGTTTAGCAGTTAAATGGTTAGTCAGAATCCGAACCAAAAATTGCAGGTTTCAGGTGCGTAATATTCTCTTTGTCAGGTTTTTGGGTCGCCGGTTAATTGTGGACATGGATGATCATTTGACGTGTACACCGTATGTTTTAGAAGCATGATCTCAGTTAAGCCTATAAATATGTGTGGGCTTCGTGGACATTCTATACTATTGGCCACCGTTTAGTGACACTTTTTTGCCACGCTGTTCTGTATGAATGTCTGTCTGGGACAATTTGTGTGTCCGTGTCTGCCTACAAGTGTCTGAGTGTCAATCTATATGTGTCTGTCTGAGTGACTACATATGTTAGTGTGACTGCCTGCCTGTCAGTGTATGTGTCTGTCTAAGAGACAGTTTCTGTATGATCGTCTCTGTGTAGCTGTCTGTCTCTGTATGACAGCACTTGTTTAGGTGACTGTCTTTCTCTAGTGTCTCTGACTCTGGGTAACTATCTCTGTGTAACTGACTTTAAGTGTCTGTTTCTGGGTAACGGGTGACTGTCTCAGTGCGAGTGTCTCTCAGTGCGACGGTCTCTGTGTCATGGCGACTGTGTGGGTCTCTAGGTGTATGTGCTTGTCATGGTGACGGTGTGGGCCTCTGTTCTTGTCATGGGGACTGTCTCTGGGTGTATGTGCTTGTAATGGTGACCGTCTCATGGCGATGGTGTGGGTCTCTGTGCTTGTCATGGGGACTGTCTCTGGGTGTATGTGCTTGTCATGGTGACCGTCTCATGGCGATGGTGTGGGTCTCTGTGCTTGTCATGGGGACCGTCTCTCCTGCCCCCTGTTGGGGGGAATGCTACCTCCCCCTCCCTTACCGCGGCCCGGCTGTGTGAAACCCGGGAGAGCCTCCCCGGGAACTGCGCCCCCAGCCGCCCGCACAGCACTGCGGTCACTGCCGCCATGAGAGCGTTCCACGGTGACACGCAATCACGTGGGAGATGCCAGAGCGCCCCCCCGGCTCCTCCCCCGAGCGCTCAAGGAACAGCGACCCCTGGCGGGATCCCAGAGCAGCCACACCCAGCAGAGTGTGGGACTTGGAGCCAAGGTAGGGACTGCCCCCCCCGGCACTGTCACCCCCCCCCGCCACTGGTACCCCCCCGGCACTGTCAACCCCCCCGGCACTGTCTCACCCCTGAACATGTCCCCCTGTGTCACCCACCCCTGCTCACCCTCCGTACTGTCTCCGTGTTCACCCACCGGCACTGTCACCCCTCCGGTACTGTCTCCCCCCTACACTGTTCCCCTGTGTACCCCCTGTGTGACTGTCACTCCCTGCACTGTCCCTATCACTGTACCCGTGTTCACCCCCTGCACTGTCCCTACTCACTGTCACGTTGTCACCCACCCCTGCACTGCCCCCCCATGTGACTGTCATCCCCTGCCCTGTGCCCCCCCTCCCTGCCACGCCCTGTGCCCCCCTCCCTGCCACGCCCTGTGCCCCCCTCCCTGCCACGCCCTGTGCCCCTCCTCCCTGCCCGGCCCGTGCCCCATTCCCTGCCACGCCCTGTGCCCCCCTCCCTGCCAGCCCGTGTGCCCCCCTCCCTGCACACGCCCTGTGCCCTCCTACCTGCACCGCCATGTTGCACCCCCTCCCTGCCACAACATGTCCCTTACTCCCTGCACCACCCACCCCGTCCTGCACCAGTGCCCCCCTCCGGCCACGCCTGTGCCCCCCTCCTGCCACAGCCCTGTGCCCCATCCCTGCCACACGCCCGTGCCCCCTCCCCGGCCCCACATGCCCTACCCCTTGCCCCCTCCCCCATACACTGTCCCTGCTCCCTGCCCCCCCGTGCCCCCCACCCTGACACAACACTGTCCCCTACTCCCTGCACCCCAGTGCCCCCCTTCTGCCACATACTGTCCCACTACTCCCTGTGCCCCCTCCCTGCCACACACTGTCCCTACTCCCTGCACACCTGTGCCCCCTTCCTGCCACACACATCGTCCCTACTCCTGTGCACCCCCTCCCTGCCACCCCCGTGCCCCCCCTCCCTGCCACCCCCTGTGCCCCCATCCCTGCACACACACTTGTCCCCTACTCACTCGAACCACACCCTTGCCCCCCCTCCCTGCCACACACTGTCCCTACTCCCTGCCACCCCCTGTGCCCCCCTCCCTGCCACACACTGTCCCTACTCCCTGCCACTCTGTGTCCCCCCCCGTGCACACGCACTGTCCCCAACTCCTGTGCCCCCCCCTGCCCACACACTGTCCCACCCCTGGCCCCACACCCTGTGCCCCCCCCTCCCTGCCAACATCCTGGTCCCCCCTACTACTCCCTGCCAAGCCCCCTGTGCCCCCCCTGCCACTTGCACTGTTCCCCTACTCCATTGCCCCCCCTGCCCCCACCCTGCCCCCTGCCCCACTTGCCCACACTGTCCCTACTACTGCCACCACCCCTGTGCCCAACCTCGTGGCGGGTAACTGGGAGCGGGTGTAACTGGCAGTCGGGTGTAACTGGCAGCGGGCGGTAACTGGCATCGTAACTGCAGCGGGGTGGATAATACTGGCAGCGGGCGTGTAACTGGCACGGGCGGGGGTATCTCGGCAGCGGGTAAACTGGCAGCGTTAACTGCAGCGTGTTAAACTGGGCCGCGGGCGGGTAACTGGCAGGGGCGGGGGTAAACTGGCAGGCGGGCGGTACTCGTCTTGTGGAACTGCAGCGGGGGGTGGATCGCGTAACTGCGCGGTCGAAGGGGTAACTGGCAGCGGGGGGGTAACTGCAGTGCGTACGGGCAGCGGAGGGGTCTGGCGGGGGTATACTGGCAGCGGGCGTGGTACTGGCAGCGGGCGGGTGATCTGGCAGGCCCGGCGGGTAAACTGTCGTCTGGGCGGGCGGGTATCCTGGGCAGCGGGGTCGGATGACGGTATCTGGCAGCGGGCGGTACTGTCACGGGTACTGGCAGCGGGCGGGTAACTGGGCAGGGGCGGTGGTACTGTGTCAGCGGCGGGAATGGCAGTGCGGTCGGAGCGTTACTCACGTCGGAACGCAGGTGCGGTATCTGGCAGAGCGGGCGGGATATGGCAGCGGGGCGGGTAACTGGGCCGCGGGACGGGTAACTGGCAGCGGGCGGTGTAAACTGGCAGCGGCGGCGGTAACTGGCAGCGGGCGGGTAAAGCACGTGTCTGCAGCCGGGTGGGTATGCAGGGGGGTATCTGGCAGCGGGAACGGGTGACTGGCAGCGAGGCGGGTAAGGCGTGGGGTAGACGGCGGGTAAGGCAGCGGGCGGGTAATGCAGCGGGGCGGGTTAATCTGGCACGGGCGGGTAGGTAGCATGGCGGCGGAGCGGTCATTCGGTACCGGCGGAGCGGGCAGGTAACTGGCAGGCGGTAAAACCTGGCAGCGGGGCGGTGGTAAAGCTGGATGGGTAACCTGGCATCGGCGGGTTACGGGCAGACGGCTGCGGATGGCTAATGCGGGGGTAGGGGGATCTGGCAGGCGGGCGGGGTAACTGGCAGCGGGCGGTTATCTGGCAGCGGGGTACGACGCGGGCGGGTATAACTGGCAGCGGAAGGGTTAACTGGCACGGCCGGGAACGGGCAGGGCGGGTACGGCCGGCGGGTAACTGGAGCGGGCGCGGGTAAACTGGCAGCGGCGGTATGGCGTGGGTAACTGGCAGGGCGTGTAACTGCAGCGGCTCGGGTATCTGGCCAGCGAGGAGGGGTAAACTGCACGGGCGGTGTAACGGCAGCTGTGGGGGGTAACTGGCAGCGGGCGGGTAACTGCGGCGGTACGCAGGGGCGGGTATCTTCAGCGCGGATGGGAGGGGCGGTAACTGGCAGCGGGCGGGTAATCTGGCAGCGGGCGGGTAACTTCGGGCAGCGTGTACTGGGCAGCGGGCGGGTACTGGCAGCGTGCAGCAGTGGCGGGTAACTGGCAGCGTGCCTGTAACTGGCAGCGGGCGGGTAACTGCGCACGGGAGGGTGGTACGGTAAGCGTACGGTAACTGGCCGCGGCGGGTACTGCACGTGGGTAACTCTGGCAGCGGGTGGGGGGTAATGCACGCGGGCGCGGTAACTGGCAGGCGGGTCGGGTACTGGCACGGCGTGAGGAGCGGTAACTGGCAGCGGGCGGGTAAACTGCAGCGAGCGTGTAACTGGCAGCGGGTAATGCGCGTAACTGGAGCGGGGGCGGGTAAATGGCAGCGGGCGGGTAACTGGCGAGCGGCGGGTCTGGCGCGGTAACTGATATTTGCGTAGGCGGGGGTATACTAGGTGACGCAGCGGGGCGGGTAATGCAGGGGCGGGTAACTGGCCAGACGGGCGGGTACTGGCAGCGGGCGGGGTAACTGGCAGCGGCGGTGCGGGGTGGGAACTGGCAGTCGGGCGGTAACTGGCAGCGGGAGGGTAACTGCAGCGGGCGGGTGGTAACTTGGCAAGAGGGCGGGTACACTGGAGCGGTAGCGCGGATCTGCGCGGGGTGTAAACGGCACCGTCGGGGTTGACGGGCGGGGAAGGCGTCGCAGCGGGCGGGTAACTGGCGACGGGCGGGTAATGGAGCGGGCGGTATACTGGGCGGCGGGTAACTGGCAGCGGGCGGGTAACTGGCAGCGGGCGGTAACTGGCAGCGGGCGGGGTAACTGCGCGGGCGGGATAACTGGCAGGGCGGGTAATCTGGGCAGCGGCGGTAACTGGTGCGTGTATAATGGCAGCGGCGCGGGTAAACTGGCCGGGCGGGTAAACTGGAAGCGGGCGGGTAACTGGCAGCGGGCGGGGGTTAACTGGAGCGGGCGTTAACTGGCAGCGGGCGGGTATCTGGCTAACGGAGCGGGCACTAGCGGTTCTGGCAGCGGGACTGGAGCGGGTAACTGCACGGGCGGGTATGGAGCGGATGGCAGGGTACTGGCATCGGGCGGGTACGAGGAACGGCAGCGGGCTGGGTAACTGATGCAGGCGCGGTACGGCAGTCGGAGGGGTATCTGGCAGCGTGGGTAAACGGCGCGGCGGGCGGTGGCAGCGGGCGGGGGTTCATGCAGCGGGCCGGTAACTGGCAGCGGGCGGGTACTAGCGCAGGTCTAGCAGCGGGTAACTGGCAGCGGGCGGTAATGGCGCAGCGGGCGGAGTAACGTGCAGCGGGCGGGTAAACTGCATGCGGAGGGAGTATTGGCAGCGGGGCGGGCACCACTGGCAGCGGGAAATGGCGGGAAACTGGAGTCTGGCGCGGTAACTGGCATCGGGTGACGTGGCACGCGTGTAATGGTGCCGGTAACGCTTGGGTACTGATGAGGACTGGCACTGGGCGGGTACGCCTCGGCTGGCAGGGTACGGCGCGGCGGGTTAACTGGCGAGCGGGTAATGGCAGCGTGCGCGGGTAACTGGCACGGCTGGTAACTCGGCACGCGGGTAAGGCTACGCTCGAGCTGAGGTAATGTCAGCTGGACGGCGGATGCGCGACTGGCGTCTGGGTAAATGGCAGGCGGCCAGGAATCATCGGGTCTGGGCGGGATCTGGCACGTCTGCCGGTTAACTGGCAGCGGGCGGTATGGCAGCGGGCGGTATGCATCGGCGGATCGGCGGGCGGGTAACTCAGGTAACTGGCACGGGTAACTGGCGCGGGGTAAATGCAGGCGGTACAGGCGTAACGCGCGGCGGTAACTGCAGCGGGCGGGTAACTGCAGACGGGGCGGGTAATGGCATGCGGTAAGCAACGGCGGGTAACTGCAGCGGGCGGGTAACTGCAGCCCCAGGGCCGTATACTGGGGGCAGGGGCGGGTAAACGGGCAGCGGGGTTACTGGCATGCGGCGGGTGATCTGGCGGGGCGGGACTGGCGGGGGTAACTGGCAGCGGGTAACTGCAGCGGGCGGGGTATAACTGCGCAGCCGGGGGTAACTGGCAGCGGGCGGGTAACTGGCAGCGGGCGGTAAACTGGCAGCGGGGAAGGTACTGGACGACTGGTGGTCTTCCGGGTAAGCACTGGCCGACGGGCGGGTAAACTGAGCAGGCGGGTAATGGACAATGGACGGGCGGGTAACCTGGCAGCGGTAACTGCATGGCGGTAACGGCAGCGGTGGAGCGGGTAACTGGGCAAGACGGTGTACGGAAGCGGGCGACTGCAGGAGGGGTAACTGGCCGCGGGCGGGTAAATCTGGAGGGCACGGTAACTGTGACGGGTCGGGTAATCAGGATGGCAGCGGAGCGGGTTAATCTGGCAGTCGGGCAGGTAACTGGCGCGGGCGGTGGTAACTGGCAGCGGGACGGGTAACTGGCTCGCGGTGTAACTGAGCTAGCGTTATTTGAGCGTGGGTAACTGGCCAGCGGTGCGGGTAAACTGGCAAGGGCGGGGTAACTGGCAGCGGGTGACGCAAGCGTACGTTAATGGCAGCGGGTCGGGTAACTGGCACGGGCGGTATCTGGCACGGGCGGGTAACTGGCAGGGGGCGCGGAATCTTGCAGCGGGCGGGGTAACTCGACAGGGGCGGTAACTGCGCAGGCGGGGGGGGTAACTGGCAGCGGGGCGGTACTGCAGCGGGGGTACATGGCACGGGACGGGTAACTGGCACGAGGGTGGCGGCGACATGGCAGCGGTGCGGGTAACTGGCACGCGGGCGGGTAACTGGCAGCGGCTATGTGGACTGCGGTTAATGCAGGGCGGCAGCAGGTATGCGGATCGTAACTGGCAGCGGAGGGTAGTACTGGCAGGCGTGAGCGGGAACTGCACGGCTGGTAATCTGGCAGTCGCGGAACTGAGCGGGGGTTAACTGGCCAGGCTGTATGGTGGGTAACTGCAGCGGGCGGGAACTGGCGCGGGGTTGAGGTACTGGCAGCGTAGCGGGATTTGCTCGGTCTGGTAACTGGCAGCGGGCGGGTAACTGGCAGCGGGGCGTGTAACCTGGGCAGCGTGGTGAACTGGCGACTGTGCTGGGTAACTGGCAGCGGGCGGGTAACTGGCAGCGTGGGTACCTGGCAGCGGGGTTAAACTGGCACGCGTACGGGCGGGGGATAACTGCAGCGGGTAACTGCGAGGCCGGGATCTGTCGCGTCGAAACTGGCAGCGGTAAACTGGCAGCGGCGGTAAACTGGCAGCGGAGAGCGGGTAGGTAAACTGGCAGAGGGCGGTGTAACTAGGCAGCGAGGACGGGGGTAATGACGGGGGTGCAGCGGGCGTAACTGGCAGCGGGCGGGTAACTGGGAGCGGGCGGGTATCTGGCAGCGGGGCGGGTAACTGGCAGCGGGGGGTAAACTGGCAGCAGCGGGCGGGTATTGCCGGGTGGTAATCTGGCAGCCGCGGGTGAAGGCGGACGCGTGGCGAGAACGTGAGCGGTAACTGGCAGCGGGCGGGTTACTGGCAGCGGGGCGGGTAACTGTAGCGGGCGGGGGTAAGCTGCAGCTGAGGGGTAACTGTAGCGGGCGGGTAAACTGGCAGCGGGCGGGTAATGTGCAGAGGGCGGTAAACTGGCAGAGGGGCGGGTAACTGGCAAGCGGTCGGGTCAACTGCAGCGGGCGGGTACTGGCAGGGGCGGAGTATAAGGCTACCTGGCAGCGGGCGGGTCACTGGCAGCGGGGGCGGGTATCTGAGCAGGGGGATACTGGCAGCGGGCGGGACTGGCAGGGGCGGGTAAATGGCAGCGGCGGACTGGCAGCGGGGGTATCTGGCACGGTCGGTGTAACTGAACGTCAGTCGGGCGACGTATCTGGCACGCGGTGGGGTAACTGGCAAGCGGCGGTAACTGGCAGCGGGTTAAATGGTCAGCGAGCGGGTGAACTGGCAAGCGGGCGGGTTGGTTAAAGGGGCGGTGGAGCGGGTTAATGGCAGCGAGCGGGTACTGGCAGCGGGCGGGTATCTGGCAGCGGGGGGGTAACTGGCAGCGGGAGGGTAACTGGCAGACGGACGCAGTATCGGGCAGCGGGAGGGGTAACTGGCACGGGCGGGTAACTGGCAGCGGGCGGGTAACTGGAGAGCGGGGTAAGGTAACTGGCAGCGGGAAGCGGGGGTATCTGGCAGGCGGTCGGGTAACTGGCAGCGGGTGGGTAACTGGCAGCGGGCGGGTAACTGCAGAGGGCGGGTGGGTTAACTGGCAGCGTTGCGGGTAAACTGCAGCGGGCGGGTAACTGGCAGCGGTGGGTATCTGGCAGAGGGCGGGTAAATGGCCAGCGGGGGGTAACTGGGCAGGCGGGCGGGTAACTGGCAGCGGAGGGTAACTGCAGAGGGCGGGTATCTGGCAGCGGGCGGGTAAATGGCAGCGGGTGGTAACTGGCAGGCGGGCGGGTAACTGGAAGGGGCGGGTATCTGGCAGCGGGCGGGTGAGGGGGTGGTAATGGCAGCGGGCGGGGTTAACTGGCGAGGGCGGAATAACTGGCCAGGGGTAACTGGCAGCGATGGGGGGGGAGTTTCTTTCTTTCTCTCTTCTTGTGGGGGAGGGGGAGGGGGTAACTGGCAGCGGGCGGGTATCTGGCAGCGGGAGGTAAATGGCAGGCGGGCGGGTAAATGAGGGGCGGGTATCTGGAGCGGTGGGTATCTGGCAGCGGGCGGGTAACGGCAGCGGGCGGGTGGGTAACTGCAGCGTGTAAAATGGCAGCGGGCGGGAACTGCAGCGGGCGGTAATGGAGCGAGCGGGTACACTGGCAGCGGGCGGGGGTAAACTGCAGCGGGCGGTAAATGGCAGCGGGAGGGTAGGTGGTAACTGGCAGCGGGCGGGTAACTGCAGCGGGCGGGGTAACTGGCACGGGCGGGGTAACTGGCAGCGGGCGGGGGTATCTGGCCAGCTGGAGGGTATCTGGCAGCGGGCGGGTAACTGCAGAGGGCGGCGTAAAAATGGCAGCGGGCGGGTATTTGGCAAGGGGCGGGGGATATCTGGCAGCGGGAGGGTAGGGTACTCCTGGCACGGGCGGGTAACTGGCAGCGGGCGGGGTAAATGGCAGGCGGGCGGGTATCTGGAAGCGGGAGAGGGTAACTGGCATCGGGCGGGTATCTGGCAGCGGGCGGGTTAACTGGCAGCGGGCGGTAACCTGGCAGTGGGAAGTTAGACGAACTGGCGGTTGTGAAAAACAATACCGGTGTTTCCGTGTCGAAGCTCTAGAGCCGCAGGAGAGTTTGTTTTCCTTTTAAACACATCTTTAATTTGGGATTCAAACCTTTGTGAGACATGTAAGACAATGGGGGCTGGAAAACTATCGGTGCTGCAGCCCCTGTGGTCTTAAATCATCGGTAACCAAATGGATGTTACTGATTTTGTATGTCTCTGTGCCCAAAAGCTAGTCCTGCCGCCTGGGTTACGACTGATTGGGTAGCGTGGATGGGATAACATGGAGGAATCTCAGTGCATCAAGGGTGCCCCCATCTGGGCGGAGAAGGGGCCCATACTGCATGAGGGTTTGCGGAGGACACTCCGGATTGGGGACCCACAATGCGGAATTGTGTTGTGGGGGGTGAGTTAGACAAGTGGGGTGTGTACGTGACAGAGCCCGGGTCTGTGACATGAAGGGCGGGGTTATTAGGACAAATGGAGCCGGGATGTAGGACTTTGTCAGGGTTTCCAGGCTGCGTGAGATGACCCCGCGTGCACGGGATGACCCGCGCTGCGTGAGTGAGTCACAGTCCTATAACGTAGGATAGAGTGGTGGGACGTTGTGGATCAGCGACACAGTTGCGGTTAAATGTAAGAATCTTAGAACCCGTTTATTGGTCGTTATAGTCCCGACCTCCGCAGAATGCAACTGAAACCTTATCAAGAACGCCGTCTGACCGTGAGCTTTTTCATAATCTCTTTGAAGATCCGGTGATTTCATTTAAAATAGGAGCCACCCCATTGTACTTTTAGCTCTGTATTTACAAATAAAAATCAATTGAAAAAATCTTGACGCTGGGAAAAAAAACTGGAGACGCCCTATAATGCAACATGGCGACAAAATGTTACAGAAACAAAAACCAACACAAACAAAGAGAATCAGACTTCCAAAAGTCACACGAACACAATCTTCCAAACCCTGTCTCCCGTAAGTTAATAGTAGTCAGAAAAGCAACCTGCTGACTGGTGAAAATTAGATTACCAATATGACGGGGCGACTTGGATTCACCGCAATCTTTTTGTAGGATGGAGAGCACAAGTGAAAGAAAGGGGAAAGCCCCCGCTCGAGATGTGCAGCATACTTTACATTTTGGGGTTTATAGCAAGTTCAGTCGCTGATCGAGCTGATGGGATCAGTGGCTGGCTACAATGAGAGATATTACCGGCAAAGCGTGTCCATCTCCGAAGTGCATTCAAAGAGTGGAACGGGGAGAGTACTTGCCTACGTTTATTCTTCAACTGGAGATATCCATTGATGGCGCCAACCGAAAAAAAATACGTACATCGAATGATCACTCCAGGTAGTCCTAAAAGAGATGGAGGACATGAAGCCCCCTTCCACCACATCTGGGGGAACACATGAGGTCTACAAATTTGACCGGGGATTATTTAACCAATCGAAGCTGAACACAAAGTGGATGGAGGACGAAAATAGATGGGACAGACAGCCTTTTCTCTGCAGGAAAACAACGACCCGTTGGAATATTATGCATACCACTTCAGCCCTTTCTCTAACTTCCGCATCATCGTGGCGATGCCGTACGATATGAGTGTCATTGGCAGGGAGTCGTTCTTAGTCATAAAGGCCAAGAATCGCGCAGTTCCTGGACAGGCAGGTTCCAGAACAAGTCGGGCGACGTAGAGGTATGCACAAGAAACCGACTAGCGTTCACTAACATCCAGGTAACGGAAGGGGCAGGTGAGAACCACACGGCCCCCCAGTCAGCCAGTCGTCCTGGCTGCTGTAACCTAGCTCAGTCATCTAGCCCCTTCCAACCGGTCAGGTTTTAAGGATGTCCCAAATTCAGCATAGTTGGCTCAGTCTTCACATGCACCACTGTGCTGAAGCAGGGAAATCCTTTAAGCCGACCTTGGGGGGCCTTGAGGACTGGAGTTGAGGCCCCCTGCTTGAGAGCATTTGGTCCTGCCATTTTTCCATATGTGGGCTCCACTGGAGGGCCATTTATGGCCACGAGAATGCGGTGGGCGTAGTGGCACGTGATCGCTCGGGTAGCAATGCGTTGCCCAAAAACGAAAACTGAAATGTAGGTGGGGCTTCTACGGAGCTGCGACACGATATCCCCCTTTTTTAAAATGACTCCAAAAACTTGAATGGCAGTTTCCTGGAACGCCACAGGGCCCCTAGAACGGCAGCTGCGCCACCTTACAGCACCCCCACGATAGGAATAAACGATTTTACTTACACGCCCTATTGACAGCCGGACGGTTTTCTCTTCCTCGCCACAGAGTATAGTGAGCGCACTACAGGAGTTGAACGGAGGGAGGTCTTTAGCAGAGGATCACTGTCCTGGTAATGGCTCCTTACATTTTCAGATGAACACAATGAAAAGTGGACGCCCTGGCTGGTAGGTAAGTACGGTGCTGCCACGTCTTTAATCGGTCTCATTCCACCAGTCCATCGGGATTGCGGAAGTCACCCAATCTGTGTGTAGCAAATACAGGCCCTGTTCGGGATTTACAGGTTGCAATCCATAGCCCGGCGGCACACCCAAAAAAACTGTAAAACCTTGGGCACAAAATGTAACAAATCAAAGTAGTTCTTTAAAAACTAATTAACCACGACAAAAGCCAAGATTTGGCTTATTTTGTTTCTCTAGAAATTATTAAAATGCATGGTGGAATGGTCAGTCAAATGGTTCTCTTTCCCACCTGTCCAGATCAATAATATTAGGGCGAAAGGGAGAGAGTGCAAGCTCTGGTGGAACACACAGTTACAGCACCGAAGGGAAGGGAGCACAGAGGAATAACCCACGCTCAGGTCTAACACCTCCTCCAGGTCTCACCCCCCTACCAGGGTCTCACCCTCCCTACCAGGTATACCCTCCTCCCAGGTCTTCACCCACCTCCAGGTCTCACCCCTCCAAGGCTCACCCCCCCTCCCAGGTTCTCACCCCCCAGCCAAGGGGATCACCCCCCCCCTCCCAGGGTCTAACTCACCTACCCAGGTCCCACCCCCTCGCAGGTCCTACCCCCCCTCCCAGGTCTCACCCCCTCCCTCCCAGACTCACCCCCCCCCCCCCCACGCCCAGCGTCTCACCCCACCCCCATCCAGGTCTCACCACCCCCTCAAGTCTCACCCCCACCCCCTCCCAAAGTCTCACCCCCCCCTCCCAGGTCTCACCCCACCCTCATCAAGGTCTCAACCCCCCTCCCAGGTCTCACCCCCCCTCCAAGTCTCACCCCCCCATCCCAAGTCTCACCCCCCCTCCCAGGGTCTCAGCCCCCATCCCAGGTATCAACACCCTCCCAGGTCTCACCCCCCGCCAGGTCTCACCCCCCCCTCCCAGGTACTCACCCCCCCACTCCTCCCAAGTCTAAACCCACCTACAAGGTCCTACCCCCCCTCCCAGGTCTTCCCCCCTCCCAGTATCACCCCCCTCCCTCCAAGTCTCACCCACCATCACTTATCTACGATGGAGACCTTAAAAAGTAAAAAAAAAAAAAAATCTTTCCAAAAATTGGGGGCTATGTTCTAAGCGGGAAGTTTTGTTGCAAAGAGCTGGACTAACCCAGGAGGGGCACCCAACAGGTCAGATATTAGGGATATCCCTGCTTCCAAACAAAAGGGGCTCAGTCGAGACTGCAAAAACACCTGGGTGAAGCAGGGATATCCCCAAATATCTGACCTTGGTGATGCCCTTGAGGACAGGGTTTGACCCCCGGTACTAAACAAATAATGTTCCATCTCACAAAATGCGAGAGCGTGAGATCGCCCGCGACGGGGCCGACTTGGGGAAAACACCAAAATACACAAAAAAAAATCAAATGTGCTCCACACCGCAGGGTCGTGCATGTGTACAGGGAAAACAACATATCTTTTTACACTTTCAGTATGGCGACTATACATATTACGTAATCAATTACATGATATCAATGAGGTCTTCAACATGCCGGGACGAGCGTTCAAACAGTACTTTCATCAACAAAATTGATGCGTCACCGTATGTAGTCTGCGCAAGCATAGGACACATGTATGTATGTAGTCGGGTACAAAGGAGACACGATAGGTAGTTGACGCACAGACACAAATATGAAGGTGTGGTATACACAGGAAACACATGGTAGTAGTCTTGACTGCACAGGTGGGAGACACCACGCATGTGAGTCGCGACGACAGGTAGACAAGTGACACGTATGTAGTCTGGGCAAAACAGACAGGAGACACATTATGTAGTCTGGGGTCGGACAGGAGACAGCACGTGATTTGGAGGGAACGCAATGGGACTCGTAGTCTGGGCACAGAGGTCGACTAACGTATGTGATCTGGACGCCACAGGACACGCACCAGATTTTGGACTTTTTGCATATCATTAGCACTGAAGATGTTGACGACAACACACATATTTGTGAAATTATGTTGTTAGTATGATATGTGTAAACCAATCAGACAAAGTGTGTGACTCGCCCACATGGACCACGACCCCGCTGCACCTGGAATCCCCAATTAACCAAAATAGATATAGGCCCCCATTGGTAAACCGAGCTGCCTGCCACTCTACGGCAGTAAATGTGATGTGTGGATCTGGTTTTGTCTAACGGCAGTCAACGTTCCTGTCCACCCAGAAGCCAAGAGCGTAACTGCCTTGCGTGGTGGAACTAAAGAGAGTCTTGACTAATCAAGTCGCACAGTTGTGTTGTGTGTTACAGTTGCAGGCGGCACGACCACAGCGGGGGGTTACTGCAGAGAGCAGACGCACACGGGATCCACCATGTAACTATGGAGGAGTGATCGAGTCACGCCGGGGCACAAATGCCTTTGCCACAGTTTACATGTTACAAAGACAGAATGGTCTTGAACGGGCGGGGCCGGTGTGAAGACGAGAGGTCTTCTATTATCGGGAAATGACAGGGACAACAAAGTCACAAAGTTTACGCGGGTTGAGATAATGTGTGATACTGGTTCTGACTGCTACTGTAAGGACAGAAGACACTTAGATGTTGGCAATCTCTCATAGTACACAAAAGACGTAGCACGGGCATGAACATGTTTTTAAGTGGTTACATTTGTGTGATTAATGCCCCTTTTTAACAATTAGCTGTCGCCGGAATTTGATTAGGCGGCGATGCAGGGCGCACTGCGAGTCCGACGTGATGCAAGACGTCACATTAATGCATAATACACAGTGCGATACAAGCGATCGGCATGAGTATCCACTTTGTATGTATAACCGGACCTTGCCCATATCCCTCCCCCGTCTGTCAGGGTCGGGTCTGAGGTCGCAGGGAAACACCTGATTGATATCAGGGGCGCAAATCAATAATAATAATTTTAAAAAAACAATCTGGTAATTTCAGAAGAATTTCCAACAATGTTGGACTCGGGGTATCATGGGCCCACGTGGGGAAAACGCATTGTAGAGGTCCATATAGGGCCATAACTGACACAAAACGTTCTGCATGCACACATACATAATACTCATACTTACGTACGTATCACGTACACACGTACATACACACACACATACAACTATACATACGAGATACACACTCGCACATACATACATACGCACATACATACTCATACATACGTACATACACACACACATACATACGCACATACATACTCATACATACGTACATACACACTCACACATACATACATACATACATACTCATACATACGTACATACACACTCACACATACACACACACACACACACACACACACATACGTACATACATAGATACGCACATACATACTCATACATACGTACACACGTACATACACACACATACGTACATACATACGTACATACATACGTACATACACACTCACACATACATTCGTGCATTTTCAGCTGCATATATACACATACATGGGTATATTCATAGCTACACACATATTTAGTGATGCATACCGAACTGACCCAGGTATACATGTACATAATCCTGCTGCTGTACTCACACACAGACACTCACACAATCACACAGACACAATCACACAGACACTCACACAGACTACCATGGGGGATTCCACCAGAGCCCCGAGTCTACTCTAACAGTTTGGGGGCCTTCTGGTCATTTTGTTGGTCTTGGCGAGTTTGGCCCCTGACGGCTGATATCATCAGGTCAGCACAATCTTGCTGACGTTCGCTTGATTACATGTGTTTACGGACGCCCGTTACATTGTTTACAAACTGTTCTGTGAGCTAAGAAGGATCGCCCGTTTAAGCGTATTCCCACGTCTCGCCTCCTGTTCATTCTCTCCCGCGTTATACGGTGGGTCGGGACTTATTCCGATAACACTTTGTGCCTTGTGATGTGAACATATTCTTGTTCTAATTGTGCTGGCATTATACCTATGAATAGAACTGTAACAATGATCTCTTTGGGAATAGACGGTTAATTCTTTTCAGGCCTTATCCTAACCGATGCAACGAAAAAACGCCATCATTACAAAAGTCATCTTCCCACCCTAATATTGCACCATGTAACTTCTCCCCCAGTAGCTCGTGTATGCCCAAAATAATCATGCTGTGATTTTCCCCTCGGATTCCGCAGCCGCCAGGGGCAGAAGAGGGCGCGGCAGGTCCGTACACAGCAGCGACCCGGCGGCTAAGGAGCTCAGCAACAGCCACCCGATCCTTCCTCTCCCTCCTGTCAGTGCCGGAACTCGCATTCAGCTTCCGTCTGACAGGAGGAGAGAGCTAAGGGCCGGCGCAGCACCGCAGGCCGCAAGGTAAGAGAGGTGCGCGCTCTCTCTGCGGTGTTAACTGCAGGGGTTTTCCCTGCGCGTGCCGGAGCTCCCTACCGTACAGCAGCGCTGCTATCAAAAGCACGGCCCCGGCACGCACGCACGCACGCACGCACACACACACACACACACTTCTGCACTGGTCCATGGCGTTAATAACTAGGATTTATTTAATAGTGAAAGCTGAAGTGATTGGGCGGCGTCCCTTAAAAAAAAATAACAAGATATTTAAATGTGTCTTGGAAGTGGGAGCGTGTAAGAGAGAGGGGGGGAGGATCGGGATTCCCCAGAATTTCACAATCTAATTCTAGGGTTCCTTAAGCAAGAAAAAGTTGAAAAACCTGTACCCCTACATCGCCAGGAAATAGATCCTCCTCGTGGCTATTGGTTTGAATTCTTATTACTGATCAGCAATGGCTGTTAGTTTAGTAGACCCCATAGTATCAATGTAATAGCAAAGCCGTCTTTGTGGATGCTTCCTACACAGCGGTGCTACTCCATAACACCCCTTCTGGTCCATAAGGTGTGTTATGCCACCTCTTAGTAAATATGGCCCAGTAGTGTATAACCACTTGAGTGCTCTTATGACAGTGGACACCATCACTGCCGTTGCTCCTTTCTGGGGGAGGTCCCGTGGTGAACGTGATTTGCTAGGAAGAGAGGGACTTCCCCTTCATTGGGAGCTGGGTCACAACCAGGTGATCACATGCCATGGTCACGATGCCCAGAAGGCCCGTGGCCCGTGGCCCTTCCTGCAATCCTTCCACCACTTCCAGAGTTAAAGCTGCAATCTGCTCAATGTTACCTTTCCACCTACTGTCTGTTCGACTCCCAAATACCTTCCCGGGATTCTATAGACTAGGTTACGAAGTTCCCATTGGGCGAAACGTCGGCCGCCTCATGGCATTTTTGAGATACGTAGTCTGAACGTTAAAAGGAAATGACTGGGCGTACGAAGCAGACATTCAAACATGTTTTATGGACACATTCACCCGTAGAAATCCATACTGTAAACAGAGGCCGATCCGCCCATCAGCCTCTATTCCACACCGTATTCAGGACAATGTAGCAGGATCTTGAGGCGTTCTCAGCGTTTAACCCTGTGTGCACTGGTATATAGATATAGAGGCAAGTTAAGTGGAAATGCGTGAAAGTGTTCTCGCTGGGCACTGATATTCCAAATAGTTACTGTACACTGACTCCTCCTACCATGTGCTTATTATGCTAGCACCCGCTATCTGTGTATGTCTCCAATATCCTTATTATAACTATAATATATACACTGGTGTGTATAGCTATGCAAGGTGTGCGCAGGTCTCCCTTCTCCTTAAAACACCTCTTTCCATATCCCGTCTGCGTCTCTTCCATAAGCTCAGTGCACATACTTGTATTCCTAATATGTGTGTCCCACGTTGCACTTCCTGTACGCACACTGATATCTCTCTCTGTCATATTGTTATTGCACGTGTGTGTGCATCTCAGAGCCTTAATATACTTCCATTTAGTACTGTTACCGGGTACCATACCCTTAAAGCAGTATATATACTATTATTTATATAGTAACATATACAGTGACGGTGATATATATATATATATATATATATATATATATATATATATATATACTGTTACTTATATAATAATATACATGCTATATTCCCTGTGTAGGTCTCCCATACCCTTAGCCATTAGTTTTGTACAGTTTTGTACAGATACTCCCCGCGGTGAAGGTCGTGCTGCTTCTGCCGGGCATTTAAATTATCGTCCAATAGGAAGCTGCAAGCTGACAGCGTGGCTTCCTATTAGCCGGTGATTTGCCGGCAATCTTGTTTCCCATGGAGGTAACCGTGACTACACCAGAAAATATCTAGAACAAGGGGTCCCCCAAAGCTAACAGTAATGCAGGTGATCTTGGGGGAACCCCCCGGTTCAAATCTAGGACGGGAAGGCTGCTTTAGTAGTTACATATCCTCCATACTGTCTATATGCAACCCTCCGCCTGCTTAGTGTGGCAGGTCCACGTGATATGTGTCTGTATCTTTAAGCTTTCTCTAGGAACTATATAATGAACCTTATTATAAAGAATTACACCAGTTCCATGAAGGACGCGACTTACATCATGTAATCGGGGGGCTGGGGGTCCACACAGCTGCCCCACCCTCCCCGCTTAACACCCCAGGGCCCAGGTCATAAACTGTGCCCCCGGGCGAGTTGTCGGGGGCCCTGCATGTAATATACTCATTACAGATGTACAATGCGCTTCACGGACATTGCAGATGTTCATGAATGGGAGGTGTGGTATGTGTTTCACGCTGGAAATCTGCACTTTTACGTACTTTGTCCTTACTGCACTTTACGCGTAATGTGTGTTGTCGTGAAAAGTTTTATATTTTTAACGAATCCTGATACATCATTATATTGTATATATTTTGTATTATTCTCCGAGCCGGTAAATGGGTCTTGTTCACTGTATGCCAAATAAAATAACTGAAGCAGCCACGATGCATTTGGAGATTTCCTTTTGCCGGGGGTTTTGTTGGGAGGTGTACTGAACGTTTACAGATGTAGCGCGGTGCCATTCCCTGGCGCAGCGCTGGGAAACGCGGTTTACAGAGAACGCATTATCGTACGTTATTCTGCGTTAACCTGGCGACTGAGCTCTGCAACATCTGTACAGGGCACAACCTACACTGCAGCATATACACAAAATGTAACACAATATCGTTTCTATATTTTATATTTATTATCTTTACAAAAAGACAAAGAAGTTGAAGCGGCAAATGTTATTAGAAAGAGCGAAAACTCGATGGGACTTATTTACCAAACTGGTGACTATCGGGCGGAAACTCCTATTACAGGACTGGCCAACACCAGTCCTCAAGGGCCACCAACAGGTCAGGTTGTAAGGATATCCCTGCTTCAGCACAGATGGCTCAATCAGCAGGGCTATCCTTAAAACCTTACCTGTTTGTGGCCCTTGAGAACTGGTGTTGGCCATCCCTGTCCTATTATATTCATAGTTATAGTAGATGAGGTTGAAAAAAGACATGCGTCTATCAAGTTAAACCTATGCTAAATTTAGATGACAGATACTTTATCCTATATCTATACTTACTTATTGATCCAGGGGAAGGCAAACAAAAACCCCAGAGTTATATCATCCAATGATATCTCATAAGGGGAAAAAATAAATTCCTTCCTGACTCCAAGAATTGGCAATCAGATTACTCCCTGGGTCACCATCCTTCCCATTACTTTTTTGGTATATCCCTGTATAGCTTTCCTTTCTAAAAAGATGTCCAACCTTTTTTTGAACAAATCTATTGTATCTGCCATTACAGTCTCCATGGGTAATGAATTCCACATTGTAACTGCCCTTACAGTAAAGAACCCTTTCCTTTGTTGCTGGTGAAATCTCCTTTCCCCCAACCTTAAGGGATGGCCCCGAGTCCTTTGTACTGCCCGTGGGATGAATAGTTCTTTTGAAAATTCCTTGTACTGTCCCAGAATATATTTGTAAATAGTTATCATATCCCCTCTTAGACGCCTCTTTTCTAATGTAAATATATCTAATTTAGCTAGCCTCTCCTCGTAAGTTAGATTGTCCATCCCCTTTATTAATTTGGTGGCTCTTCTCTGCACTCTCTCTAGTTCCATAATGTCTTTTATAAAGATTGGTGCCCAAAATTGTACTCCATATTCAAGGTGTGGTCTTACTAGTGCTTTGTAAAGGGCATAATTATGTTTACTTCCCTTCCATCCATTGCCCGCTTAATACAAGGTACGATCTTGTTTGCCTTTGCAGCTACTGCATGACATTGGGCACTATTGCTAAGCCTGCTGTCTACAAGCACTCCTAAATCCTTCTCCATCAAGGATTCCCCCAATATATCTCCATTTAATTTGTAAGTCGCCTTTTTATTCTTGCATCCCAAATGCATAACCTTACATTTATCGGTATTAAACCTCATCTGCCATTTACCTGCCCACGTTTCCAGTCTCTCCAAGTCCTTCTGAAGAGAAATTACATCCTGTGAAGACTCCCGACGCCTCCCGCCCCCCCCCCCCCCCTGCAATACAAATCATCTTTGTACTCGGACCATTTTTGATCAGATCTGAGAACTTTGAGCTATAGAACAGGCTTTCCATTGTGAGGTCGCAGTATTGCCAAACACATTGTGACATCATGGGAATTTGACGCATGATCCATGGCCTGTGGGGGCTGGAGGAGGAGACACGACCAAAAGCAGCTCCCATTCAATGTTTGGGGGCGTGCCTCTGATGTCACGTGAGCCATTTGCCCTCATTGGGTGAACCGCGCATGTGACCCGGACAGCACGCCGTGTGTCTCGTCCACGAGCGCTCTATGGACATGCGCATTGAATTTCTGCACGTTGAATTTGGCGCGTGCGACGTCGGTTGCCATCTCTGTAACTATGGACGCCATAGCTGTACAAGCTACAGAAAGCCGCGGACGCGAGATCTACAGGGGAAGTAGCCTAGGGGGGTTCTTCGGTGCTGAATCGCACTATTTTCAGCTCCAGTTACACTTGCATCTTGAGATACTTCCCAGTGAATAACCGGGTTTAAATCTCCCTCCAGGGGAAACAAAATGGCCACCACATCTCTGCCCAATAGGAGGAGGCATTGGTTGCAGCTTCCTATAGCATGGCTAATTAAATCCCCTGTTAACACAAGGAAGCAATACTGGTAACTTCAAGTTCTCGGGAGCTGGGAGGTCCCACAGCATAAAAAGAGCGATGTCCCGCTCCGGGCTCCCCGCAGTTCCTGTAAAAGATAAACGGGGTTAGTTAGGGGGGATTGCTGTGTTAGGATGCCCAATTGAAAGTCCCCGTGGCATTAAAAAGCCCCTCTCACTCAATGCACCAGCCTGGGCAATGTTTCAGTGTTACCTCTCATTGTACTGCGCTGCGGTATATGTTGGTGCATTATGACGAGGTAGCCGCTTACCTCCTGGTTATAGGACCGTTTTGCAGTGCTGGGGCCACGCCGACCTCATTTCCTTGTTGATATAAATATAGAGCCAGGTTAAAAATGGAAAAATTGAAATGGAAACAGCGACGGATAGTCTGATTGCCCCGACCGCCTGTCTGCAGGGCAAATAAACCGGGTATTATATTCAGATACATGCGACGGAAAGTCTGATTGCCCCGACACAGCCTGTCTGAGGGGCAAAAATAACCGGGTATTATATTCTAGATAACATGCGACGGAAGTTGATTGCCCCGACCGCCTGTCTGAGGGCAAATAAACCGGGTATTATATTCAGATACATGCGACGGATAGTCTGATTGCCCCGACCGCCTGTCTGCAGGGCAAATAAACCGGGTATTATATTCAGATACATGCGACGGATAGTCTGATTGCCCCGACCGCCTGTCTGCAGGGCAAATAAACCGGGTATTATATTCAGATACATGCGACGGACGACCGCCTGTCTGACAGGGCAAATAAACCGGGTTATTATATTCAGATACATGCGAAGTCTGATTGCCCCGACCGCCTGTCTGCAGGGCAAATAAACCGGGTATTATATTCAGATACATGCGAGGGGTGGGATGTGGGTGTCAGGCTACGGAACCAGAACTTTAATAGTTACATTGATGCTGGGAACGGCACATGATCGCGCTCTCGCCACCAACCTCGCCGCAGAGACATCACGCCACAGGCCACTGTGCCACCAATGTAAGTCCCTAACCGTACCGTAAAAAACCCTAATCCTAACGCGTAACCCCTGCCCTAAAACCCCTTACCCTAAACCCCTATCTTTAACACCCTACCCTAACCGCTAAATTAACCCTTAAATTAACTTACCTTGGCGGCTCAGTGTCCGGCGGCGGAGGGTCGGTCAGCGGAGACTTGGTCACGGCACGATAGCCGGGAACAAATGTCCCAGTCCGCTTGATCATGTCCTGTTTAGCATCAAGGACTCTGGGTAGAATGGCGTTTCTTACACTGTACAGGGCTCATTTCTTGTACTTGGGGCACAGCGAGGTAAAGGGACATGCCCAAGGTCACAAGAAACTGATTAAAAACCCACTTCAAAGGCAGGGTCAGTACCGCAGATTAAAACAACCCACGCCAAAAACCATTGCAGGAGATGAAAACAAAGTCGGTGTAGATCAGGGGCCGCAAACGCCAGTCCTCACCCCCCGCCCCCCCGGTCAGGTTTTAAGGCTATCCCAGCTTCAGCACAGGTGGCTCAGTAAAAGTCTGCACCCCCTGTGCTGAAGCAGGGATATCCTGAAACCTGACCTGTTCGGAGGTCTCGAGCCCCCCCTGGTGTAGATCCCGCAGACGGTAAAGAGACGGTCGCCTTATCTTCATTCAGGAAGCAGCATTTGTTGTTAAAGGGATTTTGGAGCGAGAGACCCAGGGAAGAGTGGGATACAAGACGTACTTTTCGGATTTGCGACAAAGAAGCATCCATACGGCAATTATCCCCAATCCGCAGAGCTCCCTGCGAAGAGAAAGCGGGAATTAGCCGTCCCGTTCGGTACGGAGACTTCCGTGGAAACCAACAGTTCCACGGAAATTCAAGATCCTTGGTCTTCCCTCCCCCCCCCCCCCCCCCCAATGGCAGGAACAGGAGAAGATGACCCCTAGATTTAGACCAAAAAGGTACAATCTGATGTTCCCATAACTGTGACTTCCGGGCCTGCCCATCCTCCGGCCCACTGGGAGATCTCGCACACTTTTAGGGCCTTTGGTTTATTCTATTTTAAGGATATCCTTGTGTCTCAGTGGTGCCCAAACTCGGTCCTAGAGGCCACAGACAGGTCCGTTATTAAGGATGTCCCCGCTTCAGCACAGGTGGTTCAATCAAAATGACTGAGCCACTGATTGAGCGATCAGGGCTTCCCAGGTGGGTCGGTGCTGTAACTCCCTGACCGCCTATAATACTCTCCCTCCTGTCGGTGCCGACATCCAGCGTCCGCCCGGGGGAGGGAGCTGCAGAGTCCCCGGACCTCACCCCAAGGTGTGTGTGACTCTTACCTTCTCCGGAGCGCCCCTCCTGCGGCAGCATTGCGTTGTCACGGCGACGCAACGGCCTCTTCAAGGAATCACCCAGGCCGGCAGTTATGTACAATCCGCCTGTGCTGAAGCAGGGTTATCCCTACAAACCTAACCCGTTGGTGTCACCCGAGGACTGAGTTTGACCTCACTGGGCTATCCCAATCATTGTAAAATTCCCCTCCTGTTTTAGCCGCTACCACCTCTGCTGGGCGGCAGCTCCATGATTTGTACTTCCGCAGTTTCCCTTCGGCGCCAGAGATGAGTCCTAGCACTTCTCCGACATACCCTGTGTAACTACATACCACGTTCAGCCCCACGGGGGGGACCTTCCCTGGTAACCCTAACCCTGTGTAACTACATACCACGTTCAGCCACACGGGGGGGACCTTACCTGGTAACCCTAACCCTGTGTAACTACATACCACGTTCAGCCACACGGGGGGGGACCTTACCTGGTAACCCTAACCCTGTGTAACTACATACCACGTTCAGCCACACGGGGGGGGACCTTACCTGGTAACCCTAACCCGTGCTGTAAACAGACAACCAACGTAAGCCCCACGGGGGGACCTTCCCTGGTGTAACCCTAACCCTGTGTAACTACATACCACGTTCAGCCCCACGGGGGGACCTTCCCTGGTAACCCTAACCCTGTGTAACTACATACCACGTTCAGCCACACGGGGGGGACCTTCCCTGGTAACCCTAACCCTGTGTAACTACATACCACGTTCAGCCCCACGGGGGGGACCTTCCCTGGTAACCCTAACCCTGTGTAACTACATACCACGTTCAGCCACACGGGGGGCCTTCCCTGGTAAGTCTCTCTAGAATCAAGGAGTCCCCGGAGCTGAAATTAATGTGCTGGGGCAAACATCTTCCCTGGGCCGGAGAAGAGTATACCTCAATGAACCCCTTGAGTGCCAGAGGAGTCGTGGTGCCTTAGTGCCACAGCCCCTCCAGCACCGCTCGGTCACATGACTGCGGTGGCCATTTTGTAGGAAACAGAAGAGGGTTACCCCATGGGAACACAGTAGTCACTAAGTCATGGGGCACGCCGAGGGTTAATTTGAATGGCGCTGAACCCTTCTCAGCATGGGGAAGATGCAGCATGTGTAGCCCCCATGCAGAGTGGCGAGTAATAATGTGGCCAAACGTGGAACCCCGTGGCCGTCGCAACGAAACAATCTTGAAATGTAAAATTATCCGACAGTCGAGCTGTATAAGGCCTCGGCCAGGCTCCCTGCTGGCGTGCTGAGGCGCAGGGAAAGCGGGGCTTTCCCTGGCCTTGCGGTTGCTTACCGCACGCGCTGTCAGGGGGCGGGCGCGTCACTGGCCGGGGGCGGGCCAATGACGTCACGGAGCCGGTTCGCCCTCATTGGGCCTGTCGCGCTGGCAAGCAGGGGAATTTAAAATTCCCCTAAGACCTGCGCTTCCGCGCGCTTGCGGCTGTAGGGGCTCAGTGCTGAGCGGGAGCGCGCTTCCGCAAGCAAGCACTAAACATGGCCGAGGCCTAATGAGGCGTGAAATACAGTTATAGAGCTACAATAAGCCAGGGGTGGCCAACTCCAGTCCTCAAGGGCCACCAACAGGTCAGGTTTTCAGGACATCCCTGCTTCACCACAGGTGGGTCAATCAGTGGCTAAGTGGAAGACTGCACCACCTGTGCTGAAGCAGGGATATCCTGAAAACCTGACCTGTTGGTGGCCCTTGGGGACCGGCGTTGACCCTTCCTTGTTACCCACCTGCCCTCCTCCTCATGCAATAGGCTCTTTTTCCTGTAAATGAACAAGTATCCGGCCAGACTGCCCGTCCCCAGCACACACGCCGCGCACTGCAGGTCCGCCAGCGTCCGCCAAATCAGGTGGCCTTGAAAAAATGAAGCGATTACAGTTACAATTTACCGGGTTCCCCAAAACCTCTAAAGAGACCTGGGTTTTTTTCATGGTTAGAATTCCCCGGCGTATTTAAATTGCTTTACCCCAGTAACCGCCCCCTCCTCTTCTGGGCGACTGCTCAATGCATCCACTACCCTTTCAGTGAAGGAGCAGCGTCACAGCAGAGCTCTTGTTTTGAATGATGATTCCACGTGGATACACTTGATGTATTTAACCCTTTGCATACCACAGCCGGGGCCCTAGGCCGGCTGGGCCCCTCTCCTCCACCACACCCAAGATAACAGCTAGGCTGTCCCCCCGGGACCGCCAGGTGTTTTCTGGCAGGGAAGATGTGTCCTTAGCAGCACTTAGTAAATATGGCAATTGTTCTTGATTAAAAGCAGCATTTTAAACCAGCAATCCCCCCCATCCCTTTTTTTCTACCCCGTATACAGGATAGGAACCTGGGGGTCCACCCCAAGGTGAACTGCCCTATTTCAACTGTGTACCCCACCCTCCCCTCTCTCGTTCCCAAGATGCTTAGCAGTGAAGGTAGCGGGTTATAATCTCCCTCCAGGGGAAACAAAATGGCTGCCAAATCTTGTGCCAATAGGAAGCAGCAACATCATTATTTGTGGCATCCTATTGGTCGCCCATTTAAATCCCCTGTAATAACCAGGAAGTAGTAATGCCACCAATTTCACTGGTAGGCATCTCGGAACCCGGAGGGGAGATACGCCGCTGAAAATAGCGCGGTTCTGCTCCAGAGAACCTGCCGGCTCCCAGCATTTCTCTTTAATTCCCTGGCACATGAAATAATAACGGGGGTTATAACACCTCGCTCGGTCCCGGAGAGATGTCCCCAGGATAATATGCCCTGACACCAAGAAATACTCAGTCATACCCGTTATATCTGCGTTTATACCAACAAGGAACGTTAGAGCCGCAGGAAACGTATATACAACCTGAACGGGACACAGAAAAGCACATTCAGTAAACGGACAGACAAAGAACGGCGTTACATCGTTACATCGTTACATCGTTACATCGTGTCCATAAAGGACTTGTACGGTTTCTGACTAGGAAAGCAGAATCCTGCGCAGCACGGGGGTGGGTGCAGCAGCCCGCCATTTTAATTGAGAGGTCTCGCCCTTTTCAACACCGATTTTTTTTAAATCTGATGCTTCTTACGGGAGATATAAGCGGTTGAAATATTAAGGGTCCGGGAGATTAAAATGGAGTCCAGTGCAGTCTAAAGGTTACCATGGCAACCACCGACGCCAGCGCTCACAAAAATCATGATTTTTAACATGAGAAAATACATTTAAACTCATAAGCTTCTGGGGGATTTCTGCTTAAAATAAATAAAAAATAAGCAGTGTTCCTGTTCCGAAAGTCGGGAAAAGCTACTCTGGCCCATTCTGTAAATATTAAACTATTTGTAGGCGCAGAAAACAGAAGTTAGAGGTTTACTATAAGTAAAATGGAACTGTTAGTGTGGCAACAACATAAGCCACACACACACACACACACACACACACACACACACACACTATAACTGTGTTGCACTTTGATTGAGGTTTGGTAAGTTTTGATCTTGCACTTAGACTGTAAGCTCTATGGGTCAGCAAATAACAGCTGAATTCATGTAGAGCTTTTTATAGTGATATAAAAAAGTGGGTGTGTGGATAGATATATGCACACGCATAATTGTCTGTATACATACATGCATCTATAATTGTGTGTATGTATACATGTACATATATACATACACTCGTATAATAGTGTGTGTGTACACGTGATATGATGTCTGTGTTTGACACGTACATATACATTATATAAAAACTGATAACCCCGTCACTGCTAATATATAACTGGGCACATATAAAGGACCTGTTCTTATCTGGGCCTGGCGTAGCTGTCACTGTTATCTGCCTGTAGTGTTAGCCGCTCTCTGCTGCCCGCTATCCCACAGTGTTAATCAATAGGACAATCCTTCAGTAGGGTTATTCTGCTCATTTATTGGGTTGTAATGGGGAAGGCCGTCACAATATTATGTTTTTATCAGGACTTTATATTCTCTAATGTATAACCTACCGTTTTTAGGGCCTATGGCAGGGGTGGGCTCTGAGTCCTCAAGGGCCACCAACAGCTCAGGTGTTAAGGATATCCCTGCTTCAGCACGGGGGGCTCAATCAGTCTCTGCAAAAGCACAGATGGCTAAGTCGAAGGCTGAGCCACTGATTGAGCCACCCGTGCTGAAGCAGGGATATCCTGAAAACCTGACCTGTTGGTGGCCCTTGAGGATTGGAGTGGGCCATCCCTGAGAGAAGGTCATATTGATGGAATTAATTACATTTTATTTTATGTCTGGGATTGCACGTTTATGACTTCTTCATCTCTGTAAAAGGCGTCCATCCACATTCCTGCAGGCCCCATATAATCTCCTTCAGTCTGAAAATCCCGAATTCCTGGGGTACAACAATATGGCAGATACCAGTCACAGCAGAGCAAAGGATTCTGGGACAGGAAGTGTGAATTGGGGTCTCCCTGATACAGAGGCAACCCTTAAAACTACAACTTGTGTATGATTCAGCATTGTATATACATGTATTTTATTTATTTTTTCCCAAGACTTCTTTTAGCGATAAACAGAAGGTTTTGATATGTTGGGAAAATTAATTGGGGAAGTGCTTAAAATGGCCTTCCCTTTCGGAGGATTTGTTTAGGACCAAGTTGATTTGGGGAAGTCTTGGTAAAGGGGGGGATTACACACGGATTTCCTGACTTTCCCTCTCTGGACATTTTTTCCCATGGTTATTACAATGTGGCCGGTCTGGTAGTCGAAGTATTAAAGCAGCAGTGGCAAAGTTTGGCAAAGTGCAGAAAGAATGTGGTAATGATTCCAAAGTCGCGCTGATCAGTGCCGAGTTACAATGTATATGCCCTATTTAGCATTAATGACGTTCCTGGAACGTTCCGAACCCGATTAACATACTGTATCGTCCAGATCTGGCTTGTTTTCTTTTGCATAGTCGGGCTCGTGACTCCAGGCCTGTTGGAAATGGAGCGCGGCTGTTAGGTCCGGGAGTGTAAACGTTAGAATAAAAGCTACACGATGAGAGCAAGGTAAACATCCCTGCAGACAGCATAAGCAGAAAATGTGTTCGTGAGAATAGCATATCCGATTGTGATAACCGTGGGACAACCTGTCTATGCAGAGAAATGTGGGACCACGTGAAATCATAACCGTGGCATCCATACCTCACAAATGCATAGAATTTTTCTCGCACAGCGATAACTGATTTAAGTATCTATAATATTAAATAATGAATAGGTAGGGGGTATCAGTGTGTGTATTTTGTGCGTGCGTGTGTGTATATGTTTCTATCTATATCTATCTCATCTCCAGCCCTTGTCGATCAACTGCTGGATGAAGGCCTCGGCAATCTTTCAGGTACGGCGGTTACAGCCTCTTCTTCTCTACGTTGCTCATCCCATTTTCTGATTTCCTCCTGCCATCTTGCTTTTGGTCGTCGTCTTGGTCTTTTGCTATCCCTTGGAGTGCAGATGAGTACCATCTTTGTCCAACGATGGTTATTTCCTTTTGTAATATGTCTGACCCACCGCCATTTTAATTTCTTCACCCCTGTGGTGATGTCACAGACTTTTTCCTCTCTCTTTGTGTAATACCCAGCATGCATCTCTCCATACTTTGAGTTGTCTGAAGCTTCTATGTTGGCTTTGCATTTGGGGACCAAGTTTTAAATCAATACGTAAGCTCGGGCAGGATACATTAGTCAAACACATTACTTTTGAGGGGACACACACCCCGCACTACCTGTTGAGCTGGGGTCTAAGGCCTCGCCGGCGGCTGAGGGGAGGAGACAGGCTGTCGTTAGCGGAAGTCGTCGGAGTCTAGCTTCCAGTTTCCGGGTGAGTGGGGACCAAGTTTGATGGGGATCATCGAAAGACGGCAATCTTCAAGTCTCGCCATAAATGTTCCATTGGATTCAAGTCAGGACTTTGACTGGGCCACTCTAGAACATTAATTCTTGAACATTAATTCTCCATGTTCAATCACTCCGCTGTGGCTTCGGGTCATTGTCCTGCTGAAATGTGAATTTCCTCCCAGTGTCAGTCTTGGCTGAACTCAAACCGGATTTCCTCCATGGATTCACCTGTACTTTGCACCTCCATTCAGTGTCACGCACGGTGGGGGTAACATCATGTTCTGGGGACGCTTCTCCGCAGGGACTGGGAAGCGCGTCAGGATAGAAGGGAGAATGGATGTGCCAAGTACAGGTGAATCCTTGAGGAAAACCTGTTTGAGTCAGCAATGGCCTGAAGCATAAAGCCACACTGGAGGGGTTGAATAAGAGAATTAACGTTCTTGAGTGGCCCACTCACCGTCCGGACTTGAATCCAATGGAACATTTATGACGCAACTTGAAGATTGCCGTCCATCGACGACCCCCAACAAACTTATCAGAACTGGATCAATTTTTCCGAGGAAGAATGGACAAAAATGTCTCCATGCGACTGTGCAAAGCGAGCAGAGACCGGTCCAAAAAGACTCATGGCAATAATACACTGCAAAGGGGGCTTCTACTGAGTACTGACTTAAAGGGCTGCATCCTTATGTCGACATTAACCTCCTCATATAACAGGGCTCAGTGTAGCCTCCTCCTCCATATAACAGGGCTCAGTGTAGCCTCCTCCTCCATATACCAGTGACTAAGTGTAGCCCTCCTCCTATAACAGGCTCCAGTGTAGCCTCCTCCTTATATAACAGGGCTCAGTGTAGCCTCCTCCTTATATAACAGGGCTCAGTGTAGCCTCCTCCTTATATAACAGGGCTCAGTTTAACCACTACAGCATTGTTGCTTTGAATAAAAATAGTTGGTAGAAGATTGGAGCGGGGCTTCTGCTAATGAACTAAACTGTACTATGTAGCAGGGTAAAAAAAAAAAAAGCAGGCACACCAAATAGTGCAAATAATGTCTTTGCTCCGCGTTTCGGCTTCCCAATGCGTGGAGCTAGTAAAGACACATTTATTGTACCATTTTGGTGCCGGCTTTTTTGACCTGTGTATATATGTATATTTTCAGCTGGCCAGTCCTGTATTAGGCCGAGTTATGTTCATCTAGGCTTATATTTTGAGCAGTTAATAAGAATACACTCACACACTTTCGTTCCGTTTCCCTGTGCAATGTGAGACTGAAATGTATTTTTCTAGAACTACAGAATCAGTAACGTGGTGTTTTTTTTCTTTTTTTTTGGTACATAACGTAGTGATATTTCTTCTTAATACCGGACTTGTGTGTTTGGAGCACGCTCCTAACGTAATAATAATAATAATTTGATGTAAAGTGGATTGATTGCGTTGGTGAAGCTGCTGTCCCACTTTGCATCAGAGTTAATGAAGGGCATTTAGGTATATTAGGTTTAAAGCAGCAGTTACCCCAGAAACCTGTCAGAGATTAACTCCTATACTATTACCCCTGAACATCAATTGTTAGAAAAAATAACTTTTTTTTTGTCTTAAAAGAACATGATTTACTTAATATCGTGTCTGAGGTCCCCATGGTAACCTATAGACTCCATTGGTGAGAGCTCCATTTTAACCTCCCGGACATTTTAATGTCAAACGCTTATATCAACCAAATGGAGCATTTAAAAATGAATGTTCACCTAGGGTGTCGAATACCCTTCCCCCGGCCCTGGGGGTCCCAGTACCGATCCTCGAGGTACTCCACTTACAACTTTAACCCAATGTGGAAAGGTTCCATGTATTACAAATCTCTGCTGTCTATTCTTCAGTTTTGAATCCAGGTGCAAATATTTTTACCGACTCCCATTTCCTTTTATTTTGTACACCAACCTCTCGTGTGGAACCGTATCAACAGCCTTTGCAAAATCTAAGTAGGCCACATCAACTGCATTACCCTGGTCTAAATACCTACTTACCTCCTCAAAGGAACTAATGCGGTTAGTTTGGCAAGACCTATCCCTCATAAATCCCTTCTATTAATAATCTTTGAGAAATTAGATTTCTCCTTTCTTTTCTCACGTAAGTTTTTATTAAGTTTTTCCAACAGTTGGGTGGAGGAGGGGAGGGGATACAGAAATCAAAAAGGGGGGGTGGGGGGGAGAAGGAATGGTGCAACATTCCTGGCGAGAACACCTCACATAGAAAAAATACAGAGTATATGACCACTGGCAAAAGTAGATTTACATATATATCTACCGGTATATATCCTTCAACATCAATTCTGTTCATACCCCCTTTTTATCTTACATTTTTGGGTTGACTGTCCCCCCGGCTAACCTGGAAAACAGAGGGGGCCTCACTGGAGGATATTGGACTGATTCATGGGTGGGTGTTGAGAGTTTCATAAACCAGCCACGGCTGCCATACCTTTTGAGACTTTGAGCAGGAGTCTCGCAGAATCCCAGTGAGTCTCCATTTTGAGAGTGTACCATATTCTTGTTCTTATCTGACCAAGAACCGGCTGGCTCTGACTCATCCACGTCTCCGCTGTGCACGGTGCGTTGGGTTCTCCTCTTTATGGCTGCTATCCAAGCCTCGATGTCATCAGAACGTGACATAGCAGCTTCCTATTGGACCACCCTAGTAGCTTCCTACTAGACCACCCTAGCAGCCATCTTTGATCTTTTTTCCGGCACATATAAAGCTTAATGTCTCTGGAAATGGGATCCCGGTGCTAGAAATGGTGCGGATCAGTTCCAGGAGACCCAATTTTTGTCCAAAGGTGGGTGCGACTGCTGCTTTAACCAGACAGCCACAGACCCTCCGACACAGAGGAGCAGTCGCATGACCACGACCTGACGGCTGACACGAACGGAATAGAAGTCTCCTATTCCCATCAGATCTGGGTCAGCGCTGCACGGGACCCATTCCCCTTAGAAAACCAGCAAAAGCCCATGCCGTACAGTGACCACACGAAGGGGTCCGCGAGGGCCACCCCTCGTAACGTGCTAGCCACGTCATGGGGAGTTAAGGAGCTTAACTGCAGAAGGCCACCACCTGGCATAGTGCAGCCATTTTCTCCTTGTTGGGGAAGCCAACTTCTCCATCAATGGTTCCAGTCTTTGCTATGTAGCTGCTTTCCCCGAGCTGGAGAACATATTGGCAGCATTGATTAGAAAGGAGCCCAAATCTTGTACGACATGGGAGGATGTCTTCACAGCATAACGAATCGTGGTTAATGCTTTTACTGTAGCAACCAGTCCCTGGGTTAAACTATTTTATGTATGTAAAATAAGATACATGACTACCACGACATGTTTCACTTTTGTACCCACTGTTTTCACACCCTCCAACTCTGGGCACATGTGGACAATATAGAGGTTCAATGGTCTATAGTTCCTCTGTCAATGTGGGATACCGGCGCTTGCAAGCATGGGGCCGCGGCACAAATTATTACATGCAAAGATCATTTTATCACTCTGAAATAGATGTGACCTCATCGCCAGATTAAAGGTTAATTTACCAGATTAATGATTCCTCTTCAAGCTGCCGTAATGAAGCGAAACGTTCCAAGTTTCAGCCAATAGTAGGCAGGCAGGGGCGCTCTCCCCTGCTCACACACGGGCACAAACAGATCTTATAGCTGTGCTATATGTACTGCGGGTGTTATTGGGTACACAACATGAACGGGGGGAGTACCTGCACAGTACAGTTGGAGAGGATGCGGTGTGTTTGTTATTGAAGCGTTGCCTCTTGGGATTGAGTGTATCGTGCTGGGTATGAAGCAGGGGGGTCTCCGGAGATAAATTGTGTTGATTTCGGCTCTGGGACCCCCCTTTCCTGTGTCCTGCCGGCATCGCCTTCCCATCAGGCTTGCCCACTAAACGGTATCGCAACCTCCAATGAATCTACAGTTCTCCGGGACTACTAGAATTTGGATCTATATTTGGTCTATTAAAAGGTGTAACAACCTTCCCTCCGATCAATGCAATTACATCTCTGGGTGACTGGTAGCCAGTTGAGGTTTGTAATAATGCGGATCCAAAAATGGAGGCCAGAGTCTTTTTAAGTCGGGGCGAGACTTGACAGTGTGCCTATATAACAAAACGTTAAAATACGTGTCCGTGTGTCCGAGTGTATTACTTTGAATGAACTTGTGTTTTCTACTTTAGGCCTTCAGATAAACTTCGGTGAAAATGCACAAAGTAAGATCAGATTTATTACTAGTCTTCTGCTAGCCACTTTTACATCAGTCTTGGTATTGGGAATGTATCCACTCTTATTCCAAGAAACATGTTTTTTAAAGTAGCAATCCTGCTTTTCGCAAATTCCCAAAAGATGTTAATATTGCAAAGGTCTTTAGCGGTCTTCAAAGATGGCTGCTGGGCTCCTGTTTCTGTGAGCCAATGGGCATCCTGCTGGGTTTCTCTTATTAATTGTATCGCCAGCAGCTTCCTGTCAGCCATTTAAACTCTTAAGCATAGTTCGGGGTCAGAAATGTAGATACAAAGATAGAAAATGTGGATTGCTGCTTTAGAAAAGCTTCCAATTATAATTCTGTTTTTCAACTCTCTCATGCAAATCTTACCAAATGCCTGTCCCCTTGAATAAATCTCAAACATGGGGCTATATTAAATTATTTAAAACGGAAGTGGTGCACAGATGTTATAACATATAAATATGTATGAGAAATGACCGTACTTTAGCTTCGCCCCTTATAAATAATTAAAGAATATTAAAATAGCTTGGGTGTAATGAAATCATTTTAAAGGGGCTTTGGACAGAAGAGGGCGTTTTCGTGCAGTGGTTTGGGTGAAACAATGAGGTTTGGAGAATTTATATCGCGTGGGTTAATGGCCGTAAGAAAATATTCTGGCCACAAAAATGATGTCCCATCCACCTAGATGTTGTAGGGTTATCACCGTTTAGTAAATGTCGGTTCTCGTGTTATCCTGATATGTCCCTGTGCCTCAGATGAGTCTAGTGGTTCTTCTAACCCAGGGGAGGCCAACTCCCCGTCCTCATGGGAAACCAACAGGTCGGGTTTTCAGGATATCCCTGCTTCAGCACAGATGGCTCTCATTGACAGCCTCTCTTTATCAGAGGGCCAGTTAGGGAGGATGAGGGGGGCTTTGCCTGTGCACGCTCACATTCAACACAGAATGAAGGGAATAGTTGGAGGAAATCTACCCCTCACAATTCTACACGTTAATGTTTGTAAACTAACTGGGTGTGTTGCTCAGGAAGGTTTCATCCCTTAAACCGCTCGCCACCTCTGGATAATTGTGGTCCTAGGAGGGACCCCACCTTTTAAAGCGGCAGTCCCGCCTGCCCCACACTTTGGTTTTTGTTTGCCAAGGTGGGAACCAGAACGTGACCCGTGCTGTTTTCAGCTCTGTGGACCCACTGGTAAAGGTGCGCTGTTTCAGCCCCCTCGGGGGAAATAAAATGGCTTACGTCTCCCACGTCACATGAGCTGATAGCTGCGATGTCACCCGTTGCTTCATTTTGACTCCCGTGGCATGGGAGACTAAGGGGCCGGTAAGTATCTCGTGAACCAGGGGGGCCCCCCTGAGCTGAAATTAACGTGGTGCAGCGCTAGTGGGGTCCCCTACTTCCCATCCCGGCAAGAAAAAGGGGGTGCTCTGCTGCACAAGGAATATGAACGTTGTGTATTACTTCGCATTAACGATGCTCTCTAATATTTAGACTTTGTGCCTCATCAACATGACACCATTTAGATCAGCAAAGCGGGGTGGGGAGCCAGGTTAGTTCTCTCTTGCATGCAGTAACAAGAGGGAGGAGAGGGTGTGATACCTTTTACTGGACCAACAAGTAGATAACATGTTACAAGCTTTCCAACCTCTCGGGGATCTTCATCAGGTTTGGCAGAAACGCAGACCATATGATGAAGAACCCCGAGAGGTGGGAAAGCTTGTAACATGTCAACTACTTGTTGGTCCAGTAAAAGGTTCCGTGCCCCTCCTCCCTCTCCCTCCTGTGTTACCTTTAGATAATGTATCCTACGTGTGGCTTTCCGGCCTAGGAAGAAAGTGAGCCAAACCGGGCCCTATTTAATCGGTTATGACACGAATCGGTATGTCCAATTTTACGTGTGTGACTTGTCTGAGACGTGAGTGTGCTCATAAGTGGTATTTTTATTTGAACGTATACACCTTTCACGGCAGACGGACACTTTGGGAGGTTTTACAGTCTCCATCTGATGTCTCTGGGTGATGAGTGTTTGTCATTAAAGTAGTTGGCTTTGTTCCTGTTTTGTTTAGTGTCATTATGAAGCCATCATTACTCATCCAGAACTAGTTGATCTGCTTGAATCCAGTGTTCCCAACACGGTGGCAATAAGACCATTACTTTGAGGGGCAATTAAGTAAATGACGCTGATTAAGTTGTTTTGCATTGCTGCATTTTACCCGCTAAATTGCCTTCGCCTCTCGGTTTATTTCGTCCCCTTTTTGTGACTAGGTATGGAGCTGGGGTTTCCGGAGCTGAACCCCGTTTATTTCCGCTGCTGGGGAGCCCCTTCTTCCCGAGATACTTGCATCGGACGGTGATGCCGGCTTGGCACAGAAAATGTTTGTGTAAACGTTTCCGTGGGCCAATAGGAAGCTGTGATGTCATTGCTTGTGGTTTACTGTTGGCCGCGGGACCTTTTCAAACAGCAGTGATACCCAGGGGGTCCCCCGGATCTTAAATCAACGCGGTATATCCCTCTGCTTCCCAACTAGGGGGGATATAAAATGTCTTTTAGAAGGCAATGGTCATTTTTAATAGCCATTTCCGCATGTCCCAAGCTTGGGGGTGTAGTGGCCGGGTGTAGTGGCCATTTTGAATCTCTTGCTTTTCACACGTGGTTTTTAAAGAAGAAAAAATTACAGAGCCCTCTGGTCGCAGTTAGGACCAATGTAGACGAATAAGTGACATTCATAATGGTTACGTTCTATATATGCCAAAGGAAACCGTCTGTCCCCTCTAGGAGGACCCCCACAGCTGTCCAGCTTGGTGAAAGATTGTGTGGAGCAGGAAAATAGCCTTATAGAGAAGCGGGGTGAGAGCCGCTTGCAGACCCGCCTTCCATGTGGGGCCAGCGGCTGCAATTGCAGCAGCCCGCGGATAGAGTTCACGTAACTCTCAATGGTCCGTCCCCTCGGCTGCTCCCGGCTGTGTGCTCCCCTGGCAGGGTGGATGACACGCTTCCTGCGCGACTGCGATCGGAATTGTAGACAAGAGGTAGACTGATCGATATCAGCGCTGCTCCGATAGATCCAGACTCACCAGGTGAAATAAAAATAATTTATTAAGACTACATGAAACGGATACTAGGGAACATAACAAAAAGGCCTCCTCCCCACGCGTTTCGGGCGAGTTCGCCCTTTCTCAAGGAGTATAAGAAGACCTGAAGGGAGGGTGTGATTTATAACTCCCTTCAAATGGTTGACTAATGTGTCGCACCTGATTAAGAAACATTTATGCAAATTTCAACACACTGGGCTTATACCAAGTGATCACATAAGATATAATAATGAAAGAAAAGTTAATATATACATCGTAATAAGTACTCATGATACATAGTCTGTACTAGCATGATACCTTTCAGAATAACATTGTGTATATATGTAATATATCTAATAACCACAGATAATTATATAAATGAAAAATAAAAAAGAACATTTATACATACAGAAAAACCGTATGCAACATCATCATCAATTTATGGAATACAGATCATCTTTCCAACATAGCTGCAAATATGTATAATTCGTGTAATTCGTCACTTTGATACAAATATAGTATAGTTAATCACCATATCTTGCCAAGAGGAACTGATACATTATTTCATATCCACCGATAACCTGTTACCTTTCTGATTTCCACACTACTGCAGTGTCCATCTTTCTGCGAAGGACCTTTTGTCGTTGCCATGGGAACATGTTAACGAGGCCAGGCGCGGCCAACGTTACATTTCAACAATTGTGGCATCTGTAAAAAAAAAAAATGTTTTTGAGTAATAAAGCAGAAAAGGCCATTACGTGTTGGTGAACTCAAAGGGTTAGTCACTAGGTCGCGGGGTCTGGTATTTCGGGAGCTACATCATGCCCGCAGAGAGAGTATCGATATTACTTCCTGGGTTTTAAAGACTAGTTAAATTGCCGTGTACAACCGATGGCAGCCATTTTGTTTCCCCTTGGAGATATTTATAACTGTTAATTTCACCAACAAGTATCTTGGGATCCCAGCGCTGAAAATAGACGTTTAGCTGAAAGTAGGGGGTCCTCTGAGGTTAAATTAACGGACTTCAGCGCTGGAGACCCCCCCCCCCCCGCTTCAATTCTATATTAAAAAAAAAAAAACTAATTGTCTTGGATTTCTCATTTTAAAATCATATAGGCTTCTGTGGGGGATTACTAATTTAACCCTTTGGGATCCGGTGTGCCACTGCCCCTCTGGCACACTTTACCTTTCCGTGATGCAAGGGGAGGAGTTATCGAAGTGGGGGGGTGCACAGGTTAACCCCATTTCTCTGTAAAGAAAGAGTTCGGACAGGGAAGGAGAAATTGGGGTTCAAAGGGAAAGACGGGGTGACAAGGTGCTGATGGGGAGAAGTCACTGTGTACAGGGCAGAGTGGCAAGGGGGATAAGAGGGGAAATGGATGAGGGGAAGTGGGGGAGGAGGTAGGGTGCATGGTGGGAGGAGGTGGGCAATGGGGTGCACATTTTGAGGAGAGAGCAGTAAAGGGTTGTGGAAGAGACCCAGGAAAACTATTGCACGGAGAGAGAGAATAGGGTGCTGGGAGAGAGAGAATAGGGTGCTGGGAGAGAGAGACTAGGGTGCTGGGAGAGAGAGAATAGGGTGCTGGGAGAGAGAATAGGGTGCTGGGAGAGATAGATTGGATCTTGAGAGAGAGAATGGGGTGCTGGGTGAGAGAATGGGGTGCTGGGTGAGAGAGAGAATAGGGTGCTGGGAGAGAGAGAATGGGGTGCAGGGAGAGAGAGAATGGGGTGCTGGGAGAGAGAGAATGGGTGCTGGAGAGAGAGGAGATGGGGGTTGATAAGAGAATGGGGTTGCTGGGATGAGAGAATAGGTGCTTGGGAGAGAGAGAGAATAGGGTGCTGGGAGAGAGAGAGAATAGGGTGCTGGGGAGAGAGAGAATAGGGTGCTGGGAGAGAGAGAATAGGGTGCTGGGAGAGAGAATAGGGTGCTGGGAGAGAGAGAATTGGGTGCTGGGAGAGAGAGAGGGTGCGGGAGAGAGAGAGAGAGAATAGGTGCTGGAGAAGAGAGAATAGGTGCTGGGGAGAGAGAGAAATAGGGTGCTGGGAGAGAGAGAATAGGGTGCTGGGAGAGAGAATAGGGTGCTGAGAGAGAAATTGGTGCTGGGAGAGAGAGAATTGGTGCTGGGAAGAGAGGAATTGGGTGCTGGTGAGAGAGAGAATAGGTGCTGGAAGAGGAGAATAGGGTGCTGGGAGAAGAGAATAGGGTGCTGGTGGAGATAAGAATAGGGTGCTGGGAGAAAGAGAATAGGGTGCTGGGAGAAAGAGAATATGTTGCTGAGAGAGAGAATTGGTTCTGGGAGAGAGAGAATTGGTGCTGGAAGAGAGATTTGGGTGCTGGGAGAGAGAGAATAGGTTGCTGGAGGAGAGAAGGTGGAGAGGAGAGAATAGGGTGCTGGGAGAGAGAGAATAGGCTGGAGAAGAATAGGTGCTGGGGGAGAGAGAATAGGGTGCTGGGAGAAAGCGACGTGGTATTCACACTGTTTTGGTTTCGCAGGTGAAGTACATTTGTATGGAAATGTCTGGTCTGCGGTCAGATCTCTATTCGCAGGGCTGGAAACATTGCTATGGGAGCTGTTCTGTATATGCTGAAAATGGCCCAAACGCCTGCTTTGGCGTATATAGAATAAGAGCCTTATTACGTCTGATGTGTAACAGACGTTTCAGTGTTTGGAAAGAGTTCAGCTCCTTCAAAATAAAATGGAAGATCACCTTCTGCACGGGGTAAACGACCTTATAGCCTGGGGGGGGCCTTGACTCTGAACGAGGATCCTGAAACCACCTAGTTGGTGCTGCGGCTGGAGCCGTCTATATACCCGGCGGCTCTGCACGTCCTTTCCCTTGAGTTCTTAGCTGTTTTGGTCCTTGGGATGCAGTTATCCTGTGCTGTCGAGAGTATTTGATGGAGGAGAGGGTTGTTGCTTATCATCGCGATTGCGCACATTTTGCAGAAGTTAGCAGTCTGGATCATACGTGCTGTGGATAATGTAAGAGGAAAGGGGGGAAAGAGGAAACTCTTAACACTCATTTGCTCTTCTAGACCAGTTGAGTAACAACATTTCACTCTGCGCTTCCAACGTCGGTAATCTCTGCCCCTCCTGACTGATATCTCTGCCCCCCCGACTGATATCTCTGCCCCCTCCCCTCACTGATATCTCTGCCCTCTGCTGATATCTCTGCCCCTCCTGACTGATATCTCTGCCCCTCCTGACTGATATCTCTGCCCCTCCTGACTGATATCTCTGCCCCTCCTGACTGATATCTCTGCCCCTCCTGACTGATATCTCCGTAATTGGGTCTTTAGTGGAATGCCGATAAATATTTACTAGCTGTGTGTGCCAGGGGTGAGTCACCCCCGGAATTAGTAGTCATTAATAGATTCAGTAACACACGTGTACATCAGAACCATTAAGGACGGGGTGGAAGAGGTTGTAGAATTATCATTTGCCCTTCCACTCCTTGTAATTGCCCGCCCCCCCCCCCAATATATATATATACACACAACTGTAAATATTACTGTATGTTCATTTTGCTGTCTTAGGCAGGTCTGCAACCCTGTCTTTCCCCATTATCGCCCAGCACACAGTGTTTCCACTGCAGCAAGGGATTCTGGGAATGACATGCAAATGAGCACTCGGTGTCCACCTTTTTGTCCCCAGCTCGTGTATATAATGGTTGGTTTGTGTGATCCAGACCTGTTAGAAACGTTAGACTGCCCTCAGCTTCCAGGCCGAGATGGGGAGATCCTTCCATACCAGTAATATTATAAAAACACTATATACAATGACTGACTTGGAGACAATCCATGCAGGGGGTCTCCGGAGCTAAACCACCATTCCTTTTAGCTCTGGGGACCCCCTGTTTCCGGAGATACTTGCCTCTGTGGGGGTCTCCGCGACCGCATGGCTAGCAGGGTTCATGTAATGGCGGAGATCATGCAAAGCTCTCGCGGGTCTATAGAGAGCCGTGATGTCGCCCGGCGCGGCTTCCTTTTGGCCCCGTGACGCGGGAGCTTGAAACTTTGCTGAGATACTACCGCGCCCCCCTTCGGAGGTAAGTATCTCAGGAAGCAGGGAGGGGTCCCCCGCAGCGGAAATTAATGGGGTTCCTGAGACCCCTCTTCAAACCTGTGAAACAGTCATAATAAAAAATAAAAACGCGCATGAATTGCAGCTTTAAGCGGCGTCTGCGTATATTCGGCATGGCGCAGGAACACAAGTCATTAGGGGCGAGTACCAATCCGTCCATCTTGCGAGCAAAGAGGAAGAACACTTCTGCGCTTGTTCACGGTCCGCCTTGGATCACAAACCGTGCTCTCGCCCCGAACCGCTCCCAGAACTTACCTGCGCCCCTGTTTGTAGCCACTACCAGCATCACCATGAAGACAAGCTGTCTGTGGGCAGGTTACTGGCTCTGCACTTCTGTAACCCAGGCTGTGCTGTAGCGCCGTGTAGTGCGGCAGAAGCCTTCTATGGGCCCATGTTAAAAATGGCCAAGACGTAAAGAGTGACACACAGTGCTACATTTGCATGTTATTACCCAGAATCCTTTTCTGCATGGCAGCACGCATCGCTGTGCGATAATGGGGTAAGGCTGTTTGTGGGCCTGTCTCAGACGCGTGAACGCGTTCTGTGTCATTGCTGTAGCAGGGGGGGTGGCCATATCGAGTCCTCAAGGGCACCAACAGGTCAGGTTTAAAGGATATCCCTGCTTCAGCACAGGTGGCTGTCTTCGATTTGAACCCCCTGTGCTGAAGCAGGGATATCCTGAATACCTGACCTGTTGGTGGCCCTTAAGGACTGGACTGGCCTACCCTGTAGCAGTGCAGCAAAGTTACGGCCTTTATTGCTTCACCCAGAATAAAATACTAAACCGTGAAATGGTGACGCCCCCCCCCTCCTCCCCCCAGCAGGGTACGGGCATAAACTGCACTACTTTCAGCTCCGCGGACCACCTTCTTCCAGATACTCCCGCACTGAGGTAGCGCATTCCTGTCTCCTTCCCCCCCCGGGAAACAAAATGGAGGTTTACATCTCACGCAGGGCCGTGGGAAACGCGGTGCCTTCCTTTGGCCCCCTGGATATTTGGTTCCAGTTGCCAGCGGTACCAGCCCGCGATAAAACCTGCGTTCTTCATCATGAGCACCACCTTAACCAAAACAAGGGGGAGGGGCGGCAACCATTGTTACCGACCGAGCAGATAGGAGGCACCAGTAGGTCACGTTACAAATACGGTGAGCACTGTGCTTAGTTCTGCAGCCTCATCTCTAGTGATGTGACATTATATGGACCGCAAAGATGGAAGAGGGTTCGGATACCTGTGTAGATATAGATGGAAGAACCATAACGGGGTACACTTGGCAGCGGGGTACACTTTGTCAGGTTCCAAAATCTGCAAATGCCACAATTCATCCATGTCATGCCATCCTCTGAGGCGCCCCAAAGCACAATTCTAACCACACGGGAAAGATTATTTTGTAACATTTGTGTGATCTCTAAAATTTCTGGATAATTTACATTCTTATTTACTGATATTCTCTTGGCCAGACTAATCGATTATGGTTTTAAAGTAGCCATCTTAAAACTGCAGTTCAAGCAAGATCCTGCATGTGTATCTTAATAAATCAGTTCTGTACTATTATTTTTTTAACAATGTTTTAAAGACATTTTAATGTATTCTAATGTAACAGCTTTTTTGTTTCTATGAAACCATTTACAAAGTCACACCCCCTTCGTTCTCGACAGGCTCTGGCTCTTGGCCCCGCCCTCCTCTCTAGCATGCAGCCAATTGTATCTAGTAACTGCCTGGTCACACGACTCATCTCCCCACAGAACTTTGCATTGTGGGTACTGTTCTGCAGCATTAACTGAATTAAATAAATAACCAGAGCAAAAAAAGGCGAAAAGAACTCAGGGGGGGAGGGGCCGGACGCAGCTACAGGGAAAGGCAGGGGGGTCACCATCAGGGGGGATGCATACCCCAGCCCCTAAGGCGAGAGATACGCAACAAGCAAGCCTCTGGCGAAGTAGCGTTACCACTGCGCTACCCGGAGTCGGGGTGGGGAGGGGAGGAGAGCCGCAGGTGGGATCCTACAGACTACCCGGAGAAATACCGGAATCCCCGGAGTGGGGATGCGCGTCGTTCTCCAAGTACCAGAAGTAGAGAATAAACAGGGGTTAACAGGCCGACGCCCGCATAACAGGGGATTAAGACGGGTGAGGGTCAGCAAGCTGGCAGGGACCTGGTAATGCCGACCTATCTTCGCTATACCATATCCATCCCCCCCTTCCAAACACCCATCCTTACATCCTACTTCACTTACTCATCCCCCACTACCTCGAGCCATGGCCCCCCCGACACTCCCTCCCCACTCTAATATCCCGTATCCCCCCCTTACCTTCCCGCAACCAGCCCTTCCCTCTACCACCGGGGGCACCAGTTCCAAAACGTCATAATACTTACGGTTTACCACCCCTCCCGACGCCACGTACTTGGCCCCTAGCCAGAGCATATCCACAAACGTGCCTAGTCCCGTACCCAAGTAACTCCCTAGTCGGGTCCCGCCCCAGCGAAACCATCCGCCAAAACGACACTTGAGACACCACCTGAATACGGCCCCAAAGCTCTCCCCCACAACGCCCACAGGACCTCAGGCCTTTGTCCCAACACGCGACCATAGTAAACAAAACGACCTTAAGCCTGTTTGGGACAACAAACCCTACGGAAATCGTGCAAGGAGCGTAGGAGAATGTCACTATGCCCATACCATTAAGCCATTGAGTTGGCACAGTACCGCAAGAAGCACCCCCGGCGGGTGCTCGACTGCATGCACTGAAGGAATACGAACATCCACCAAGTCCCCGCTTCGGCCGAACCCTAATTAGGAGGCCTGACAGCGAACAAATGGCGGGCACATAAACAGGCGGGGCGTTACAGGTGGTAGTTCAAATTCGCGAGAACCGACATGGCCAATACCTCCAAAATGTTGATGAAAAAAAAAGGGTGCAACGAGACACCGCCGGCCACGTAACTCAGAGAAAGGCAATCTAGCCCACGCGCTAGGAAGCGAAGCATGTTCTAGAACAACTGCTCGGGCAAAGGTGATGGCACGGCCAGAATAGGACGCCTGAGCCAACACAAAGCTTCCCAGACTAAGGAGTCCCGTTAGAGAATCACTAGGCCCCGGTCGATACGCTAGCTTATACCCGGAACCCCAGGGGAACAGCGACGCGGCTGCGAAATCACAGTGACACTGGGGGCGCTACGATAGACGGGGTGGGATAGCTCGAGTTAGGTGCACCTAGAGCAACGGCCCCACAACAAACAAAGTTGCAGTAGGACTGTTTCCTTAGTCCCCTTCAGGAAGGTCATCCCCCTCTCAGAGAGTCGATTACGGAGAACGGATCTCTCTCTTCAGCTTGGCATCGCGGTGTCGTGCGCAGTTGGCTAATCCGCGTGTCAGTGGCGCAGTTTGTAGAACGCGTTGCCCTGTATTCCGGATTGAGAAGTCGTCTTTTTGCGGAAAGGATGGTGAGAATGAGGACTGTTTACATTAGGAAGTGGAGATGATGACTAATTGACGCATAGAAATATATAGTTGGTGGGCTCGTCTCCCAGTGCCAATTGGGCATGGAACTTCCAAAACACTTTGAGCCTCGAGGAGCAGTACAGATTAACAGCCAGGTAACAGGGTTGAGGTTGTTGGGCCGTGCCCTAATTTTCATCTTTGTTACTATAATTATACCCCTCCCCTTTTGTTCTTTGTTCTCCCCAGGTAAACAGCAAAGGCCTCAGTGAATTTCGCCATGACCCGCCCTTCAAATCCACATCGAAATTCACGTCTGCACACTTCCGTTTCCATCCGTTCCAATCCTCACATGTATCACTCGCAGCTTGAGAAGCCTTCAAGAACTGTCCCCCAAATGATACACGGAGGGGGCAACAGAGCGCGCCACACAGGCAGGCACGCGCACACAGGCAGGCAGACCTCACCATGCAGGCGCAGGCAGTGCGCGGTCGCACACCGCAGGCGCTCGCACAGCAGGCAGGCGCGCGCATGAGGCCGCGGCAGGCGCTCGCACACAGGCAGTCGCGGCACACAGGCAGGCGTCGCGCACACAGGCAGGCACGCGCACAGAAAGACACCAACACACGGCACGCGCGCACACAGACACACACACAGGCACGCGCACAGACACACACACAGGCACGCGCGCGCGGGACAGCACGGACATACGACACAACACCCAGTCTCGACTCACAGAGCACACAGGCCACACGGCACCGCACACCAGTCACGCGCACAGACACACCCACACATGCACGCGCAGCTACACGCCACACACACACAGTCACGCGCACACTTCATTTGCACGCGCACACGGCAGGCGCGTCGTCACGACAGCAGGCGCGCGTCACACAGGTCAGCGCGCGGCCAACGAGGCAGGCGCGCGCACACAGGCAGGCGTCGCTCACATCATGCAGGCGCGCGCCAGCAGGCAGTCGAGGGCGCGCGCACATCAGGCAGGCACTCGACCATACATACACACACCAAGCCAACAGGTCATCGCAGCAACACCATTGCCACTGCTCACATACAACCACCAGTCACTCGCAACGAGGAGCACACACACGGATTCACGTGTCTCGCGTCCGGGGACACACGCACCACACACGCACGCTCACATACACACACACCCAGCTCACGCACAGACACACACACACTATGCACGACGCACAGACACACACACACAGGCACGCGCACAGACACACCACACAGCACGCGCACAGACCACACACACCCACAGTCACAGACACACACACACCAGCAGGCCCGCGCACCATACACACACACCCACACAGTCCAACTCGCACATACAACACACACCCAGGCACTCGCACATACACACACGCACAAATCACCAGGCCCGCGCCTACAGACACACACACACACACACCGTCCGCGCACATTCACGCTCGCACACCACCAGCACTCCACATACACACACACACACATGGTCACGTCTCCAAGACACTCACACACACACAGGCACGACGCACTAGACAACACCACAGGCAACGCCACAGACACACACAACAAGGCACGCGCACAGACACACACACACACACAGGCACACGCACAGGAGCCAAAAAAAAGCCGACGCACATACACGGCACGCGCACCAGCACGGCCAGACACACACAGGCACGCGTGCAGCACACTGCATTTGTTTTGGATTCGTTATTTCTCCTATTCTGTCCGTCTCTATTTTTTTTTCACCCTGAATCCTATAAACTGGGTGTACAGTATTATTATTTTTTTTTTAATGCTACAAATGAGCCGAAAACCTAAATGATTCCGGCTGCTGACTCACAAAGGGAAACTTAAAGCAGCAAAATATGTGAAATCATATTTTCTTTTAATAATCAGTTTGAAGTATTGGATAATAGTGATTTGTTTGTAATTCAGCTCCATGCCATGTTTAATGAGTGTTAATATCTGAGCATCCTTTGATGTCTAGTCTACGCGTGGTTTAGTCACCTCCCCAGCAGTGCAAGATTTTTGCAACACTTTTCCTGTTTGTGATCATTTGTAGTAGTTTTATGCTGCAAACTGTAACAATAGATATGTTACCTAGTAATATAGAGAGATACATTGTAGCTGCGGAGTTACACTGACCGAAGGAGTGATTGAAACTGTAAGGCGGCCATATGTTAGGTACACAATGACAATCATCTACAAATAAATAAATAAAATGGAGGCCGGGAAGAGAATGTAGTGTAGCTCATTTAAAGAAAGACCTTCTATGAACAGATTAAGGCTGCGATTATGCCGGTTCCTCCCTCACGCGCTGCGCACGCCCGGCCTGCACTGCGCACGCCCCGGCACTGCGCACGCCCCGGCACTGCCGGCGACACTGAGGCCTGGTCATGAAGTCACGTGAGCGCTTCGCCCTCATTTGGGCTGAACCTCTCACATTATTCGGCCGTCGCTCGGGGGAAATCAATTTCCCAGATCTGCTCTATATTCGCACCCTTGGCCGCGTGGTCGCGCACACTCGTGCGTCGCCCGGCCGGCGCAACACTCAAGGCCATGTGATGGTCCTAGTGCGTGGCGCCTCACGTGAGAGTACACTGGAAACACGTGGCCTTATTCCACCGCTGGGTGGCTTGAGTTGAGCACCCCCAGCAGTCAGGTTTTCAGGATTCCCTGCTTCAGCATAGGTGGCTCCATCAGAGCCTCCTGTGCTGAAGCAGGGACTGAGCCATCTGTGCTTAAGCATGATGATTGTGCCACCTGTGCTGAAGCAGGGATATCTTGAAAACCTGATCTGTTGGTGGGGGGGGGGGGGGGAGAAGGACTGAGGACTGGAGTTGAGCACCCTGTGCTGAAGCAGGGATATCTTGAAAACCTATCTGTTGGGGGGGGCTGCTGACTGGAGTTGAGCCCCCGCCCGCCTTTAAACGTGCAGGTTTTTTTTTATGACGACAAGAATGCTTAAAACGTATTAAAACGCATGGAGAAGTGTTTAATATAATTCTGCGACACAAATGTGCATCACTGTATATAGCAACTTTTTACCTATTTCATGTCTCCCGAGTTGAATAGGAAGGTATTTTCAGTTGTAAAGGGAAAAAACACTCTTTCTAATATAAACCCCCTCTCTGTGAAATCCTTATTCTGTCTGGTGTGGCATATACAGAACATGGCCTATACAAACATGCCCCACTATACAGAACATGGCACTATACAGAACATGGCACTATACAGAACATGGCCTATACATAAGGCACTAACAGAAATGGCACTATACAGAACATGGCACTATAACAGAACATGGCAGGTCACATCTAGATGCAGGAAGCATTAAAATGAGATTTCTTGGCATGGATATGCTGAATTGCAACCCCTACTGCCCAGTTGTACGCCCCCTACGTGTACAGTCTGTTTCCTGTTGTTTCCTAGCGATTTGTGCGTGATAATAACCCGTTTTCATGTAGAAACTTGGATTGAAGCTCTCCGGGGCAGGGATTTCCTTCCCTATTGTCTGATTTTGTTGCCTTTATTGTATATAATCTCCCTGTACTGTGTTTCCTCTTTTGTAAGTAGCTGCGTATAACCAGCAGTGCGACTGGCCCCTGAGTACACAGTGGCGCTAAACGACGCCAAGCACCGTATGTAATGCGCGTATGTTTATATAGCGCCATCCACATAAAAAGCAGCGATTTACAGCACTAATGCACAGGCACATACTGGGAATAAGCGCTTCAGACATAAAAGTAACACTAGGAAAAGGAGTCGCTGCTCCCAAGAGCTTACAGTCTAAGTGCTAAGTGGCAGGACATAGAGACCGTAGGAGGGGATGTGTGTTGTGACGCACTCAAACTATGTGTTCCCTTCCAATAAAAGTCTCCTCCTTTTCTCTCCATCTCGCCCAGGATGCAAGAAACCGGGAGCGATCCGAAACCTAGAGACCTCGTACCAAAAACAGGACGTGCGGCTGGCTGGCGGGGAAGACGTACGCACAAATGAGCAGGCAACAAAAAATCGCCTGTATGTGTTTTACTAGCAGCCATAATGTCGTCGTCTCGGCGACTGGCTTCTATCGTTGTTACGTGTTATCCGATCAGTCTTCCGCCACTAGACCAAACGGCACTCATGGAAAGGTCACAAGGTCGCACGGTACGACGGTGGCCTCTGTTTTCGGAGATTTTACAACAGTTGGATCATGGGATGGGTGGGATAGTGGTGGGCCAACGGGGTTCATATCTGGCGTCAAATTCTATGTTTCTCTTTGGAGAACATCACTAGGGACAGTCTGAAGGGGACGGCCCATGTTTACTAGTAGTACTATGTTGTGACACACCTTCCAGTCCATTCAAGGGCGTTTGCTGGCAGGCGTCCGACGTTCGTACATACTCCGCAACAATCTTTATTGTTATTTCCATTAGAGACTGTGCTTTTAAAGGGGGTGAATTCAGTTGAACCCCAAGGTCGGCTCCCTGACCTTGGGCAGTCCTCACGGATCACCGAAGTGTAGGCACTCGCGGCAGGTCTTGTCATGTAGGAATAATATCATATTCATTCCATACAAGGATCAACGTTGTGGTCCACTCTTGGACATTTGATCGAAACGTTGACCTTTTATGTAATTAATATTTTCCTACATTACAGGACCCATGAGTGGACGACACTTTGTTGGATACGGATCCCCCCTGGAGTTCGTTGGTCTGTATGTATACCGCAGTACCGCGACCCTCTTGCCAAAGGACATCTTGGGCATGTCCTCTTCAATATCCCTGTGCCCAGGCACCAACAAATATAACTCTTTGGGGCAGGTCCTCGTTTTGCCTACCAAATGTTATGTGCAGCAGTGCCCACATGTTCATCCACGGTCACAATCCGAGGAGATCATTAGAATATAGGTAAAGTTACCATGGTTATTTAAGTTTTAAATGGGTGAAGGCTACAGCTAAGATCCCAACTCTAATCTGTTTTTTGTTTGTCGTCCTGGGCAGAGAGAGGCTGCGGACACACGAGTCATCAGGCAAATTAAAGCTCTCCCCAGAACAGCATTGGGACTTCACAGCAGAAACTTGAAGGACCCTGGCGAAATTGGAAGAGGAGCGTATGAGTCCGTAAACAAAAATGATGGTCAAACCGAGTGGACAAATCATGGCCGTCAAAGTGAGTGGCGGGCCGTTCTTCTCTCATAATGGTTTTTGGTGAAGGCCTGGTCAACCATTGGGATTCTCTAATGATGTTCACATAACATCCGAGGAACCGCAAGACGGGGGTAACAACGTGAGGTCCTTTGGACCTGCACACTGAACGACACGCAAGGACGGGGATCAACATGAGCTCCTTGTGACCTGCCTCTTCACTGAACATCGCAAGGACGGGGATAACACGTGAGGTCTTTGTGACTTGCAAGCTGACCATATTCGCAAGCGAGGGAATCAACGGAGGTTTGTCATTAGTGAAAACACGACGCGGTTTGAGTCCTAGTGACGCAGAACATCCCAGATGGGGTACACCGTGAGTGTCCTGGCCCTTCAAGTGAACACATGAACCTCGCAAGGACGGGGTAACAACGTGAGGTCACTTGTTACTCTAACTAACATCGCAAGGAGTGGGATACAACGTGAGGTCCTTGTGACCTTCACTTAACACCTCGCAAGGAACGGGGATCAAACGTGAGGTCCTTGTGACCGTCACTGAACACCGCAAGGACGGGGATACAACGTGAGGTCCTTGTGACCTTCAGTGAACACCGCAAGGACGGGGGTACAACGTGAGGTCCTTGTGACCGTCACTGAACATCGCAAGGACGGGGATACAACGTGAGGTCCTTGTGACCTTCAGTGAACATCGCAAGGACGGGGATACAACGTGAGGTCCTTGTGACCGTCACTGAACATCGCAAGGACGGGTATACAACATGAGGTCCTTGTGACCTTCAGTGAACATCGCAAGGACAGGGGTTCAACGTGAGGTCTTTGTGACCTTCAGTGAACATCGCACGGACAGGGGTGCAACGTGAGGTCCTTGTGACCTTCAGTGAACATCACAAGGATGGGGGTGCAACGTGAGGTCCTTGTGACCTTCAGTGAACATCATGCCTTGTTTGCTAGTTTTTTTTAGGGGATATCACATTCACTGCTCCACAGAAGGGGACACTCCTCTTTCTTTTACACCACCATTTATGACCGACGAGGAGCCTTCCGCTGCTTGCCTTATGACATTCAAAGGGTTAATATGGGTAATGCACCGCTACTAATGCATTGCCTTTTGAAGTGAATCGAAAATCTGATTTAACTGCGGGTTCAAACACTTATCAACATATTGAATATGGTTGTGCGTGTTTTTGAACCCTCTGCTCCAGGGATCTTGGCCACACCAAATTATAGGGACGATGGTCATTCACGAACATGCAATAAGATCAAGGGTTTCCAGTCTGCAGGACTTTGGGGTAGCACCAGTGATTCATATACTTTATATGCTGAGATTCTTCTGCCTGGAGCTGACGTCTTCTCAAGTGCATTGGATCCTGAATGCCACCTACAAAACCTTATAAAATACGGCGTACGTCATAAGGGCCCCCCAGTGTCCCACCCTTAATGACATACGCTGAACGGCTTTACCAAAGGAAGTGGCTTCTGCTAATTGCATTTCTTTTCTTTTTTCCCCATTTCACAGAGAATTCGATCAACAGTGGATGAGAAAGAACAGAAGCAGCTCCTGATGGATCTTGATGTGGTGATGAGGAGCAGCGACTGCCCGTATATTGTTCAGTTTTATGGGGCACTGTTTCGAGAGGTGAGTACTGTTCCATACTACAGATCATGCTGTTGGACCCATCGGTCGGAATTCTCCATGCAACAAAAACCTTGAAACACTCTTGTGTGTCGGCTCTACAGGTATCTTCTTGCACGAACCTTTCAGAAACCCAGCATTAACTGCCCAGGCTGAGGATTTTTGGTCCTTATGTAATATTCTTGGAAGCGGTCTTCTCCTTGTAAGGGAAGAATTAAGTCCCACCGACGGTTTTGTAGTATAGAAGGAAAAAAGTCAGACTGAATGGACGAGGCGTTCTCTGTCCGCTCCTGTTTCTATGTGTAAACCTATTGGCTTTGCACCACCAGATTGTAGCTCAAAGTTCTAGTAGCTGTGTTGACCCTGGAGACGTTTAGGTTTGTTGTAGCTGTTGATGCCTTTTTTAATGTCATAGATACAGAGCTATTGAAACCTCACAGGTCTCCTCTTCATGTGTATTCTAATATGATAAATGCTTAAAGCAGATCTGTTGTACAGACTTCCTTCGTATCTAGGCTGACACAGTCGGGTCAGGCTTTCATGCTGGTTTTAATCCCAATGTCGGCTGTTGTGACGTTTCCCGCTAACATTTCCGTGCTTCTGTTTCAGGGAGACTGCTGGATCTGCATGGAACTGATGTCTACCTCGTTTGACAAGTTTTACAAATATGTATATAGTATATTAGACGATGTTATTCCTGAAGAAATTTTAGGCAAAATCACTTTAGCTGTGAGTATACGTTCTGTTTGTGGATTTCTTGCACGGCTTAAGTGAACAGAGCTGTTTCCTCTGTTGTGAAGGATTCTGGGTAGAGCGTGCCGACGTTTCCCGCGATAGGGAAGCGTTCATGCAAAGTTAAATAAATCTGAAGAGGGGAAAGATTACGCTTAAGTATAAAAAGGGAGAAATTATGCAGAATTTTGCAGCGTTTGGTAACCCTTATCTTTGGGAAAACGGCCAGACTTGAAATCCCTTAAAATATGTTTTAGGCTAATTTTAATCACTTAGGCTCTTGTGAAAGCTTTAGGCTGCGCTTATAGTGCCGGCAGCAGCGTCGCGACGTCGCGTCGAAACAAATGCATTGCCGCCGTCGCGTGCGCTTATAGTAAGCGCGGAGCGACGGCTTGGTCGCGATCGCTGGAGGTCGTCTCAATTTAGAAGCGCAGCCTTAGTCTGAGAGTAACGCAATTGCACAGGAAGGATGGCGTTTGAATTCAGTACCTATTCCGCTCTCTGCCCACACCTTCTAGTATCATCCCTTCTTCATTCCTTTTCAGACTGTGAAAGCGTTGAACCACTTAAAAGAAAACTTGAAAATAATTCACCGAGGTGAGAAAATACGGGTTTGTTGGGCTCCGTAAAGCGAGTAGTAATGAGAATAATTAAAACCTATGCTGCTGTAGGAATCCAGCGTAAACCAATACGCCAATTGCTGCCCTTTAGCTTCAGCGTTTATAGGGACAATCCCTGATAGCTGTCCAACATTTTGTAAATAATTGAACAATGTAAGTGGCTTCCTCCAAGAAATGTAACCACCCTAAAAGCACAGGCGGCTGGTTTTTGTTTCTTTAGACATAAAGTACAAATCCTTTTTCTTTGGGGCCTCCGAATGGAAGAGTGTTTTTCCCACCCTGTCCTAATCAGAGAACCAATACAGATAAGGGGAGGGGGAGATTGAGCCACCTGTGCTGAAGCAGGGATATCCTTAAAACATGGCCTGTTGGTGGCTCTTGAGGACTGGTGTTGGCCTCCCCGTGTCATAGTCCGGTCGAGATCGGTCCGTTCTAACAATGTGTGTGTGTGCGTGTGTGTGTGCGCGTGTGTGTGTGCGCGCGTGTGTGTGTGCGCGTGTGTGTGTGCGCGTGTGTGTGTGCGCGCATGCAACAAAAAACCTTGAAACACTCTGTGTGTGCGGGCCTCTATACAGGTCTCTTTTGCACGAACCTTTCAGAAACCCAGCATTAACATGCCCAGGCTGAGGATTTTTGGTCCTAGTAATATCTGGAAGCGGTCTTCTCCTTGTAAGAGGCAAGATAGAAGAATAGTCCCCACCGACGGTTTTGTAGTATAGAGGAAAAAAGTCAGACTGAATGGACGAGGCGTTCTCTGTCCGCCTGTTTTATGTGTAAACCTATTGGCTTTGCACCACAGATTGTAGCTCAAAGTTCTAGTACTGTGTTGACCCTGGAGAAGTGCGAGTTTGGTTGTTGTAGCTGTTGATGCCTTTTTTAATGTCATAGATACAGAGCTATGAAAACTCACAGGTTCCTCTTCATGTGTATTCTAATATGATAAATGCTTAAAGCAGATATGTTGACAGACTTCCTCGTATCTAGGCTGACACAGTCGGGTCAGGCTTTCATGCTCGGTTTTTAATCCCAAGTCGGCTGTTGTTTGTGACGTTTCCCGCTAACATTTCGTGCTTGTTTCAAGGGAGACTGCTGGATCTGCATGGAAACTGATGTCTACCTCGTTTGACAAGTTTTACAAATGTATATAGTATATTAGACGATGTTATTCACTGAAGACAATTTTAGGCAAAAATCACTTTAGCTGTGAGTATACGTTCGTTGTGGATTTCTTGCACGGCTTAAGTGACAGAAGGCTGTTCCTCTGTTGTGAAGGAATTCTGGTGGTAGAGCGTTGCCGACGTTTTCCCGCGATAGGAAGCGTTCATGCAAAGTTAAATAAATCTGAAGAGGGGAAAGATTACCGCTTAAGTATAAAAAGGAGGAGAAAATTATGCAGAATTTTGCAGCGTTTGGAACCCTATCTTTGGAAAACGGCCAGACTTGAAATCCTTAAAATATGTTTTAGGCTAATTTTAATCATTAGGCTCTTGTGAAAGCTTTAGGCTGCGCTTATAGTGCCGTGCGGCAGCAGCGTCGCGACGTCGGTCGAAACAAATGCATTGCCGACGTCGCGTGCGCTTATAGTAAGGCGAGGAGCGACGGCTTGTCGCGATCGCTGGAGTCGTCTCCAATTTAGAAGCGCAGCCTTAGTTGGAGAGTAACGCAATGCACAGGAAGGATGGCGTTTGAATTCAGACATTCGCTCTCTGCCCACACTTCTTAGTATCATCCCTATCTTCATTCCTTTTCAGAGTAGAAAGCGTTGAAACCACTAAAGAAAACTTGAAAATAATTCACCGAGGTGAGAAAATACGGGTTTGTTGGGCTCCGTTAAAGCGACGTAGTAGATGAGAATAATTAAACCACGTTGCTGAGTAGGAATCCAGACGTAACCAATACGCCAATTGCTGCCCTTTAGCTTCAGCGTTTATAGGGGACAATCCCTGATAGCTGTCCAACATTTTGTAAATAAATTGAACAATGTGGTAAGTGGCTTCCTCCAAGGAAATGTAACACCCTAAAAGCACAGGCGGCTCGGTTTGTGTCTTTCTTTAGACATAAAGTACAAATCCTTTTCTTTGGGGCCTCCGAATGGAAGAGGTGTTTTCCCACCACTGTCCAAATCAGAGAAACCAATTACAGATAAGGGGAGGGGGAGATTGAGCCAACCTGTGCTGAAGCAGGGATATCCTTAAAAACATGGCATGTTGGTGGTCTTGAGGACTGGTGTTGGACCTCACAAGTGTCATAGTCGGTAGAGATACGGTCCGTATCTAAAATGGTGTGTTGAGTGCGTGTGTGTCGGTCGCCGCGTGTGTAGATTGGGCGTGTGGGCTGATGAGAGTGTGTGTGTGAGAATGGCTGGTCGTGTGCGGGCACAGAGTGGTGTGCGTGTGCGCGTTGTGGTGCTGCGAGATGGGTGCACGTGTGTGTGTGAGCGCGTGGTGTGCGAGAGTGGTGTGAGAGCGCGTGTTGTGACGCGCTGTGGGTGCGAGAGCTACTGTGTGTGTGTGGAGATGGTTGCCGTTAGTGCGTATGTTGCGCTGGTGTGTGTGCGCGTCGAGTGGGTGTGTGCCGGTTGTGTGTGCCTGTGTGTGTGTGCGCGTGTGTGTGTGCGCGCATGATCACCTATTCCTTATTTTGCAGACATCAAACCTTCCAATATTCTTCTGGATTTAAACGGAAACATTAAACTCTGTGACTTTGGCATTAGTGGTCAGCTGGTGGACTCCATCGCTAAGACCCGAGACGCCGGATGCCGACCGTACATGGCCGTAAGTTATTGGTTATTACCCAATTGTTTGCTGTGCCCTCTGTCTTTTTGCTTGTCACAGAATTTGATGCACCCCAGCAGGTACGTTATCTCATTCATCCCCAGCACCTCCTGAGGGTGACACTCTAAGCTGACAAGCGCATGGGGCATGGGAAACTCCAGCAGCAAAATGACATTATTATGGGGACATGAGGAGGGAAGTTCCAAATGCGCAGAAACTCATCATCAAAATAGGAAATATATAGAGAAAAAAAAGAAAAAACACAATAGTATAATACTGTTAAAATCAGTCAAGGTGAAAAGGTAATACACTCACATTGGGCGAGGTCACATTGGGCGAGGTCACATTGGGCGAGGTCACATTGGGCGAGGTCACATTGGGCGAGGTTAAGCGAGCATCTCGGTTGTTTAAGTGAACCACACTGATGCGCAGGAATCTCTGCATGCAGAATATATCTGGTGGTGCAGACCTTGTCATATGGCAGGCGTCGCAGCGTTCGTGCAGGCTCCTCATCAGCAGGATATTCCCAATAGAGAGAGAGGACACAATATAGGGTAATACTGTATAAGGAAACATTAAATGCTTGAGCCAAATGAACACTCGCATTAGAGTAAAAGTAAAAAGCTTAGATGGTTATTGAAGTGACCAACTTATACAGGTTGTACTGGAATCGCTGAAAATTCAAAGCAAAAAACAGGAAAGGAGCAGGAAACAAAGGAATTAAATCTTTATATAAAAAACAAAAACCAGAAGGCACAGAAGCTTACAAAGAACTGCTCCAACGCCTAATAACCCCCAGTGATGGCCATACACCAGGGGTTAAGGACAGAGAAGGCGACAGTGCTACAGACAGCACCCAGGGGTCTCCTGCTATCTGTATAGGGGTGAAATAAAGCCCCAACGCGTTTCGTCTTAACATCCCCATGGAAGAAGTATTTCAAGACGAAACGCGTTGGGGCTTTATTCACCCCTGTACAGATAGCAGGAGACCCCTGGGTGCTGTCTGTAGCACTGTCGCCTTCTCTGTCCTTAACCCCTGGTGTATGGCCATCACTGGGGGTTATTGGGCGTTTGGAAGCAGTTCTTTGTATAGCTTCTGTGGCCTTCTGGTTTTTGTTTTATATTATAAAGATTTAATTCCTTTTTTCCTGCGTCCTTTTCCTGTTCTTTTGGAATTTTTCAGCGATTCCAGTACAACCTGTATAAGTTGGTCACTTCAATAACCATAAGCCTTTTTACTTTTACTCTAATGCGAGTGTTCATTTGGCTCAAGCATTTAATGTTTCCTTATACAGTATTACCCTATATTGTGTCTCTCTCTATTGGGAATAATCCTGATGATGAGGAGGCCTGCACGAACGCTGCACGCCTGCCATATGACAAGGTCTGACCACCAACAGATATATCTGCATGCAGATTCCTGCGCATCAGTGTGGTTCACTTAAACAACCGAGCTGCTCGCTTAACCTCGCCCCATGGACCTCGTCCCAAGTACCTCGACCATGTGACCTCGCCCAATGTGACCTCGCCCAATGTGACCTCGCCCAATGTGACCTCGCCCAAGTGACCTCGCCAATGTAACTCGCCTCCCCAATGTGAGTGTCATTACTTTTTCACCTTGACTGTTTTTAACAGATTTACTTGTGTTTTTTCTTTTTTCTCTATATTTTTCCCATTTTATGAGTTTCTGCGCATTTGGAACTTCCTCCTCAACCAACACAAGTAGCTCTGAACGAACCCATTTGCGTTCCAGTGCGGCCCCCATCAAGGAAATGTACATAGTTGGACTGTTACGTATCCTTCCAGTTCAGGACTTTTGCGCTTGTTCTTTCCCCTTTTATCTCTATTATGGGGACATGACCTTTTGTTTTATTTCCTTTAAGCGTACAGTATCACTGCCGTGAGTTCTCTGGGGTTTCTGTGTAATAAAGGTGTTTGGGAGCGGGTTGTGGGTTGTGATGGCTTCTGAGGGACCATTCTTTACAGACGAAATTATAATGTGCTGAGCTTTGGAGAATTGGTCCGGGTGCCAAAGATAGAAAGGAAGTTCATTGTACCAGCTCTGTGATTCATCTCTCCGGGGCCCTCTCCTCACGATCCCCGGCGGAATCCTCCGTCCACACTCGCCCTCCTCGTCACCCCGGCCCTCTCGTCTGCCCCCGGCCGGCGAACGCCTCATGCCCGTCGGCGTCGACACATTCCACTTAGCGACTCCCCTCTCGGTCATGTCGCACATCTCGCCTCCCTTTTTGAAACTGCCACATGTGTCGCACAGCTCCCTCCAGGCTCATTCCGCAGTCTGATGCCAGTTCATATTTCTTCTCTAGGACCCAAGTTTTGTATTGCGCAGCACAGTTACGCCCTCATGATGTCATAATGCAGCCCTTTCCCGCTTGGTGCGGGAGCAACCTCTATCATATCACACACTAAACGATACTACCACCACTTCGGGCTCCTTCAGTTCACCTCACTCAGAGCCTACCGAGTCCACTAGCCTACCCGGGACCCTCTTATCACCTCCAATAGGTACACGATTATGCCGTTGACACTTCCCAATTCTAGTTGACGTAAACGCCAAAAAGGGCTTCCATTGAAGGCATATCTCTCAATCTGTCTGTGCGTGCCGTCATGCTGCGCGTTTTACCGTTCTCCTCCATCTTCCCGTAGAATAATTGCCCTCACTTGTTATCACTTATTAAGCCCGTACTGCCTCTTGCTCCCCACATCTCCTTTACCATCCCACAAGCCACTTCCCTCCTCCCCGGGCCCGTTCACAATCCCACCCGCGGGCCCGCTCCACCCCACCCGGCCGGCCAGGGCACTTCCCCATCCCCCCGGGGGCCTTCACTTCCACCCCCCCGGGGCCCGGGCCTCATCCACCCCCCCCCGGGGCCGGGCCCTTCCTCCACCCCCCCCGGGGCCGGGCCCTTCCTCCATCCCCCGGGGCCGGGCCCTTCCTCCGTCCCCCCGGGGGCCCTTCCCTCACTCCCGGGGGCCTTGTAAAGCTGGTCGGCGCGCTTGTTCCTGTAGCTGCGCCATTGAATCCCCTCGTTTCGTATCAAACCGGCCAGCACTCACGAAATTTCGACTATTGGGTCTAGATGTGGGACCCCGGAGGTCGCCACTTTTCCACGCACCCAGTTCTTCAATTAAGTTCCCTACCAGTTAGAGCAAACACGTAAGTTGGCCCCGAACCAATCCCCGTTCTACGGCCCGCCCGGTACAATATGGGGGACACATGTCCGCTGGGAATATCGAGCAAGGACACCCCCCAGCCACCAGGGCGAGTCACGCATTAACGCAACAAGTTTTACGTATAGCGCCAGTTTTATTAAGTACGCCAAATACACGTTATACCAAGTATCTAATCTCCTAATCCTTGTCGAGGAGGTGTGGCCTGAATTGCAAAATAGGCACAAGGTTTGCGCCTTAGGCCTGATCTACGATTCTGCATTTTAGCCTTCCACAGTCGCCAGGCACCATATGGCGTAACATACTGCGGCCGTGCGGGCACTTGGCATGCTAGGGGTCCTTGTAGGTAGCAGGTACATCATTCGTTCATTTTCCGGTGAGTGATCGGGCTCTGACGGATCGGCCAGCCCGATCGAGACGGAAGTAGAGGTGCCTGGCGCCAGTCGCATCATCTGATCGCTCACATGACGCGGTGGTGGCCGGAGTTTGATATGACCTGAAGCGGTTAGGAAGAACCAGCGCACTGGTTTAGCGTTCTATTTACCATTTGGGTTTTGGCGATACTTGGGAACGTGGGGGGTGGGGGAAACGGAGGTGGCCTTCTAAATGGGCACCGAGAGCATCACTCTGGTAGAAACTATCCGTATCCAAGCCAGGTTGGGAACTAGACAGGGTGTGGCAAGAATGAATTCTACATCATGTGAGCGCGCAGTGAAGTCACGCCGTTGAAAAGAAAAAAAAAGTTCCTGACACGTCCCACGTCATGGGCAACGGTGTACGGGGCTCTTCCATGTGCCCGCGCGCTCACGGGGACAGGAACTGACAGCACGGAGGGGGACGTGGCCAGGGACTCCCTATCTCACATTACAGAGGGCACTGACGCCTGGGGCTTGCAGGGGACGTTCAGTTGGAAGCGGTTGTATAACACGTGTGTGTGTGTGACTGTGTGGTAGATGCATGTGTGTGGTATGGTGCTCTGGTGTTTTAGTGTGGTGATGTGTGTGGATGATGTGATGTTGTGTGTGTGTCGTGTGGTGTGTGTGTGTGGATGTGGGTGTGTGTGATGTGTGTGTGTGGTGTAGTGTGTACATTGCGGAACCACCTTAGGGGAAAAAAAAATATATATATGTGCTTAATTACAGGTAGAAAAAATTTGGAAGGTGTTAAATGTACTGGACCTGCACACACACACACCACTGATACAGGGGCGATGCTAGCAACACGGACAGGGAAACACACACACTGATAAGGCAGATGATTATTACACTAGACAGACAGACAGAGACACACACACAACACACGCATGCCACATAACCGATACAGGGAGATGTTATGCCACAGACAGACAGAGACACACACACACACGCATTGAACATACACCGATACAGGGCGATGATATTGCACAGACAGACAGAGAGACACCAACACACACGCAGATTGAACATACACCGATACAGGGCGATGATATTGCACAGACAGACAGCTGTATGTCTGTATATGTGTGTACATTTTATATTTATATCTAGTTTATAACAGACACAAACACACGGGATTATGCAATCTAATGCAAACAAGGCAAGTGATTACGAATGGCCGGGTGGTCATGTCACTGCCTTTGGAAAAAGGGGAATGTCGGTCCGTGTCCCAGAGGTCACCTTGAGACTGTGGGCATGTTACATTGTCACTCTATGACCCACTAATGAATATTATGCAAAGCTTTTCTGTACGCAAGTTTCAGACGTAGGGATAATGGCAGCGTTCATTGCTGTATCCCTAACTGAGCGTGCTGTGACATGAAAACGCAATGATGGGCCTGTATAATGACTGGATGAATGTATTGCGCAGGCTGTATAATGACTGGATGAATGTATTGCACAGGCTGTATAATGCTGGTATTATTTTTGCACAGCTGTATAATGACTGATGAATGTAATTTGCCAGGCTTATAAATGACTGGATGAAGATGTATTGCAACCGAGGCTTATAATTGACTGATAATGTCTTGCACCGTCTGTAATAATGCTGGATAATGTATTGCACAGGCTGTATAATGACTGGATGAATGTATTGCACAGCTGTATAATGACTGGGCTGATTTGGTTTGGCACAGCTGTATAATGACTGGATGATTGTCTTGCACATCTTCTATGACTGGATTAATGTATTGTCAACCGGCTGTATATGGAGCTGGATTGAATGTATTGCACAGGCTGTATAATGACTGGATGAATGTATTGCACAGGCTGTATAATGACTGGATTTAATGTATTGCACAGCTTATAATACTGGATGAATGTATTGCTACAGCTGTATAATGACTGAGAATGTATTGCCCAGCTGTATAATGACTTGAATTAGTTGTATGCACAGCTGTATATTGACTGGATTCTGTATTGCACAGCTGTTAATGAACTGGGTTTTGTATTGCACAGCTGTATAATACTGGATGAATGTTGATTGCCAGCTGTATGCCTGACTGTATGCATGTTTGCACAGGCTTTAAATGCGGATGAAATGTTTGCAACAGGCTGTATAATACTGGATGAATGGATTGGCACAGCTGTATAAATGGAACTGGATGATTATTGACACATGCTGATATTACTGAGATGAATTATTGCACAGGCTGTATAAATGACTGGATGAATGTTAATTCCAGCAGTCTGTAAATAATGAATGGATGAATGTAATTGCACAACCTGGTATACTGACTGCTGAATGTATTGCACAGGCTGTATAATGACTGGATGATTGTATTGCACAGGCTTTATATGACTGGAGAATGTATTGCACAGGCTGTATAATGACTGATTAATGTATCACACTGTGATATGACTGGAATGAATGTATTGCACAGGGCTGTAAATGCCTGCTGATGAATTGTTATTGCACAGGCTGTATATACGGATGATTGATTGCCAGCTGTAGTAATGATACTGAGAGGTATTTGCACAGGCTTATATGACTGAGATGGAAATGTATTGCACGAGGCTGTATAATGAGCTGGATAATATTGCACATGCTGTATAATGACTGGTGATTGTGATGCCACTGTAAAGTGACTGAATGAATGAATTGCACGGCTGTAAATAAAATGACTGATGAAGGTATTGACAGGCTTATAATTACTGATGACTCTATTGCACAGGCGGTATATGACTGATGGAATGTATTGCCCATGCTGTATCCTGACTGTATTGAATGTTTCACTGCTGTATATTACTGGGAGATGTATTGCACGCCCGCTGTAAGATGACTGGAATGAATGTATTGCACCATGCTGTATAATTACTGATGATTTGTATGCACGGCCCTGTAATAATACTGGTGATTGTATTTCACAGGCTGTATAATGCTGCTGGAGAATGTATTGCACAGGCTGTATGCTGACTTGTATGAATGTTATTGCACAGTCTGTTAAATGACTGGATGAATGTATTGCAACAGGGCTGTATAATGACTGGATGATGTATTGCACATGCTGTATAATGATGGATGACTGTATGCCGGCTTTAATACGGATGAATTATTGTGCACAGGCTGTATGATGACTGGATGAATGTATTGCACAGGCTGTATAATGACTGGATGAATGTATTGCACCGCAGTATACTGACTGGGATGAATTTATTGCACAGCTTTATAATTGACTGGATAATGTAATTGCACGAGCTGTATGATGACTGGATTGTGTATTTGCCCAAGGCTTGTAAATGACTGGATGATGTATTGCACAGCTGTTCTAAGACTGGATTAGGTTTGCCAGGCTGTAAATCTGTGAATGTATTCAAACAGGCTGTATAATGACTGGTATGTATTGCACGGCTGTATAATGACGGATGATTGTATGCACAGGCTTAAATGACTGATGATGTATTGGCCAGGCTGTATAATGACTATGAATAGTATTGCACAGCTGTATAATTACGATGAATGTTATTGCACAGCTGTATAATGACCTGGATGATTGTATTGCACGGCTTATAATTCTGGATGAGTGTATTGCAACCCATGCTGTATAATGACCTGGATGAATGTTAAGTGGCCAGGCGGTATATGACTGGATAATGTATTGCACATGCTGTAAATGAACTGTATAATGTATTGCACAGCTGTATTAAAATGACTGGATGATTGTTAGTTGCACACTGTATAATGACTGGATGATTGTATTCTCCCCCTCCCAGGTTCCCCTCTCCCCGGCTTACACATTAACTTCCAAAGTAGTAAAGGAATTCTGATGGAGTCTACAGATGGCCGACGAGCGGGGTCACCTGTATGTAAAGGCGGCGCGGGCGGCCAAAGTGGCCTTGCTCTCCCAGAGCTGTAACGGAGGCGAGGGGTTTAACAATACTACGCTCACTATCGACACATTGCAAACCTTTGGGATCAGCCAGAGGCAGGTTCCCGAGAGAGCAGCTGGTGTCTGACGCGCGGGAGACACGCGTGAGATGCTCGGGGGGGGCGCGCGGGTTACCTAAGGCAGACATGAGCTAAGCTTTATGGAATCTGCTAGCATGGGCACTGCGCCAACTCGCGTCGTGCTTTTTATCCAGCAGAAGTTCCACAGAACTATAGACCGGCAGCAAGCTCTCTCTCTGCTTCCGCGAGTAACCCGGGTATCCTCCTCAGCCCCAAACGCTGGAGAATGAGGTGACCCATCGCACGCTTAGTCATGGACATCGGCACGCCATTATTATTCTGCGAAGGCTTATGGCACAGCATGGCTCCAGGCCCTGCAGTTCCTACAGGTCTTAGAGACGGGAACGCCTAAATATTGATCCGTGCCCCCACGCCTTCACACCCGTACCATCGCTGGCCACTAGACGTTAGAGGTATCCTAATAGTGAGCATGACTGTACCTTTGTATGCAGAAGCATACACCGGTTCTAGTGTGTGTGTATAAATCATGATACACACAGCCTTGCACAACGCCCAAAGACACACCACACACACACATATATATAATGATATATTATATATATTACTTGAATTGGAGATGAGCCCCTGAAGCTGAACCCCAAGCTTCGGGGACCGCCCTGGTGCCAGTACTGGCTAAGAGAAAACAAAGAGGGCACGGGGTCACCCAACAGAAGCTGCCATGTCATGGTCGGCAGAGTGAGCTGACCCCAGGGGTTCCCCGTGAAGTTCCGCAACTAAAACCCACCTGGAACCTCGAATAAGGTACTCACAACATGTACAGCATACCCACCCTGTTTAAGGACACTCACTTTAAGTACAACCCTAGTATGTACCTTATCGTCCATAGGCAAACGGCAGCCACCATGCACCTTTCCAGCACGTCCTGACCAGCGCGCATAAACGCTCCCTACCTGTACCAAAGCTGCCTCAATGCGGGGAGACTATTAGATCCTGTTACAAATGCTTTATTAGATCATATGCACCTTATATGACGATTGCAGTACCGTACATTCTCAATAAGTTGGAAAAGGTAGGTGCTTTTCACTTTAAGTACCTGGTCGCTTTAGCATAATGCTCCGTCCCATTGCGTACGTTAATGCGGGTATGCCTGTAATTTTCAGGCTATTGCTGGTTTCATAAAACCCTTTTGGAGGTAGAAGCTCCGCACCCAGATTCCCACGGGCCCCTCCGCACTCGCGGGTCACATGACCACTGCTGCCTAAGTGGCACTCACGTTCACTGACCACTGCTTGCCGGTGCACTCACGGTCACATACCACGTCTTGCCTAGTGGCCTCACGTCACATGACCATTGCTGCCTAGTTGCACTCGCGTCACATGACCACGGCTGCCAGTGGCACTCACGGCACTGCCACGACTGCTGCCTAGTGGCACTGGAAGGTCACATACCATTCTGCCTATGGCACCACGGTCTACATGACCATTGCGCCTAGTGGCACTCACGGTCACATGACCACTGCTGCCTAGTGGCACTCGACGTCACATGACCACTGCTGCCTAGGGCTCACGTTCACCCTGACCACTGCTGCCTAGTTGTCGCCACGGTCACAGTACCACTTCTGCCTAGTGGCTCTCACGTCACATGGACCACTGCTGCCTAGTGCACCACGGTCAACATGACCACTGTCTGCCTATTGGCACTCACGGTCACCATGACGCACTGCCTAGTGGGCACTCACGGTCACATGAACCACTGCTGGCCAGGGCGCTCTACGTCACATGACACTGCTGCCGATAGTGTCGCTCACTGTCACTGACCACTGCTGCCTAGTGGCGTCACGGTCCACATACCACTGCTGCCTAGTGGCGTCACGTTCACATGACCCAGCTGCTGCAGTGGCGTCTCACGTCACGATTGACCAACTGCTGGCGGCTGCCTACGTGGCACTAACGGTCACATGACCACTGCTGTCCTATTGCCTGCTCCTCACGGTCATGTACCACTGCTTGCCTATTGCACTAACGTCCCAATACCACGCTACTGCTGCCTATGTGCGCTCACGGTCACATGACCGCTGTGCCTAGTTGCTCTCACGGTCACATGGAATCCCCTGCTGCCTAGTGGCCTCCGTTCACATGTACACTCTGCCTAGTTGGCCCTCACGTCACATACCGACTGCTGCCTAGTGGGCACTCACGTCACATGACCATGCTGCCCTAGTGGCGCTCAACTTCACATGACGCACTGCTCCGAGTGCGCTCAGCGGTCACATGACCACGGCTGCCTATTGGCGTCTCACGGTCAACAGGACCACTGCGCCTATTGGCACTCACGTCACATGGACCACTGCTGAACTAGTGCCTCCTCATGTGCTCCCTCACTGACGTAGTTCGTCCCCTTCCTCGATACCCAACGCTTAAAGCAGAGCCACGTCCATCCTCAAAGTGCCACCAACAGTTCGGGTATTAGGATACCCTGCTTCAGCACAGTGTGCAGTCAGTTCTGAGCCACCTGGTGCTGCAAGCAGGGCTTCCTGAAAACCTGACCTGTTTGTGGCCCTTAGGACTGGAGTTGACCCCCCTGAGTTAAGCTTGGCTCACTGGATAGAGGAGACCGCCCGTTTTCCGTATCACGCGTTATTGGCGTTGCTGCTTTTGAAGTCGCGATCTGTTTCACCTGTAAACTTGAAACCGGATGAGCTGTGTGCTGCTCCCGGAGAAGCAGAAATAGACATCGTCCCCTGCCGCAGATATTAACTGACCGGCCAGCGCGACTCGTACCGCGCCGAATCTCCCGAGCCTGCGAAACCCCGGCCCGTTGGTTCATTCCGTTTTTGTGGTTTTTTTTTCAGCACCGGAAAGGATTGACCCAGTGCCGTCACGAACAGTGGATATTCGTGCAATCTTGCGGTCCGACGTTTGGAGCTGTGCATTAACACTGGTACGTTGTGACTTCAAGGTCATTACCTGGTACTTGTGCATACAGGGGGCATTACACTGGTCGACTTTGACAACAGGCATTACACTGGGACGTTGTGCATCCAGGGGCATTACACTGGTACTTGTGACTACGGGGCATTACACTGGTACGCTGTAACATACAGGGCATTACACTGGTACGCTGTGACATACAGGGGCATTACACTGGTACGTTGTGACATACAGGGGCATTACACTGGTACGTTGTGACATACAGGGGCATTACACTGGTACGTTGTGTTACATCCAGGGGCATTACACTGGAGTACGGATGTGACATAACAGGGGCTTACACTGGTACGCGAACATACATGGCCGTTACATCTGGTCGTGTTACATACAGGGCGATTACACTGGTACGTTGTGACAGTACGTCATTCACTGTACGCTGTAACATACTGTGGCTTAACAAACACTGGACGTTGTGACATCAGGGGCATTACACGGGTACGCTGTACCCATACAGGGGCATACAACTGTACGTTGTAACATACAGGGCTTAACACCTGTGTCCGTTGTACATACGAGGGGCAGTACAACTGGTACGTTTGTGACATACAGGGGTCAAATTACAGACCTGTACGAATTGTGACATACAGGGCTTAACTGGTACGTTGTAACATACAACAGGGCATTACACTGGTACGTTGTGACATACAGGGGCATTACACTGGTACATCTTTGTAACATACAGGCGCTTACACTGGTACGTTGTCCGACATACAGGGCATTTACACTGGTACGCTGTCACATACGGGGCATTACACTGTACGCTGTAACATACAGGGCTTTACCAGCTGGTACTGTGACATACAGGGGCATTAACAAACTGGTACCTTTTAACAGACGGGGCATTACACTGGTACGCTGTAACCTACCGGGCGTTCACACTTGGTACGACCTGTAACTCACAGGGGCATTAATTGGGACGTTGGGTTACATACAGGGGCAGTACCTGGTACGTTGTGACTACAGGGGCCCTTACACTGGGACGCTAACATACAGGGGCATTACAAAACTGGTACGCTGTAACATACAGGGGCATTACCTTGGTACGCTGTAACATACAGGGGCATTACACTGGTACGCTGTAACTAACAGGGGCATTACATTGGTACGTTGTGACATACAGGGGCATTACACTGGTACGCGGGAAGCATACAGGCATTACCTGGTCGCGTACATACAGGGGCATTACACGGGTACGTTGTCCATACAGGGCTTACCCTGTACGTGGTGACATAACAGGGCATTACACTGACGTAGTACCATACGAGGGCAATTACACTGTCGTTGTACATACGGGGCTTACACTGGTACGTAGTAACATACAGGGCATACATACTGGTACGTTGTAACAGAAGGGGCATTACAACTGGTACGTGTGACATACAACGATGGGCATTACATCCTGGTAACTTGTGACTACATGGCATTACAGTCTGGTAGCTGTAACATACCGGGGCGTTACCTGGTACGAGTGACATACAGGGTCATTACCTACAGTTTACTGGTACGTTGGACATACAGTGCATTCACGGGTACGTTGTGACATAAGTAGCATTACACCTGGTACGATTGTGACATACAGGTCATTACACTGTACGTTGTGACATACAGGTGCATTACACTGGTACGGCTTGTGCATACAAGGGGCATTACAAACTGGTACGTTATGACCACAGGGGCATAACCGGGGACGGACTGTACATACAGGGGCAATACACTGGTACGTTTAACAATACAGGGCGTTACACTGGTACGTTGTACTACAGGTTGCATTACAACGGTACTCTGTACATCAGGGGAATTACACTGTACCGCTGTAACATAATCTGGCGTACACTGGTACGCTGTAACATACCGTGGCGGGCATTACATTGGACGTTGTGACAACAGGCATACACTGGTACGTTGTGACATACAGGGGCATTACACTGGTACGCTGTAACATACAGGGGCATTACACTGGTACACTGTAACATACAGGGGCATTACATTGGTACATGTGACATTACAGGGGACTTTACATCATTGGTCACGACTGTAACATACACGGGCCATTACACTGGTACGCTTGTAACCATACAGGCATAGAACTGGACGTTTGATGAATTACATGGGCATTACCTGGTACGCATGTGTAACATCCAGGGGAGTTACACCTATGGTACCTGTAAACATACAGGTGTGGTTTACACCTGGTACGTTGTAACATACAGGGGCATTACACTGGTACGTTGTGACATACAGGGGCATTACACTGGTACGTGCCTTGTAACATACGGGGCATTACATACTGGTAGGCGCGTGAACATACAGGGGGCGGTTACAACTGGTACGGTTGTGACAACAGGGCATTACCTGGTACGTGTTTAAAATCAGGGGCACTTACACTGGTACGCCATGTAACCTACAGATGGGATTACACTGGTACTGTGTGACATACAGGCGCCTATGTACACTGGTTTACGCATTGTGAACAACGTGCAGGGCATTACACTGGTATTGTTGTATCAACAGGGGCAGTACACTGGTCAGCTGTTTTTACAAAAGGGGCAATTTACACTTGTTTACTCTTGTAACATACAGGGGCTATGACCCTAGGTACGCTGTAACATAAGGGGCATGTACACTGTGTAACGTCTTGATAACATACGGGGGAGGGCTACTGGGACGTGACAATAGGTTACCACTGGTACGTTTAACATGACAGGGGCGTGTTACCACACTGGTTACGTTGTGTAACATACAGGGCGTTAACCTGTTACGGCTGTAAAACAGGGGGGGCTTCGTTCTTTATTACACTTGGTACGCTGCATAACATACGGGTGGCAATTACACTGTGACGTTGTTACCATACGGGGGGCAGTTACACTGGTTTTACGGCCTTGAACATAAGAGGGGCGTTACACTGGTACGCTGTAACATACAGGGGCGTTACACTGGTACGCTGTAACATACAGGGGCGTTACACTGGTACGCTGTAACATACAGGGCATTAACATCGCTGCCTACGGGCATTAAACTATTACCTAGGGCAGTACACTGGTACGTCTTTAAACATAACAGGGCATTACACTGTACGCTTGGGTGACTGGGCGTGAAATAACATGGGGCCTTACACTGGTGACGATTGTAAAATAGGGTGCATTAACTACGTGTAAAAATGTGCATCCGTACGTTTAACCATCGGGGCATATTATTACCTGGTACGTTGTACACTAAGGGGGCATGACACTGGTCATACTTGTTGACACTACAGGGGCGTCTACCTGGTACTGTATGTAAACCTACAGGGGCATACTCACTGTACGCCTGTGACCATACAGGGCAGTTAAACTGGTATTACGGTTGTGATCATACAGGGCATTACACTGTACGATTGTGACTACAGGGGATGATTACATGGTACGTTGTGATATAGCGGGCATACCTGGTACTGCTTAGTACATACAGGGGCGTTTAGCAGTCACTGATCTGTATATACAGGAGGCATTACAACTTGTACTTAGTGATTCGGTGCATTACTATTGGTTAGGTCTATTACGAGCTGTTACGTACGTTTGTACCTACATGACGGGGTCAGTTCACCTGGTACGATTGTAAATACAGGGGCATTCATGGGTACGTTGTATCTACCGGGGCATTACACTGACGTTGATAGGCATACATAACACGGTCTGGACATCAGGATACACTGGTGACGCTGTAACAATCCAGGGGCATACACTGTAACGTTGTGTACATTACAGGGCATGTACACTGGTATACGTCTGTAACATACAGGGGTCATTCCACCTGGTACGCTGTAAATACCAGGGGGCATTGAACTGGTAACGTATAAAACGATCATGGGGCATTACACTGGTACGTTGTAACATACAGGGGCATTCCACTGGTACGTTGTAACATACAGGGCGTTACACTGGTACGCTGTAACATACAGGGGCGTTATCAACTGGAGCTGGTGAACTAGTACAGGGGCGTTAACTGGTACGCTGTAACATCGACAGTGGGCGTTAGTAACTGGTTATCGTAGTAACATAACAGGGGTCGTTACACTGGTCGCTGTAACATCAAGTGGCTGGTACACTGTGACGTTGAATTAGGGCTCATCGTTTACACAGGGGCTAGTTAACTGGGACGTGTGACATACAGGCCACTGACTGCTGAGCAGGCATTAAAAGCTACGGACTAGGGGCGTTACACTGGTACGCTTTTGTAACAGGTTACAGGGCATTGCACTGGTACGCTGGTTGTAAACATACAGGGGCAGGTTACCTGGTACGCTGTACCCTACAGGGTGATATTCACTGTACTTTGTAACATACAGAGGGTGTACCTTGGGTACGTTTGTGAATACAGGGGCATTACCGGATCCGTTGTGACATTACGAGGGCATTAACACTGGTGTACGCTGTAACATACAGGGCGCATTACGCTGGTACTGCTACATACAGGGTGCAATTACAACCTGGACCTGTAACTGACTGGGGTCACATTAACAACTGGGTACGCCTGTAATATTACATACAAGGGGCATTGTACACTGTTAACGCTTGTAACGTATACAGGGGCATACACTGGTCACGCTTTTGTAACATACGGGCATTTACAGCTGGGTACGCTGTAAATAACAAGGGTGTTACACTGGTACGGCTGTAAACCTACAGGGGCAGTACACTGTGTACTTTGTAACCATTAACAGGGGCATTCAATGGTACGTTGTACATACAGGGGCATTTACACTGGTTACGTTGTAACATACAGGGCATTACACTGGTACGTGTGGACAACAGCGGGCGTTACAACTGTACGTTGTAACACAGTAAAACACTGGTAGGCATAGGGCTTACACTGCTTGGATACGGGGCATTAAATGGTATTTGACTGACAGGGCATTACAACTGGTACGTTTGTGACACAGGGGCATTACACTGGTACGGCTGTACATAACAGGGGCTTTACTGGACACTGGTACGTTGTGATACAACGGAATTACACTGTACACGTGTATGATACAGGGGCATTTACACTGGACGTTGTACCTAATGGCGTTAAACTGGACTGACAACGGTGGTTCAACACTGGTACGTTGATATCATATCAGGGGGCATTACACTGAGGTACGTTGGTACATACAGGGGCTTACACTGTACGTGTACATATCAGGGGCAGTTAACACTGGTACGCTGTAACATACAGGGCATCAGTCTGACTTACATACAGTATCACGGTATCGTTGTGACATACAGGGCATTAACTGACTGGTAGCCATGTAACATACTGGGGCATTAACTGGTAGGGCTGTAACATACAGGGCATTACCTGGTACGTTGTAACATACAGGGCATTACACTGGACGACGTTGAACAATACACAGGGGCATTACACTGGTACGTTGTAACATACAGGTGCATTACCTGGTACGCTTTAACATACAGGGCGTACACTGGTACGCTGTACATACAGGGCTTTGCACTGGTACGCTGTAACATACAGGGGGGTTACACTGGTACGATACTCATGGCTATCAGCTGAAGTGTACTACTGAAGGCGTTACAGTACGAGTTACACGGTTGTATACACCTACAGGGGCGATTCACACTGGTTACGCTGTGTCAACATACAGGGGCTTACACTGGTTACGTTGTGTTTAACATAACAGGGCATACACTGGGTACGTTATGTGATCTACAGTGGGCAGATGTACACTGGCTAATGTACTATCGCGAGGGGCATTACAGAAGTTGTGCCAAGGGTGGTTTCGGACGTGTATAACCAGGTACAAACTGTTCACGTCGTGTAAACAACATGGGGAATTACACTGGTACCTGTAACATACAGGGGCATACATGGTACGTTGTGACATTACAGGGGCATTACTGGTACGTTGTGACATTACAGGGCATACATGGTAGGTGTACACAACTGGGTCAACTGTCAGTCTGTAACATACAGGGGCATTACACTGGTACGTAGTAACATACAGGGGCTCTGGTACGTGTTGTACACAGGGATTTACAAGAGTTACCGTGTAAAACAGGAATACATTGGTACGCTATTGAACATGGTCATGGTACGCTGGTAATAATACAGGGCATTTACATGGTACGCTGGAAACATACAGGGGATTACACTGCGTACCTGTAACATACAAGGCGTTACACTGGTGACGCCGTGTAACAGACAGGGGCATTATCACATGGTACCGCTGTAACATACAGGGGCATTACACTGGACGCTGTAAATCAACAAGGCGTTACACTTGGGTACGCTGTAACATACAGGGCGTTACCACTGGTACGTGCTAACATAACAGTGGGCTTTAGCACTGGTACGGCTGTCAACTATACGGGAGCGTTACACAGGTAGCTGTTGTAAACTACAGGGGCACTTACTTACACTGGTACGCTGTGGACGGACAGGGCATTTACTGGTACGTTTAACATACAGGGGGTCATTACATGGTACGCTGGTAACATTACAGGGGCATTACATGTACGTATTTGTAACATACAGGGGCGTTACATGGTACGCGAGACAAACAGGTGCACATGGTAGCGTACCAGGGGTTACACTGGTACGTTCTGTAACATACCATGGGGACTTACACCTGGTTACGTTGTAACAACAGGGGATTACACTGTACGTATAACATACAGGGGCATAACCACTTGGTGATCTTAGTTACATGGGTACATGTAACGTAGTAACATACAGGGGCGTTACATGGTACGTTTGAAATACAGGGCAGTTACATCTGGTACGTAGTTAAACATATCAGGGGCGTTAACCTGGTAGTTTAACATACAGGGGGCATTACACTGGTACGTTGTAACATACAGGGGCATTTCATTTGAACCTTTCTGTGGCAAGAGTTGTTGATCTTTGACACCCGCCCGGCTTCTGGTTAGTGTGACTATCCTCCTTAATCCATCCTGCTAGCCGCGTGAGCGTGTTGTGATAAGACACGATGTTGCTTTATGTAAATGCCTAATGTCATGTATCATAGCGATCAGCAATTACTACCTTTTAAAAGATCTCTGGACCGGTACTGTATCATAATGGCTTTCCGGGCACTGGTGTGTTAACCGTTACTTAGAATTTTGGTGTTTGTCATGCCTTCAGCTGGGTGTGTGTGTGGTCCCTAAGCTGGGTGGGTTGTGTGTGTCCTAGCTGGGTTTGTGTGGGTGTCCCACCAGCGGGTGTGTGTGTCCCTAGCTGGGTGTGTGTGTGTGTTCCCTGCGCGCTGTGTAGTGGCTAGCTGGTGGTGGGTCCCGCTGCTTTGTTGTGTAGACCCCAGCTGGGTTGTGTGTGTGAGTCATAGCTGGTGGTGTGTTTGGCCTAGACTGGTGGGGTGTCCCTTGTCTGGTTGTGTTTTCTGTGGTGTGCCGACTAGGTTGTGGTGTGTGTGTGGTGTGTTGTGTGTGTGTGTGTGTGTGTGTACCAGTGGTGTGTGTGTTCCCAGCTGGGTGTGCGTGTGCCCTAGCTGGGTGTGTGTGTGGTGTCCGCTAGGCTGGTGTGTGTGTGTGTAATGGTCGTGTTACCTAGTGGAGTGTTTTGGTGTGTAACCCTATCTGGGTGTGTTTGTGTGCCCTAGTTCTGGTGTTGGCGTGGTGTTGTGTTGTCCCTACTGGTTTTGTGTGTGTGTCCCTAGCTGTGTACGGGTTCGTGCTTTGGTGTGTTTCCCTAGGGCTGGTGTCTCAGCTGGTGTGTGGTAGTTTCGTACTGGGTGTGTGTGGGTGTTCCTAGCTGGGTGTGTGGTGCTAATGTTGGTCCCTAGCTGGTGTGTGTGTGTTGTGTTGGCTCTCTTGGTGTTATGTCTAGTACTGGGTGTGTTGTGTGCGTGCTGTCCTAGCTGGGTGGTGTGGTGTTATGTCCTATGTGGTGTGTCCACGGTGTGTGTGTGTGTGTCCCTGCTGGCTGTGTAGGGTGTGTGGTTCCATAGTGTGGTGTGTTGTCCCTAGCTGGGTGGTTGTGTGCGTGTGTAGCCGAGCTGGGTGTTTGTGTGTGTGTGTTAGAGTGGATGTGTGGTCCTAGCTGGGTGTGTCATAGCTGGGTGTGTGTGTGTGTCCCTAGTGGTTGTCATTCGGGTGTGTGTGTTGTACACTAGATGGCTTACTGTGTGTGTGTCCCTCGTGTGGTGGTGTCACCTTGGCTGGGTTGGTGGTGCGTGTGTGTCATACTCTTGATGTGTGTGTCCCTAGACTTGGTTTTGTGGTTGTCCCTTGATCGGTGTTGTGTGTTGGTCCTGCGTTGCGTGGGTGTGTGTCCCTGATGGTTCTTGGTGTGTGTGTGTGGCTGGGATGGTCTCCGTACGCTGGATGGGTGTGTATGTTTCAGATGGGTGTATGCCTAGGGTGCTGTGGTTCAACTAGCTGGGTGTGGGTGTGGTCCCTGAGCTGGGTTGGTGTGTTGTCGTCCCTAGCTGGTGTGTGTGTGTCCCTAGCTGGTGTTGTGTTGTGGTGTAGTCCCTAGCTGGGCTGTGTGTTGTGGAATTGTGTCCTAGCATGGTGTGTGTGTGTGCGTTCCTAGCTGGGTGTGTGTGTAGGTGTGTGTGTCGATGCGGGATTGGTGTGAGTTTCCCTAGCTGCTGGTGACTAGATGCCCTGCTGTGTCCCGCTGGTGTGTCTCCTACTGTGGTGTGTGTGTCCCTAGCTGGTGTGTGTGGTGTGTGTCCCTAGCTGGTGTGTGTGTGTGTATGTGTGTTTGTCATCTGTGGTATCCCAGTGGGGTGTGTGTGGTTGTCACCTGGCTGGGTTGTGTCGTGTGTGTTTCACTACTGGTTGTGTGTGTGTGTCGTGTGCCCTAGCTGGGTTGTGATCGCCTAGCTGGGTGTGTGTCCCCGACTGGTGTGTGTGTGTGTGTCCCCTAGTCCCCCCCCCCCACCCCCCCCCCCACCCCACCAACCGCCCCACACCCCCCACCCCCACCCACCCCCCCACACCCCCACAACCCACATCCCGCCGACGACCCCCCCACCCCCACCCCACCTCCCCCCCGCCACGGCCACCCACCCACCGCCCCACGCCAGCCCCACCCCCCCCCCGCCCCCCCAACCCCCCCCCCACACCGAACCGCCCCCCCCCCCCCACCCCCCCCCACCCCCCTCCCCCCCCTCCCCCCCCCCAGACCTCCCCCCACCCCCGCTCCCCCCCACCCCCCCCCCCACCCCCCCCCCCCCCCCCCACACCCCCCCACGCCCACCTCCGAAAGGCCCCACAGGACCCCCGGCCCACCCCCACCCACACCGCCCCCCCCCACCACCCCCCACCCCCCCCCCCACCCCACCCCCCGCCCCATGCCCGCCACAGCATCCCACCAACCTCCGCGCCCCCCCCCCACCACCCCCACGACGACCCCAGGCACACCCCCTCCAACCCCCCACCCCCCCCCCCCACACCAACGCGGGCGCCCGTCCCGTCACCCCCACACCAACCCCCCCCCCCCCAGGGCGCGCCCCCCCCGACCCCCCCCCCCCCCCACACCCCACCGACCCCCCGCCCGCCAAGGAACTCCCCCCCCCCCAAACCCGCCACCCCCCCGACCACCCCCACCCCGCCCCGCCACCCCCCCCTCCCCCCCTCCCTCCCCACCCACGCACCCCCGAGCGCACACCCCCCCAACACCCCACACACCCCGGCCCCCACCAGACCACCCCCCCCACCCCCAGGGCTCCCCCGGCGACCGGCCCTCCCAGGCGCCGCCGCCAACTCCCCCCGCACCACGCAACCCCACCCCACGCACGACATCCGAGACGGTCCCCCACCTCCCCGACTTGGGTGTTGTTGTGTGTCCCTAGCCGGGTTTGTTTGTGAGTGGTGTCCTAGCTGGGTGTGTGTCCCTAGCTGGGTGTGGTGGTCCCTAGCGTGTGTGTCTGTCCTAGCTGTTGTGTGTGTGTCCCTAGCTGTTGTGTTTGTTTGTGTCCTAGCTGTGTGTGTGTGTGTCCCTACCTGTGTGTTTGTGTGTGTCCCTAGATGGGTGGTGTGTGTGGCAAAAAAAAAACCTGTGAAGAAAAGGACTGGTGTGTTGTTGGTTTCCCTAGTGAGGGTGTGTGTTGTGTGTCCCTAGCCTGGGTGTCGTGTGTGTGTCCACTAGCGGTTGTGTGGTGTGTCCCCTAGACCGGGTTGGGTGTGTGGTTTGTTGTGATGTGTCCCCTGCATACCGCGGTGAATTGTGTGTGTGCGGTTGTTGTGTCCGCTCGGCTGGGTGAATGTGTTACCCAGTAAGTCGCGCGATGTGTGTGTGTGTGTGTCCCTAGCTGTGTGTGTGTGTCCCTAGCTGTGTGTTGTGTGGGTCCCTATCTGGTGTGGTGTGTGTGTCCCTAGCTGGGTGTGTGTGTGTCCCTAGCTGGGTGTGTGTGTGTGTCCCTAGCTGGGTGTTTGTGTTTTGGTGGTCCCTACTGGGTGTGTGTGTGTGTCCTTAGCCCGGGTTTGTGTGTGTGTGTCCCTAGCCGGGTGTGTGTGTGTGAGTGGTGTCCCTAGCTGGGTGTGTGTGTGTCCTTAGCTGTGTGTGTGTGTGTCCCTAGCTGTGTGTTTGTGTGTGGCCCCCTAGCTTTGGTTGTGTTGTGTGTGTGTCCCTAGCTGGGTTTGTGTGTGTGTGTCCCCCTATAGCTGGGTTTGTGTGTGTGTGTCCCTAGCTGGGTGTGTGTGTGTGTGTGTGTGTGTGTGTGTGTCCCTAGCTGGGCGTGTGTGTGTGTGTGTGTGTGTGGTGTGTGTGTGTGTGTTCCCTAGCTGGGTGTGTGTGTGTGTGTGTGGTCGGTGGGTGTGTGTGTGTGTGTGTGTGTGGTGTGTGTGGTGTTTATGTGGTTGTGTGTGTGTGGGTGTCCTCCCCATAGCTGGGCGTGGTGGGTGGGTTGTCCCTAGCTTTGTTTGTGGTTTGTGTTTGTTTTTGTGTCCCTAGCGGGCCGTGTGTGGTTGTGTGTCCCTAGCTGGGTGTTGTGTGTTTGTCCCTAGCTGGGTTGTGTGGTGTCCACCATAGCTGTGGTGTTGTGTCCCTGAGCTGGGTGTGTGGGTGTGTCCCTAGCTGGGTGTGGTGTGTGTCCCTAGCCTGGGTGTGGTGTTTCCCCTAGCTGGGTGTGTGTTTGTGGGTCCCTAGCTTGGTTTTGTGTGTGTCCTCGAGTTGGTGTTTGTGTGTGTGGTGTGTGTGGTGTGTCCCTAGCTGGGTGGTGTGTGTGGTACCCTAGCTTGGTGTGGGTGGTATGTCCTCTAGCTGGGTGTGGTGTTGTCCCTATGCTGGGTGGTGTGTGTCCCTAGCGGGGTTTGTGTGTGTCCCTAGCGTGGGTGTGTGGTGGTCCCTAGGCTGGGTGGTGTGTGTGTGTGTGTGTCGGCCTAGCTGGGTGTGTGGTTGTGTCCCTACCGGGTGTGGTGTGTGTGTCCCACTGTGTTGTGGTGTGTGTGTGTCTCTAGCTGTGTGTGTGTGGCCCGAGCGCGTGTGGTATGTGTGCCGTCCCTACTGTGTTGTGTTTGTGTGTGTTGTCTAGCTGGTGGTGTGTGTCTAGCTGGGGGTGTGTGTGTGTGTGTGTGTGTGTGTGTGTGTCTAGCTGGGTGTGTGTGTCCCTAATGATCTCCTACCTAGCATTATATCCGCTATTTACTAACTAGGAAGTCTTTTGCCAGAAGACGCGGTCAGATGCTGCAGGACACCCCCCGCCCATTCACTACCAAATGGTGCCGTTCGTTCAAGTAAACGATTCTTCTCCTTGATAGTTAGCGTCACCTAAATGTACTTCATGGAGTGGGAGTAACGCAGTTAGCAATGTATTCACCGCCGTTCTTTAACGGAGTATAAAGCTACTCAATATATTGAATGTGTATCTGTCGTCCATGTGCAACGGTATTAAACGGCGCTGAGTACCACTACTTCTTACAATGTTACAGCGCCACTTTCCTTAAAGCAGAGCTGCGCCGGCCGAAGACCTGAGATGATGTGGATTTGGGGATTTCCGTGTGAATGGGACCGGTTTGCTTGTGTTTCTTAGTGAGACTATATGAAGCCTGTAGCTAAGAGAAATGAGTGGCGCTGTCTGGTAATGTGAGAAGATGGAGGAGAGGGGACCGGTCTTTACAGGAAACGTTTATTTATTTAAAAAAAGCAGTGTGCAAAACTTGCAAAAAAAAGGATGTCTGCGGAGCATATCTGTCTGTGAGCAGGTTACTGGCTCTGCACTTTAACCCAGGGCGTGCTGTAAAAACGGTGTAATGCGGCAGGCATAAGCTTCTAGAGGTCCCATGTTAAAGTGGATGGGAAGTAAAGAGTGACACACTCATGTGCAGGTCAGTACCCAGAATCCTTTGCTGCAGTGGCAGCACAGCATGCCGTGGGTTTGTGGGCCTGTCTCGGACATGAATGTGTTGCTTATCTGACCAGAGATGGTAACACTGTTTTTTATTTTTTTAACCACTTCCACCACTAGAGGCCACGGATTTCCAAAGTGACTTGCGTTATGCCAAGCACCGAGTCTAAGGGCAAGGGTCACAGATAGCGCCTTAACCACCAAGCGCCCACTTATCTTAAGTCACCTGAAATTCAGCATTAGCCGGCTTCTTTGTCCCATCTGGTAAGACCCGGTCAGCTGGCAGCGTTCTCAGGGCCCTGCCCTTTATATTCTGCCCCGCACGCCCGTGTCGGCAGCCCTGGGTGGGGTATGTCCCACTCGGTCATTGAATCCTATGGAAGCTGTGATATATTGTGCATTATAATGGGGATGAGGTTGTGTAATCTTGCGCTGCATCGGTCATTTCTGCCGTCTGTCTCTTCTCTCCCAGTATGAGCTCGCCACCGGTCGCTTTCCGTACCCCAAATGGAACAGCGTCTTCGATCAGCTGACGCAGGTCGTGAAGGGCGATCCACCGCAGCTCAGCAATTCTGAAGAACGAGAATTTTCCCCGAGCTTCATCAACTTTGTCAATCTGTGGTAAGGACGTGGCCGCCGCTGGCACATCCGTGGCTCTCTCCGCCGACTGAATCACGTCTGAGTGATCCCTTCGCTTTGTAAGCGGCTGAACGCATACAGGTTTAACGACCAGCTCGTAAGTATTTGGTTATAGACCAGGGGAGGCCAACTCCAGTCCTCACGGGCCACCACCAGTTTCCAGGGTATCCCTGCTTCAGCACAGGTGGCTCAGTCAACGATTCCACCACCTGTGCTGAAGCAGGGATATTCTGCAAACCCGACCTGTTGGTGACCCTTGAGGGCTGGAGTTGGCCACTCCTGGTATACAACCTAATACTCCTGATGCTGGTTGTTAAACCTGTATAATGGACTGGAGAATATATACAATAACAGTGTAGGAGTGCGCTCCAAACTGCGCACTGCGTGAATTGCAAACTGCGCACTGCGTGAATTGCAAACTGCGCACTGCGTGAATTGCAAACTGCGCACTGCGTGAATTGCAAACAGCGCACTGCGTGAATTGCAAACTGCGCACTGCGTGAATTGCAAACTGCGCACTGCGTGAATTGCAAACTGCGCACTGCGGCGTTGAATGAAACAGTGCGAGCTGCGTTGAATTGCAAACAGCGCACTGCGTGAATTGACAACTGCGCACTGCGTGTGAATGCGCACCAGAATGCGAAACTGTCTGTGAATTGCAAACATGCGCACTGCGTGAATTGCAAACAGCGCACTGCGTGAATTGCAAACTGCGCACTGCGTGAATTGCAAACTGCGCACTGCGTGAATTGCAAACTGCGCACTGCGTGAATTGCAACTGCGCACTGCGTGAAATTACATGCGCACCAAGCCTGCGCCACTTGCGTGATGCCAACTGCGCAACTGCGTGAATTGCAACTGCGACTGGAATCTGCAATGCCCACGCGGTGCATTGCAAACTTGTTACGGGGCTCGGTTCGTTTTTTAAAGAAATTGGCTTTCTGGGGAGAGAGAGAGATTCATTTTAACTTCCCAGACGCTTAATATTTGAAACCAATTTATCTACGACACAGATTCAAATAAAAATAAACTACGGTAAATGGGAAGACCGAGAATTCTTGGGAAGGAGAAGGTAGATCTCTTCTGTGGAAGAGAAGAGATCTCTTCTGGGAAGACGAAGAAGAGATCTCTTCTGGAAGAGAAGAGATCTCTTCGGGGAGGAGGTTAAGGAAGGAGAAGAGGTCTCTTCTGGGAAGGAGAAGAGCATGCCTCTTCTGGGGAATGAGATTTAATGAAAGAAGTCTCTCTTCTGGGAAGGAGAGAGGTTCTTTGACTGGGACGAGGTTCACGGAAATGGTCTCTATGAAGAAGATCTCTTATGCAAGTAAAACCAAATAAGGAGAAAGAACTTAAACATTTGGATTTAGGTTCCTTTGGAAATGAGGTAGGATCATACGAGGGAGTGGGGAACAGGGGGGCCTCTGCCTGTGTAACTCTTGTTAGAGCCACAATCGTTTCTGTACTCACACAAATGGAGCACGCAGCGGACTGCAAACCCCCCACCACTCGATTCTCTGCTCAGACAGTCTACTAAACTGATTTAAATAATCTTCGTAGTGCCTGGGGTTTTGTACATAAGTGTGCACGACCCTAAAATGAACTCTTTGGGAAAATTCACCTGTTGGTGCGTGTTGATCCTAGCGACTCGTAGGCCGTGGTTCCACTAAAGGTGCTTAAGCGTTAGATCAATGTCCTAAGAAGTACAGTGTTATGATCTAAAACAGTGCCATTTAGGGAATCTGGCTTCTTGTTGCCAACCGTTTGTTTATGCTGGCCACCTGGTGGCCAAATACAGAATGAATGTTCTACTCGACAGCCAATAGAGGTTTTCAGGTTGCAGCGTATCCGAGCGTTGTAAACTTCAACCGTTCTAAACCGCCTCTGCACCATATCCCTGTGGGAGCCTTCTTCCATGGCGCTGGCCGTGGAGGGTTGGGCGGTGCAGACACACACGCGACTTTGGAGGTTAGCAATTTTTCTGTTTTTGTTGTTCTTTAGCACAATCGCTTATACGCGTCGCGTCAGCAAAAGCTTAGTGACAAACCTATTTTTCAATGTTTTAGAGTGAGTGTGTGAGTGTGTGCAGGTGTGATGGGGAGTGGTGAGTGTGTGAGTGTGTGAGTGTTTGAGGTGTGTGAGTGTGTGAGTGTGTGAGTTGTGAGTGTGTGAGGTGTGTGAGTGTGTGAGTGTGGAGTTTGTGAGTGTGTGAGTGTGTGTGAGTGGTGTGAGTGTTGTGATTGTGTGTGTAGATGTGTGAGTGGTGTGAGTGTGTGAGTGTGTGGGAGTGTGAGTGTGTGAGTGGGAGTGTGTTAGGTGTGTGAGTGTTGAGTGTGTGAGTGTGGTGAGTGTGTGAGTGTGTGAGTGTGTCGCGGCGTGTGTCCTGTGTGGTGAGAGTGTGTTGAGAGTGTGTGAGAGTGTGTGTAGAGTGTGTGTGTGAAGAGGGATGAGAGATAGATAGAATGAGAGAGAGCGAAGAGTGGGAGTAGAGATAGAGAGAGAGTAGTGTGTGTGTGAGTGAGAGAGATAGAGTGTGTGAGTGAGATAGTGTGTGTGAGAGTGTGTGTATGCTCATATTTAAACTATCAGAAGGTGACCTGTCTATCTTTCCCCCAGTCTTACTTGGAGAGCTGAATCCTTCCTGTGTTTGGCTGTTCTTACTGGCTTTTTTGGGGTGCCCCCAACCATCTCTTATGCACCCATACAGAATGGGGTCTCAAAGATAAGACATACTTTTGGAGGGGCCCAGTTTAATACTATTGGGGGGTATGGGTTAACCACTTTGATCTTAATCGCGCGGCGCGTTTCTGAATTCGGCTAGTTACATGGGGAGGATTGTTTTTTCATGTGTTTGATAAAAGGGTTTAATCCAAGACATTGTTTTATTTCTTTCGTTGTAGCCTTACAAAGGACGAAGTGCAAAGAAGCCAAGAGTCAAGAGTCTCTGGTAGTATAAAATCGGGTTCTGGTACACGTCGGTGTAGTTTTATTTAGTTATTAATGCAAACCATGTACGCCGGCTTCAGAATGAGAATACAGGGAATGATACAATAAGCGCGTTAAAACATACAAGCATGTGCAGAGAATCCTGCCCTATAGAGCCTACAAGTCTAAGTGGGATTGTGGGAGATGGGATTGACAGCAGTGAGAGGAGCGAGGGAATGGGTGGCCATGCTTGACCGACCATGGTTGGGCAGTGCTCAATGGGTGTAGGGAGCAGCGTCAGGAGTCCAAGCTATTGAATGCTTTATCGGAAGGTTATAGTAGTAATACAGTTAGGACGTAGGCGGCTGTTGCATGCGGGCCGCTTCCATCTCAATCTCCTAAATAAATGAGATCTGGTGTTCCCTCCCACATATAGACGCATACGATACGATTGCAACACGACATCAAGGGACACGCAACGCAGGTAAGTAAATCATGAATTTTCATATATTTGTGATAAAGACACAAAAAACCGACGTTTCGGTCCCCCAGTGGGGGGTGCACCACCTGAGTTCGGTCCCACTGGGGGACCAACGTCGGTTTTTGTGTCTTCTATCAAATAGAAAAATGTATGATTTACTTACCTGTGGGGCTGTCCCTTGATGTCGTGTTGCAACCGGTATCGTATGGTCTGTTATTGCTTTATGGGATAGAGCACCAAAACTTATTTACTTGCATATGGTGTGCCTTGCTGTGCCCTGGATTCTGTGTGTGTGTGTGTGTGTGTGTGTGTGTGTGTGTGTGTGTGTGTGTGTGTGTACACATGCGCACACACAACCACGCATCAGATTTTCTGCCAGTGCAACCATGTTATATTTTGTGTTGCATGGTCTTGATCTGTCCACTGATGTGATAAACCGCCAACTCCACTTCTCCCTAACTACTGTGGACTCCATCTCCCCTTGTCCAAAACAAAGGAATTATTACATCCGCTGTGTTAAGTTACCGTTGTACCTACCTGCACGCCACCATTTTATAGTGCAATATATTCCGCCTTACTGGCGCATTGCTAGTTCTTTGCACGCAATGATGGGCTGACTGCTCTCTGTCCCTGCGAAATGATGTCTTGCCAGATCCATACCGTACATGAGCAGAGTAAGTGTTAGGAATTATAAACCTACGAGCCACGGGGGCTCTAGTGGTTTAGAAAATGCGCTGCTAACTTTCATCGCCATTTCCCTGTGTTCCCTCCACGCAGAAACATTCTTTCATCATGATGTATGAAGAGCGTACGGTGGATGTAGCCCGGTACGTCGGCAAAATCCTGGATCAAATCCCAACGACCCCCAGCTCCCCCATGTACGTTGACTGATGGTGCGGCTTCCCAAAACTCTAGCAACCAAGGGCTTGCGAGCGAACAAGACGTAGAGAGATCCCAGCGCACATTGCCGTGATTTTTATCCCTCTCCCCGACGCCACATGCAATAAGATCGGTGTTCGTTTTCCATCCTGTCTGTATGCTATAGTCACATGTAAAGTGCGTCCCTTTTTACAGATCACAGCGTTCCTGCAGGTGGAACGCAAGACACCCCCCATCCTGCTCGGTTACTGGCCTATCCATGGGACTCGGCGCGGTGTTATTTTATTATTGAACTCTTTAGGCAGCAGGGGCGGGGGCCCGGGACCCCTGCAGCGTTCGGGAAGGTTTTCCTTTCGTCGGTCTCTTCCATCTGTCCTGTTTTTGAAAAAACGAAAAAAAAGAAGAAAAAAAAAAACCCCGTAGGCGTTGCACGGATTATTACGGCGTCTTTGCCGCTAGGAGAGAACTTATATCATCGTAGCGCCTGTATTCTCTCTTCCAGAGCGGGAGCGAGGCGAAAATATGAATTATATATATAGCTATATATATATATATATTTTTTATTATTATTTTTAATTTTTCTTCACAAAGTGCAATAGATTACCCGATTCTCTGCCAGGCTGTACCCCGGTATTCTGAACCCCTTTATGCGGCCCGTCCGGCAGAGAAGGGGTTATTGATTTGAAATTCTGTTATTTTAGTCATTATCTGTTCTTCAGAGAGAGTTGATTGACTTATTTTTTTTTTTTTTAAAGGATCATGTTAAATATAGTGAATATCTCTTTACCAAAAACAAACACAGAAAATGATGTTGCATTGAAGAAAGCGAACATTAAAATATTAAGAGATGGAGAATTGGGGGTTTTGTTTCCTTCTTTTGTTTTTCAGATCTTTTGTGCAAACATGAGAGAGAAGCCCAGCCTTTTAGGTTAAGTGGACGGGAATAACTGGACAAAGATCCCTACACATCTGTCCTAATCATTATACTGATTAATAATCATTTATTGCCCGTGGAAAATTAGAAGTTGCGCGGATTTAGATGCAATCCGTAAATATGGGGGAATGTGAAGCGTGAATAAGTGTTAATTTTTATTTCATATTCTTATGTATTCCCCTCCTCGAGTGTCCAGTGTCTCTGTGTGCCACAAACCAGCGAAACATGTCTGTATATCTGTGATCCGACCATCGACGCGACGCGTTTGTTTTTCCGAACGCAGCGTTCACGTTTGATGCTCGGGCTGCAGCGTCCTGCTTTAGCTCCGCTCTTCTTGGGGTCGTTTTCGGCTTTGTGACAAGACTGTCTCATTAGGATTAATGCCACTTGGGCGCAGTTGTAGCCGATGACCTCCATCCAGTCCCACGTAGGACCGACGTAAATAAATGGCAGCAACATTTTTCATGGAATATATAGCGGGCATGTTATGGGATCTTCTGGGTGGGGAAGGGCGACCTGTTCGTTTAGCATTGGGTGGGTGAGGCTGGCGCAGGAAGGGGGCCCGCTGGCTGACCTGAAGTCGGGACCCCACTTTCGGGATCAGCTTGCTGGGCTACCCTCTGCCGGGGCTCCCGTACTCTCCCTGCCAGCGACCCGGGTGGTAGATGTTGTAATACCGTATTCTGCACCAACACTGCCATTAAATCGCAAGGAGAGACTGATATTCTGCGTTCTCATTGGGTAACGCCGGCTACATCCGTATAGGTCAGGGGTCTGAAACTCGCGGCTCTGTGTGTGGGGGGCCGTTCCTCCGCGTTCGGCTGCTGGGGCCGGGCCATTACTCTGCGGCCAATCCCCCTCTCCTCCCCTGCCTGTGTTGGACCCGTCCGAAGCCTGCCCCAACCCCTGCATTCGCCTGCGTGGCCACTCCAGGGTTGCGGGGTCAGAGCAGACCCTCTCCGGGCGCCAGAGGAGTGTGTACAGTATATGTATCCTGCATGTGTATTCATGCATCTCCTCCTGGAAAGGTGGCGGACCCCTGCTATTCTGTAGCTGATTAATGCCTTAGAAAATGTTTGCTTGTTTTTTAACATACTGGCCTCATTTTTTAATCCTTCGTGAGTTTGCAGCATACAACTCGGGAATGTAATTGACCTTCGTAAGCAGATGTAGTCAGATTAAAGCGCCAGACCAGGCTGCATTGCTTGTTTTTAATTTTTATATGATTGATGCAGGGGGTCTCCAGAGCTGAACCCCATGAATTTCAGCTCCATGGATCCCGCTTCCAGAAATATTTACCTCCGTAGCGGTGCTGGTATCTGTGCAGCCAGGGAACTGTGTGACTATCAGGATGTGTATCTGTATGTACGTGTGACTATCAGGATGTGTATCTATATGTACGTGTGACTATCGGGATGTGTATCTATATGTACGTGTGACTATCAGGATGTGTATCTATATGTACATGTGACTATCAGGATGTGTATCGGTATGTACGTGTGACTATCAGGATGTGTATCTGTATGTACGTGTGAGTATCAGTATGCATATATATCTATATGTAGGTGTGAGTATGTATCAGGATGCGTATTTCTATATGTAGGTATGAGTAGCAGGATGCTTATCTATATGTATGCTATATGTATGATGTGTGAGTATATATCAGGATGCGTATCTATATGTAGGTGTGAGTATATATAAGGCTGGGTATCTATATGTAGGTGTGAGTATATATAAGGCTGCGTATCTATATGTACGTGTGAGTATATATAAGGCTGCGTGTGTGTGTGTGTGCGTGTGCGTGTGCGTGTGTGTGTGTGTGTGTGTGTGTGTGTGTGTGTAGCAGGATGCTTATCTATATATGAGTATGTATCAAGATGCATATATCTATATGTAGGTGTGAGTATATAGCAGGATGTGTATCTATATGTATGTTGTTTTTAAGTATCAGGATGTGTATATGTATGTATCAGGATGTGTATCTGTATGGATGTGAGTATGTATCAGGATGCGTATCTATATCTAGGTGTGAGTATATATCAGGGTGAGTATCAGGCTGCGTATCTATATCTAGGTGTGAGTATGTATCAGGCTGCATATCTATATCTAGGTGTGAGTATATATCAGGCTGCGTATCTAGACGTGAGTATCAGGCTGCGTATCTATATCTAGGTGTGAGTATGTATCAGGCTGCATATCTATATCTAGGTGTGAGTATATATCAGGCTGCGTATCTATATGTACTTGTGAGTATGTATCAGGCTGCATATATGTACGTGTGGGTATGTATCAGGCTGTGTATATGTACGTGTGGGTATGTATCAGGCTGTGTATCTATATGTGTGGTTATGTATCAGGCTGCGTATTTATATTTAGGTGTGAGTATGTATGCAGATGCGTATCTATATGTAGGTGTGAGTATGTATCGGGCTATGTATCTATATGTACGTGTGAGTATGTATCAGGATGTGTATCTATATGTAGGTGTGAGTATGTATCAGGCTATGTATCTATGTAGGTGTGAGTATGTATCAGGCTATGTATCTATATGTAGGTGTGAGTATGTATCAGGCTATGTATCTATATGTACGTGTGAGTATGTATCAGGATGTGTATCTATATGTACGTGTGGGTATGTATCAGGCTGCGTATTTATATTTAGGTGTGAGTATATAGCAGGCTATGTATCTATGTAGGTGTGAGTATGTAGCAGGCTATGTATCTATATGTACGTGTGAGTATGTATCAGGATGTGTATCTATATGTACGTGTGGGTATGTATCAGGCTGCGTATTTATATTTAGGTGTGAGTATATATCAGGATGTGTATCTATATGTACGTGTGGGTATGTATCAGGCTGCGTATTTATATTTAGGTGTGCGTATGTAGCAGGATGCGTATCTACAGTATATGCAGGTGTGAGTATATATCAGGATGTGTATCTATGTATGTGTGTGAGCGCAGTTTTATATATGGCTTTTTCCCCTTCTGCATAAAGATGGAGTTGTTGATCTATCACATGGATCTTGTATTTTGGATCCACTGTAACCGTTCCGCATGATCTTTTATTGCTTCCAGATCCCCTGCACTTTATCCTTTTCATGATCGAAAAAGTGATTTCCTCGCATTTCCTTAATCTCCGTTATTTGTATCGCCGAAGGGAGGAATATCAGCCCAGCTTCATCTATTCACTTATTCAGGTCACTTTTATCAAATGAAGAACGAATAATATCCGTGTGTTCTGATTTCTGCAGCAGGACAGTCTTCCTCTGATTTAAAATAGTTAATTGCAAAGTATATTGTATACATTAAATCCCGACCGCGTCTCACTAGTCGCTGGGTTGCTGTGGGGTGAGAACACTCGAGAGATGACATATGGAAACCATAGTATATTTTGTGGTGCACGCTTCAGCTGTCTGTGCCAGTTCTTGACCAGACTTTAGTTATCAAAGGCTCTTGTTCCCCTTTTAACTTGAGCCAAAAAACACTGACTCCCCCCAAGTATGAAGCAACAACAACTCTTGTGGGAAACCCAAAACATTCTGATAACAAAAGACAGTTTGGGAATAAATAGCGCGTCTCGCTGCCAATATTGAAGCGCATGTTTCATTTGTCGAGTCTGAGATGGACAGTGACCATTGATTTATGCTTCGAGAAGATAAACATATATTTATCGGCGTTAACATTTCCCGTATAAAGCATATAGTTTAATGGCGCAGTGCCAATGAGGGGCAGTGATATTTCTAATAAATTACATTTTATTACTATATTTAATTGAAGTTATTCCTTTATAAAATCAGATGTGTGTTAAAGGCAGTAGTCCCACCAGGCAATTGTTTATTTTTTTTAACTCCCTTTTATAGCATGGAAAGTTGGGGTGTCATTCGGCGCAGAACGGCGCTCTTCCCTCTTCCTCAGATACTTTTCAGAGCAGTTACCAGTATTCTTGAAGGTAACAATGGCTGCCAAATCTCGCGGCTCCCACAGGCCATTAGGGGGCCCTTTGTTAGAGTGGTCAGTTCAATCCGCCCCTAGAAAAAGAGTAATTGCCTGTGATGTATCTCAGGGGTTCCCCATATTTTTTTTTACACTGCACCCCCCTGGTAGAAAATATTTGTTCAGCGAACCTTTAATTAATCGTATCACTGACTCATCAGACTATCGCTAACTAAACTGTGTGTATGTCTTTATTTATATAGCGCCATTAATGTACATGGCGGTTCACAGCAGTAATACATGTGACAATCATATAAATAACAAATAATACAAATAACAGATCATGGGAATAAGTGCTACAGGCATAAAAGTAACATTTCGGAAGAGGAGTCCCTGCCCCGAGGAGCTTACAGTCTAATTGGTAGGTAGGTAGAACGTACAGAGACAGTAGGAGGGAGTTCTGGTAAGTGCGTCTGCAGGGGGCCAAGCTTTATGTATCATGTGTTCAGAATATCCACAGTGCTATTCATATGCTTCTTTAAGCAAGTGTGTCTTAAGGTGGGTCTTAAAGGTGGATAGAGAGGGTGCTAGTCGGGTACTGAGGGGAAGGGCATTCCAGAGGTGTGGGGCAGAATATATTCTACAAAATATGTTCTACAGAATAATAGCAAAGAGAATAATTGCAAATAGAATAATACAGGGTAACTAGAATATAATAATACAAAAATTATTCAGAATATAAATAGAAAATACAAAAGGGATAAGTACATTGGAAACCAAACTGTATTACTCCATGTAACCCACCCTTTGGGTCACTTAGTTGTTATACAAGGGTTACGTTCTATGCATGCGACCAATACAATAGTGTCGATTTAATTCCTGGACCCTGATTCTACCCGCTACATCGCAATATTTCAATCGAGTATTAAACTTGCGATACCCATGCTCCACTACGCAGGATAAGGGTACGGGGGGCCCACCTTTCATGGGTTACAAATGACCTTATTGCACTCTACACTGTGTATGCAGGGAAAATTGTGGACAAAGACAAAGTAACTGGCACTACCAAGGATCTCAATACATACAGATGCCTGCGGAACATGTGCACAGGCAAACAAGCATGCAAAAGCCACAATATACTCTGACAATCTCACCAAAATACACAAACCCAGCTAACTTCATGGAAGGTTTTATCAACAATATATTACAGCCTTCTAACCATCAACAGCCAAGTAATATCACTAAGGGGGATATTACTCTGACACCCACTGACATGCAAATGTGCATCTACAATAATTACTTGTGGGGTTGTGCCATAATTATTAGCGAACGCAGCACAAACCCCAAACATGAATCTCATCCTGGAGTATCCCTACAGTCCCCACGACCACCAACACTGCCCCACATTTTCAATTTGGCCGCAGATCTGAAGAGGAGATTATACAAGCGCTCTCAAATTAAAATAAAGCAGCCAATGGGACCTGACTTTACTACAATCTGGTTCCTACGACTTGGTGCCCCAAGCAATTGCCAAACCAATGCTTCCATAGTCAACCTTCTCATTCTGACAGGCCATTATCCAGACCTGGGAAAACTGCCAGAGTCTGTCTACAATCTTCAAAAGTGGGGACAAAAACACTGTCTCAAAACTACAGCCAATCTCCCTTCTCCAAATCTATCCAAAGTCATGGAAAAGTGTGTCCACTCCCAATTAAGCGTCCGTATTACTATAACAAGACAAATTTCCAGAGCCAATTCCAATCTGTGCTTTCGCCAAACACTCTACCGTAACTACCCTGCTAAAAGGGTGGAATGGAACCGGGTCTAACCTCACTGATGCAGTATTCCTAGATTTGCCAAAGGCTTTTGACATAGTGATCATGCTATCCTGCTTAAACAAACTCCAGAGCTCTGTGAATAGGGAAAGCATGCTTTAAACTGGTTTCAGTCTACCATCAGGAAGATCCCAACATGTGTCCATCTCAGGCTCTAACTCCAACCCCAGGGATATCACCTGTGTGTGTGTCCGCAAGGCTCTTTCTGGGGCCCCTACTCTTCTCAGTGTTCATTAATAATTCTTCCCACAGCTTGTAAGGAAGCCTCAATACACATGTATGCAGATAACACAATCCTATATGCACACAGACCATAGCCTCTCCGACCTCAACACATACTTCAGTCTGACTTTTGAGACTCGAAAACTGGATTTCCCAACAACGAACTGTTTTAAATACTGACAAGACTGTAACAATGGTATTGGGACCAAGACTACATTTTTAAGCTCCAGTGGACTGAGCTCCGATTAGAACCAACGCTAACACACCTTAGGGAGGGAGGGGGGTCGGGCAGAGGGAGGGAGGGGGGGGGCGCAGGAGGGACGGGGGGGGACAGAGGGAGGGAGGGAGGGGGAGGCCGAGGGGAGGGAGGGAGGGCGGGGGGCAGAGGGACGGGAGGGAGGTGGGTGAGGGGGGGGGGAGGGAGGGAGGGAGGGAGGGAGGGGGGGGCGCGAGGGAGGGGAGGGGGGGGCAGAGGGAGGGAGGGAGGGAGGGGGGGGGCAGAGGGAGGGAGGGAGGGAGGGGGGGGCAGAGGGAGGGGGGCAGAGGGAGGGGAGGGGGGGGGGACTTTTAGCATTTCTGTTTAAAAAAAAACTTTGAAAGACCAATTTTCTTGTATTCTATTTTAACAGCCATTTATAAGGCACTGCCCCTTCATGTCCTGTCACAAGCCCTGGCACACCCCTTTGTCAGCCCTGCCCTCCCTCTAGCACATGTCAGTGCAGGAGTGCTCATGAATATTCATGAGCTTCCACTGAGACACAGAAGCAGAATATAAACAGATCCCTTCACTAATGATGTCACCAAATGTCGCCGATCAATACATGGAGAACTAATTGACCGGCAGCTATACAGTTCTTTAGGTAATTAGAGATTGCACACATGAAACTATTGAAGTAAAACAAAAAGACTGAACTGCAGCTTTAAGGGAGACGGGCTGCCAGAAGAAAGAAAGTATTCCAGACTCGTTAAGCTCATAAAACCCCGCCAGGGACTGCCACTGTGTCTTAAACATTAGGTTGTGTAAACACTTGCGTGACATGGTGACCGGTGAAGGATGAAAGCCGCGGTCTGTACGGAAAAGACGATTGTTGCATTTTTGACTTGAAGAGATGTATGTATTATGGGTGGGGGGGTCTGTTTATATGTCTGGGGTGGTGGGGGGTGGGGGAGGTCTTGTTTATATGTATTGGAGGGTGGGGGGTCTTGTTTATATGTCTGGGGTGGTGGGGGGTGGGGGGTCTTGTTTATATGTATTGGAGGGTGGGGGTCTTGTTTATATGTATTGGAGGGTGGGGGTCTTATTTATATGTATTGGGGGGTGGGGGGTCTTGTTTATATGTATTGGAGGGTGGGGGTGGGGGAGGTCTTGTTAATATGTATTGGGGGAGTGGGGGTCTTATTTATATGTATTGAGGGAGTGGGGGTCTTGTTTATATGTATTGGAGGGTGGGGGGTCTTATTTATATGTATTGAGGGAGTGGGGGTCTTGTTTATATGTATTGGAGGGTGGGGGGCCTTATTTATATGTATGGAGGATGGCGGGGGAGAGGGGGCCTTTTTTAAATGTATTCGGGGGAGAGAGGGGGCCTTTTTTAAATGTATTCGGGAGAGGGGGGCTTTTTAATATGTATGGGGAAGGTTTTAAAAATATATACGTATTGGGGGAGTGTTTTTGTTAAAAATATGTATTGGGGAATGGGGGGCTTTTTAATATATATTGGGGGAATGGGGGGCTTTTTAATATGTATTGGAGGAGTGGGGGGCTTTTTAATGTGTATTGGAGGAGTGGGGGGCTTTTTAATGTGTACTAGCTGAGAGACCCGGCGTTGCCCGGGATGTAATTTGGGGGGGGGCGTACGACAGGGTTAGGCTTCCCCCCCCCCCCCTTGACAGCTAGGTGGGTGACTGAGTTGACTGAGTGTGTGTGTCTTTACTAGCTCAACGTTTCAGCTCTTGAAAAAAGCTCCATTGTGAATCCGAAACATTTAGCTAGTAAAGACACATTATTTATTGTACCATTTAATCTCTCTCTCTCACTCTCTCACACACCCACACTCTCTCGTCACGGCGCCCTCTATTTGCCGGATATGTAACTGCAGTTTGCTCTCTTCCTTGGAGCTGCCTCGCCCCTGTGCCCCCCCCAGCTAGCACGCGCCCCCACAGCCAGCTCACCCCCGCGCCCCCCCCCCACCCCCCCCCCCCCCCCCCCGAGCCAGCTCACCCCTGTCCCCCCACAGGACCAGCACATCCCTGTACCCCCCCGCGGCAGCTCACGTCTGTGCCCCCCCCCAGGCAAGCTCGTCCCTGTACCCCCCAGGCAAGCTCGCCCCTGGCTGCCCCCCCCAGGCAAGCTGCCCTGCGCCAGCTCTCCCATGTGCCCCCCCACCTGCCACAGCTCGCCCTTGCGCCCCCCCAGCCCATCCCTGTGCTCCCCCAGGCCCACTCAATTCTCCTCACTTTTAAAGCTTTTTACATTCTCAGCCCTAATTCTCGCTATGACACCATCCCGACTCTGGCGTTCTTCTAAGGATGTCTTCTTTCTACCCCCTTTGTATCTAAAGCCCTCTCCCGCCTTAAACCTTTATCATTTCCCCCCACCCCCCACCACCCCAGACATATAAACAAGACCCCCCACCCATAATACATACATCTCTTCAAGTCAAAAATGCAACAAGTCGCTTTCCGTACAGACCGCGGCTTTCACCGGTCACCATGTCACGAAGTGTTTACACAACCTATAATGTTTAAGACACAGTGGCAGTCCCTGGCGGGGTTTTAATGAGCTTGAACGAGTCTGGAATACTTTCTTGGCAGCCCCGTCTCCCTTAAAGCTGCAGTTCAGTCTTTTTTTTTACTTCAATAGTTTCATGTGTGCAATCTCTAATTACCTAAAGAAACTGATAGATGCGGTCAATTAGTTCCCATGTATTGATCGGCGACATTTGGTGACATCATTAGTTGAAGGATCTGGTTATATTCTGCTCTCTGTGTCTCAGTGGAAGCTCATGAATATTCATGAGCACTCCTGCACTGACATGTGCTAGAGGGGAGGGCAGGGCTGACAAAGGGGTGTGCCAGGTTGTGACAGCGAGCAGACATGAAGGGGCAGTGCCTTATAAATGGCTGTTAAATAGAATACAAGAAATTGGTCTTTCAAAGTTTTTTTTTAAACGAAAATGCTAAAATCTCAAAATGGCCCCCCCCCTTCCCCCCCCTCCTCCCTCCTCTGCCCTCCCTCCCTCTGCCCCCCTCCCCTCCCTCTGCCCCCCCCCCTGCCCCCTCCTCCTCGCCCCTCCCCACCTCCCTCCTCCCCCCTCCCTCCCTCCCTCCCTCCGCCCCCCCCTCCCCTCCCTCCCTCCCTCCCTCTGGCCCCCCCTCCTCCCTCCTCTGCCTCCCCCTCCTCCCTCCCTCTTCCCCCGTCCCTCCTGCCCCCCCCCTCCCTCCTCTGGACCCCCCCTCCCTCCCTAGGTGGGTGATAGCTTGGTTCTAATCAGGAGCTCAGTCACTGGAAGCTTTAAAAATGTAGTCTTGGTCCCAAATACCATTGTTACAGTCTTGTCAGTATTTAAAAACAGTTTGTTTTGGGAAATCCAGTTTTCGAGTCTCAAAAAGTCAGACTGAAGTATGTGTTGAAGGTCGGAGAGGCTATGGCTGTGTGCATATAGGATTGTGTTATCTGCATACATGTGTATTGAGGCTTCCTTACAAGCTGTGGGAAGATTATTAATGAACACTGAGAAGAGTAGGGGCCCCAGAACAGAGCCTTGCGGGACACCACAGGTGATATCCAGGGGGTTGGAGTTAGAGCCTGAGATGGACACATGTTGGGATCTTCCTGATAGGTAGGACTGAAACCAGTTTAAAGCATGCTTCCCTATTCCAGAGCTCTGGAGTTTGTTAAGCAGGATAGCATGATCAACTGTGTCAAAAGCCTTTGCAAAATCTAGGAATACTGCATCAGTGAGTTGACCCTGTTCCATTCCACCCTTTTAGCAGGGTAGTTACGGTAGAGTGTTTGGCGAAAGCCAGATTGGAATTGGCTCGGGAAATTTGTCTTGTTATAGTAATCGCTTAATTGGGAGTGGACACATTTTTCCATGACTTTGGATAGGATTGGGAGAAGGGAGATTGGCCTGTAGTTTGAGACAGTGTTTTTGTCCCCACTTTTGAAGATTGGGACAACTCTGGCAGTTTTCCAGGTCTTAGGGATATGGCCTGCAGACAGGATAGAGTTGACTATGGAAGCAATTGGTTTGGCAATTGCTTGGGCACCAAGTCGTAGGAACCTAGATTGTAGTAAGTCAGGTCCACATTGGCTGCTTTATTTTAATTTGAGGAGCGCTTGTATAATCTCCTCTTCAGATACTGGGCCAAATTGAAAATTGTGGGCAGTGTTGGGAGGTGGTGGGACTGTAGGGATACTCCCAGGATGAGATTCATGTTTGGGGTTTGTGCTGCGTTTCGCTAATAAGTTAGTGGCACACCCCACAAAGTAATTATTGAATGCATTTGCAATGTCAGTGGGGTTTGTCAGAGTAATATCCCCCTTAGTGATATTACTTGGCTGTTGATGGTTAGAAGGCTGTAATATATTGTTGATAACCTTCCAGAAGTTAGCTGGGTTTGTTGTATTTTGGTGGAGATTGTCAGAGTAATATTGTGCTTTTGCATGCCTTGTTTGCCTTGTGCACATGTTCCGCAGGCATCTGTAGTGATTGAGATCCTTGGTAGTGCCAGTTACTTTGTAGCTTTTCCACAAGGTATCCCTGAGCTGGTAGAGTGCAATAAGGTCAGTTGTAACCCATGAAAGGTGGGCCCCCCGTACCCTTATCCTGCGTAGTGGAGCATGGGTATCGCAGAGTTTTAAGAACTCGGATTGGAAATAGTCGAGCGCAGAATCAGGGTCAGGAATTAAATCGACACTATTGGATTGGTCGCATCAGAACGTAACCCCTTGTATAACAAACTAGTGACCCAAAGGGTGGGTTACAGGAGTAATACAGTTTGTTTCCAATGTACTTATCCCTATTTGTATTATTCTATTTATATTCTGAATAATTTTTGTATTATTATATGTATATTACCCTGTATTATTCTATTTGTATTATTCTATTTGTATTATTCTGTAGAACATATTTTGTAAGAATATATTGTTCCTATAATGTTGCTGTGTATAATAACTATATACAGAGCTGGGTATATGGCTGGCAGTACATAGATAAACAGATATCCGCACCCTTCGTGTGACGCTAACCATGGCATATTTATGACCCCCTGTTGCAGGTCCATGGTGCTGATATAGACACTTCCACCAGTTTGAGGTTTAAGACGCTGGAAAAGGGAGTCATTTCCTCAAGAAAAGTGAGAGCAACTTGTGAGTAAGATTCTGGGGCAGACAAGATTAAGGGAGGGGGTGTTATAATGGCCGTCGACATCCACCTGGCTAGATCTATCAATAATGTGCACGATGAGTGACACTGAGTGGTAGGTGAGTGTCTCACTCACAAGCCTATGTGGGCTCCATTCATGCAGCTCTGGCCATGATAATAACGGGGGTTTGTGTAATATGGACGGAGGGGAGTTACACTGCATTGAAGTGGGTGGATGCACTAAAATTTGTGTCATTTGGGACCCTCTTCACAGACACCTTTTACTAACGTATAAAGATTTTGGATCTTATGTGTCTTTTTACGATATACACTTTATTCCCTTTCTAGCTCTCAGTAACACTTCAGTAGTTTATTATTTCACCAATATTATACATTTTGGGGGGTTAATTGTATCAAACTCTATTTTGCTGGTTTTTAGAGAGTGCTGAAAGATTAGAGGGTAAGCTCTTCAAGACAGGGGCGCCAGAAAAATTCTGTGTATAGCGCTGACGCACATTGTAAGCGCGATATGAGGAAAATAACTATATCCAATAATTTATATATTTTAGTACTCAACATAATGAGGGCTAAAGGGGCAAAATAATTATTAAAGCAAATACATTGGTGGTATGTTTCAGTGTGAAAGGAGGCGTATGAAATAAAAGTATATAGAGGCTGTGGGGGGGGGGGGGGCACGTGAGGGAGTATAGTCTACTGAAAAAGTGACTCAGCATATATTCAGGGACGGTGTATTTGTACTGTATAGGTAGGCGGCAGGACAGAACAACAGAATGTGTTGTGGGGGCGGAACAGACAGACAGAGACAGACAGAATGGGGGGGGCGGCAGACCAGACCAGGAACCCAGGGGACGAACAGAAAGTCAGACAGAACAGACAGAAGGCCAGAATGTGGGTGTTAGGGCGGCAGGAACGAACAAGTAAGAGAAAGAGAAGAAGGGCGGGGGCGCACCTGGCGGGAGGAAGAAGAACTTAAGAAATGAATCTAAGAAGGGCCGGGTTGGTGAGCGGTTCGGATCGGAAAAAGCAACAGAAGGGGGCTTGGGGGCAGGACAGACAAGAAGAGAAGGGGGGGGGGGACGACAGCAAAGAATAAAGTAAGAATAAAGAAGAAGGGGGCGTCCGGGTAGTGGGAAGAGAAGAAACAGACGGGGGGCGCCTGTTGGGAGCGAAATGAAGGGATTTACGGCGGGCGGAAAGAACGGGAGGGGGGGGGAGGAAGAATTAAGACTTAGGTAAGAAGAAAGAATAGCGAAGCGGGGTTGGGGGCGGCAGGGAAGAAGGGGGAAGAATGGGGGGGGGGCGGGGAAAGAAGTGCGGGGGGGGGGCGGCAAACCAGAGGTGGGGGGGGGGGGAGGCAAGAATGTGGGGGGGGAGGAGAGAAAAGCAAGAAGGAAGGACGAAAGAAAAGAATGTGGGGGGGGCGGCAGACAAGAAGCAAGACAGACAGCAAAAAGTGCGGGGGGGGGGAAAACCAGCCAGGCAGCAGAAAGGGCAGAAAAAGACCAGACAGACAGACAGGACTAGACAGACAGAAATGTGGGGTGGGGGCCCACAGCAGAAGACAGAAAACGGGGGGGGAAGCCGAAGAGGGGGGGGGGGGAAGAAGAAAGAGGGAAGAAAAGATTAGCAGAATTGTGGGGGGGGGGGGAGGCACAGAAGACAAGAACAGCAAGAACAGAAGAGGACAAGCAGAAAGATGTGGGGGCGGGAAGAAGTTCTTTTGCGGCCCGAAGGTGTTGTACAGGAAGGGGTATTTCTTGAGCGGGAGGAGAGGGGAGGGCAATTTCCTACCTCCTGATTGGATGCTGGGTAATGCAGCCATCAAGCGGAGCTCTCAGGAGAGGGGGCGGCGCCCAAGAAGAAGGGGCAGGAGAGAGGCTGCAAAGTGTGATAGAGGGGAGGGAGTGTGGGTGATCAGTCGGTGGGGGCGGGGGGGGCGGGGGTGGAAGAATCGTCCTCTATAAAGGGGGAGAGAGCGGGCGATGGTGCAGCGGTGGGAGAGAGGGGAAGGAGGGGTGCGGGATTGGCAAGAGGATTAGACGAGGGCTAGAGGGGGGGGGGAGAAAGGCTCCGGAAAGGGGACAGGTGGGGAGAGGGGAAAAAGACGAGGGGGGGGAAGCGATGTGAGAAGTGGGAGGTGGTGGTGCTGGACGCGACCCGACCGGTGGGAGGCCGAGAGGGGAAGAGAGGGGAGGGGGGGGCGTGAGAGAGGAGATTGGGGGGGTTGTGGAGAGGGGGAGGAGGGGAGTGCATGGGGGGGGGAAGGAGACCGAGGAGGGGGGGGGCGGAGAATGGAGGGTGAAGGCGGTCAGTGGGGGGGAAGAGAGAGGGGGTGAGGGTGGGGGGGGGGGAGGTGAGAGAGGTAGGGGGGGGGGAAAGAGAGTGGGGGGGGGGAAGAGAGGAGAATAGGCGGGGGGGGGTAGAGGGGAAGTGGTGGGGGGGGAGGGAATGAGAGGGGGGACGGGGGGGGGAGGTGGGGGGAGAGGTGGCAGGGGGGGGGGGCGAACGAGAGTGCGGAGGGAGAGTGCAGAGGGGAGGGAGAGGTGAGGGAGAGAGGTGGGAGGGGGGGTGGGTGAGAGAGTCATGGTGGGGGGGGAAGAGAGTGGGAGGGGGGGGTGAGAGAGTGTCAGGTGGGGGGGGGGAAGAGAGTGGGAGGGGAGGGAGAGTGGGAGGGGGGGGTGAGAGAGTGTCAGTGGTGGGGGGAAGAGAGTGGGAGGGGGGGAGAGAGTGGGAAGAGGGAAGGTGCAGAGAGAGCGTGTCAGTGGGGGGGGGAAGAGAGTGGGGGGGGGTGAGAAGTGTCAGAGAGAGGAGGAAAGGTCAGTGGGGGGGGGGAGAGAGAGTGGGAGGGGGGGGGTGAGAGTGTCAGAGAGAGAGTGTCAGTGGGGGGGGTGGGAGAGAGAGTGGGAGGGGGGGTGAGAGTGTCAGAGAGAGAGTGTCAGGGGGGGGGGGAGAGAGGGAGAGAGTGTCAGTGTGGAGGGGGGGACAAAGAGGTCAGTGGGCCGGGGGTGGGGGGGGAGATGGTTGAATGTTAGATAAAAAATACTTTGGTGAAGAGATAAAATTTGTAGGGGGGGGGGGGGGTGCCCGAGTACCCTGTACCCCTGACCGAGCTGTATCCACGGAGCAAACTTCCAGCACAGGGTGTGCCGGTTAATACAGTAATGGAATTCATCGCTGCTGCTGGGCTCTGTACAGATGGGGGGGCGGGGAGGCCTCACGCGGGAGCCAAGGGGCCAAGACTTGCTTGCCCAGTGGCCCTTCTCTACCATCTGTTTCGCAGCAAAACCATATTTTAGGACATGACGAATGTGTCACTGGTTGTTACGCGTGAGAACGTCAGCCAGCACCACTGAGGACGTGTCTAGTGACCAATAAACAGTCTCTGCAACATGGCCCCAGAAGCCTCCAGATCGGGGTGTGTGTTGATTTGTGTTGAAGGGCAAAGACTGAAGGGCACACCACAAACGCGCGTGACAAGAAAGACTGTCGTGTGTGTCGCCAATGTGTGTGCAATTCTTTTCGCTAAACTATGTTTAACCTTTTAACGATGGCTACAAATGGAAGTTTATAGAAACCACAGGGGTATTTTCTATAGGGAAATGTTGCAGTGAAGTTGAATCCATATGTTCCAGTTCTAGTCATTACTGACAGCAACACCAAGTATGCCAAGACGGATCCATATGGAACTGTCTGTGAATTGTATTCCCACTAGAAAACTTAACCCCTTATAATTATTTTCCTTCATGTTGGGTCAAGCTTTAAAAAAAAAAAAAAAAAGATAAATCCTCTGAAAAAGATGTTTCGTGTTATATTTCTGTATTATCTTCGTCCCTTAAATACGGTTGTATGTTAGGTGCAGCCAGCAGGTGGCGCACGGGCGCCTTTCTTCAAAGAACTGTGGGAATATGGGTTCACAGGTAATACTTACTGCTACATTTGCTGAAAGAGAACTAAACTCGTTAAATCAACAATTAATGCATCATGTCTAATCCATAGAAACTCACAGGATAGCCCTTAATTTCTATAAAGGAAAGAAAAATGCATAAGTGAAAAAACCTCTACACCAGGGCAGGGGGCCAACTCCAAATCTCAGCTAGTACAGACACAGCCATTCAGATTAGCCTAGTCCAGACACATCCATCTCCAGATCTCAGTAGTACAGACACTGCCATCTAGATATCGCTAGTACATACAACGGCCATCTCCAGCATCAGCCTGTACAGAACATCATCTCCAGATCTAGCTTACGCCAAAGAACTCACCATCAATCTCGCCTCACTTGACGCCTCACAGATCAACTCCCTCCATCCACCGATAACACCCAACTAAAATCTCAGCCTAGTACAGACACGGCCAAAGTCCAAAATCTCAGCTAGTACAGACACAGCAGACTCCAAATCTCAGAAGCCAGTACAGACAAGAACATCTCAGATCTCAGCCTAGTACAGACACGGCCAAATCAAGATCTCAGCCTAGTACAGAACACCATCTCCAGATCTTCGCTAGTACAGACCACGGCCATCTCCAGATATCCGCCTAGTACAGACAACGGCCATATCCAGCTTCCAGCCTAGTACAGACAAAGCCAACTCAAACTCACCTAGTACAGACACGGCCAACTCAGATCTCAGGAGTAGTACAGACACATGCCATCTCCAGATCTCAGCCTAGTCAATACACGGCCATTTCGATCTCAGCCTAGTACAGACACGGCATACTCCAGATATCAGCCTAGTACAGACACGGCCACTCCAGATCTCAGCCTAGTACAGACACGGCCAACTCCAAAATCTCAACTAGTACAGACACGGCCATCTTCAGATCTCGACCTAGTACAGACACTGCCCATCTCCAGAATCAGCCTAGTACAGACACGGCCATTCTCAGATCTCAGCTAGTACAGACACTGCCATCTCCAGATCTCAGACCTAGTACAGACACGGACATCTCCAGATCTCAGCCTAGTACTGACCGGCCATCTCCAGTATCAGCCTAGTACAGACACAGCCATCTCCAGATCTGCAGTAGTACAGACAAGGCCAATCCATATCTCAGCCTAGTACAGACAGCATCTCCTGTCTCAGCCTACAATACACGGCATCTCAGATCTCAGGCCTAGTCACAGAATCTCAGATCTCACCTGACAGACACGGCCATCTCCAGATCTCAGCCTAGTAAGAAACAGCCATCTCAGATCTCAGCCTAGTACAGACACGGCCAACTCAGATCTCAGCCTAGTACAGACACAGCCATCTCCGATCTCAGCCTAGTACATACACGGCCAATCTCCTGATCTCAACCTAGTACAGACCACGGCCATCTTCAGAATCTCAACCTAGTACATGACACTGCACATCTCCAGATCTCAGCCTCGTACAGACACGGCCATCCCAGATCTAGCCTAGTACAGACCGGACAATCTCCAGATCTGCCTGTACAGACAGCACTCAGATCCAGCCTAGTACAGACACGGCCAATCCAGATCTCAGGATAGTACAGACACATCCATCTCCAGATCTAGTAGTACAGTACACGGCCACTTTCCAGATCTCAGCCTAGTACAGACACGGCCAACTCCAGATCCAGCCTAGTACAGACACGGCCACACTCAGATCTCAGCTAGTACGACACGGAATCCAATTAATAGTAAGACACGGCCATCTTCAGATCTCAACTAGTACAGACATGCCATTCAGATTTCAGCCTAGTACAGACACGGCACATCTCCAGATCTCAGCCTATACAGACAAACTTGCCATACCAGATTCTCAGCCTAGTACAGACAGGACATCTCCAGATCTCAGCTAGTACATGACACGGCCATCTCCAGATCTCAGCCATAGTACAGACAGAAGCCATCTCCAGATCTCAGCCTAGTACAGACACGCCATACTCCAGATCTCAGCTAGTCAGAACAGCCATCTCTGATCTCAGCCTAGTACATACACGGCCATCTCAGATCTCAGCCTAGTACAACGGAATCTCCAGATCTCAGCCTGTACAAGACACGGCCATCTCAGATCTCAGCCTCAAGTACAGACACAGCCATCTCCAGATCTCAGTAGTACAGACACGGCCACTCCAGATCTCAGCCTAGTAAAGAACAGCCATCCCTGATCTCAGGCCTAGTACAACAAGGCCATCTACTGATCTAGCCGAGAATCTACGGCCATCTACAGCATCTCAGCCAGTAGTACATACAACGGCCATCTCCAGATCTCAGCCTAGTACAGACACGGCATCTCCAGCTCCAGGCCTAGTACAGACACAGCCAATCTCCGATTCCAGCCTAGTACACTATCACGGGCATCTCCAAATCTCAGCCTAGTAGTACTACACGGCACCATCTCCAGAACTCAGCCTAGTACAGACACGGCCATCTCCAGACTCAGCCTAGTACAGACACGGCCCTCTCAAGATCTCAGCTTCAGCCTAGTACAGACACGGCCATTCAGATCTATCAGCCTAGTACAGACACGGCCATCTCAGATCTCAGCCTAGTACAGACACTGCCATCTCAGATATCAGACTAGTAACTACACGGCCAGCTCAGAATCAGACTAGTACAGACACAGCCATCTCCAGATCTCAGCCTAGTACAGACACGGCCATCTCCAGATCTCAGCCTAGTACAGACACAGCCATCTCCTGATCTCCGCCTAGTACATACACGGCCATCTCCAGATCTCAGCCTAGTACATACACGGCCATCTCCAGATCTCAGCCTAGTACATACACGGCCATCTCCAGATCTCAGCCTAGTACAGACACGGCCATCTCCAGATCTCAGCCTAGTACAGACACGGCCATCTCCAGATCTCAGCCTAGTACAGACACTGCCATCTCCAGATCTCAGCCTAGTACATACACGGACAACTCAATTTTTTTTAGTTTGTTAAGATGCTTGGATTTCCTCTTTAAGCTCATAGAATCTCTGTAAATCAGTATCGCTGACCTGAGGAAGAGAGGAGAACTCTCGAAAGCTTGTCTTATAGTATCTATTGTTAGGCCAAATAAAAAAGGTCTCACCTAATACTGAAGTACTCGTTAACTGTGTAAAAACAATGGAATTCTTTTTATAGGCACATTTCCATTTACATGCAAATGAGCTAATTACAGACAAAATTATATTTATCCAAGATTTAAGTCATACTTGGCCTCACTCCCAGCCTAAAATACATCTCTCGGAGAGGTAGGTGAGTGGGTGGGTGGGGGGGGGGGGGGGGAGAGAGAGCTTTCTGGATAGGCGGGGGAGAATGATGACCGCTAATGTTTTAGGTAATGTCACATTATTTTCACTGATGTAACAGACCTCAGCGAATCAGGAGTTTATGCAAAGAAAACCACTGTACCTACTGCGGGATCGAGATCTTCAACTGGGGGATCTCATTAGAGATCTGCATCCATGATCAATGCCAACCCAGGCCAGCTTGCACTGTCTTTCCACACGCCAGTGATAAATAGAGTGTATATTGATTGGGCCCGGTTAATGCATTGTGAGCAGCGTGCCAGGTTTGCAACCTTTCGCAAGCTGTGATAATCCAGATCTAACGTCTTTAAATGAGTCAGAACGCTCTCTGGCTCATGGAAGGCTATGTAGGCCGTGCCAGATGTTAAACACAGTGACAGGAAGAAAAATGGCAAAGAAATGGGGTTTACACGTGACTACGCTGCCGTCCCAATGTTCAGAGCCGGAGAATAGGAATTCGAAGACACAATATTCGGAACCGGATGGAAGTCCGTATACCAGACCGACCTCTCGGATTTTTACAAGGTTTAAGGCATCTTCAATTCTTCAGGTGTCTATGTACCAAGCCAGAAGTGGTGCAATTCTGGGGCAAAAATGTATCAAAGAAATAATTCCTCTTGATTTCAATGGTGCAGTTATTTTGCCGAACACTGGCTCCACTTTTGCATTGATAGAGAAACTAAACTGACCTTTAAGTCCCAAATATGAATAAAGTGAATTCATTGCAATTATCCTTTGTATATAACACATTCTCTGCCAATACAATGACTTATTATTTATTACGTAAGGTGCGTCCCAAGTTGGGTGCATACCTTCCCTTATATACAGATGTGCACACCTTCCCTTATATACAGATGTGCACAGCTTCCCTTATATACAGATGTGCACAGCTTCCCTTATATACAGATGTGCACACCTTCCCTTATATACAGATGTGCACACCTTCCCTTATATACAGATGTGCACACCTTCCCTTATCTACAGATGTGCACACCTTCCCACGGTGCCGGGACCCAATATAACATCACGGAGCCGGGACCCAATATAACATCACGGAGCCGGGACCCAATATAACATCACGGAGCCGGGACCCAATATAACACCACGGTGCCGGGACACATTATAACATAACGGTGCCGGGACCCAAGATAACATCACGGAGCCGGGACCCAAGATAACATCACGGAGCCGGGACCCAATATAACACCACGGAGCCGGGACCCAAGATAACATCACGGAGACGGGACCCAAGATAACATCACGGAGCCGGGACCCAAGATAACACCACGGTGCCAGGACCCAATATAACATCACGGAGCCGGGACCCAATATAACACCACGGTGCCGGGACCCAAGATAACACCACGGTGCCAGGACCCAATATAAAACCACGGAGCCGGGACCCAATATAACATCACGGAGCCGGGACCCAATATAACACCACGGAGCCGGGACCCATGATAACATCACGGAGCCGGGACCCAATATAACATCACGGTGCCGGGACCCATGATAACATCACGGAGCCGGGACCCAATATAACATCACGGAGCCGGGACCCAAGATAACATCACGGTGCCGGGACCCAATATATCATCACGGTGCCGGGACCCAAGATAAAATCACGGTGCCGGGACCCAAGATAACATCACGGAGCGGGACCCAAGATAACATCATGGTGCCGGGACCCAAGATAACATCATGGTGCCGGGACCCAAGATAACACCACGGTGCTGGGACCTCCCGCATACAGGGCCTCCCGCATACAGGGCCTCTCGCTTACAGGGCCTCCCGCTTACAGGGTCTCCCGCTTACAGGGTCTCCCGCTTACAGGGCCTCCCGCTTTGCTTATAGGGTCTGCTGTTTTAAGCAAAGCAAAACAAAACGCCCCAAAGTTATAATAATTAGACCAAATCCTTTCAATAGAGCTTTGCGTCTGCTAATGATAAAAACGCTCAATTATCTTTCAAACAGAATTAACTTCATGCAATAGCTTGTTCTCGTGTTTCAAACCAACATGAAAGTTAAATATATGCTGAAGGTAACAAAGAAAAAAGGTTCTTTGGTTGTTTTCCGTTTGATACATCTGCCTAATGATTTCACTTGATTGGGTGTCACCTTCCTCTACCCCCCACGCTCCCGCAATGCCATTATCCTTCGACCCCTGTGTGTGTGTATATACATATACTAGCTGATATACCCGGCCTGTGTGTGTGTATATACATATACTAGCTGATATAGCCGGCCCTGTGTGTGTATATACATATACTAGCTGATATACCCGCCCTGTGTGTGTGTATATTCATATACTAGCTGATATACCCGCCCTGTGTGTGTGTATATACATATACTAGCTGATATACCCGGCCTGTGTGTGTGTATATACATATACTAGCTTATATACCCGCCCTGTGTGTGTGTATATACATATACTAGCTGATATACCACTTATCCGCTCCCCTGCTCAATCACCCACTCCTCTCCACTCACCCGCTCCTCCACCCACTCACCCTACTCGCCCACTCCCCCACCCATCCACCCACTCCCGCTCTCCCACCCACTCATCAGAGAGAGAGAGAGAGAGAAAGTGTCAGAGAGAGAGAGAGAAAGTGTCAGAGAGAGAGAGAAAGTGTCAGAGAGAGAGTGAAAGTGTAGGGGGAGAGAGTGTCAGAGAGAGTCAGAGAGAGAAAGTGTCAGAGAGAGAGAGAGTCAGATGGGAAGTTTGCAAAAACCCTGCTCATGTTACTTTACTTTTCTTGAATAGATAGTGGCGCACGTTTAGTAAGCAGCGCCACGTCATACAATAGCACCCGTCGCAGGAAGACACCTTACAGCTAATTTGTTTGAATAGGCCACAGGGTGTCTTTGGGCAATATTTACTAAGGGGTGCTAAGTTATATCTGTTATAAAGAAGGATGACCAATTAACAGATGAGGGATAAATTGGAGATCTAGATCAATAATATGTGAGTCGGTAACATTATAAGAGACAGTACAGGACATGGGACCTTTCACACGCCGCATCACCCCGGTATCACGCGTTTCCACGGCTGGGATTGTGATGGAACGACAACTTACCAATGGCCATTATACCTTCTTTTATTTATATACAAAGCAACCCCAAAGGCGTTCTTATTAATTAGCAAGGGATTTGTGTTAATACAGTCTCATTATTCTATCTCTGCACTATTCTTTTCAATAAAGGGACAAAGCCGGACATCATATTATTATTTATTACAATAAACTCTCCCTTTACGATCCGTGTCGGGTTTTGTCCCTTTATTGAAAAGAATACAGTAGTGCCTTCCTGCACTCGAGCAGAGTATCATTACTCTTTAATGTTACTGTGACCTGTGCGTGGCAGATATATCTTTATTTGTATTTTTTATTATTAGTCTTTATTTCCGTGCTCCTCTCTTCCAAAGGGTTAAAGGCATATCATCCGTACCTCCGCTTGGAAACCTCTGAACCCTTATTTCAGGAGTGGTCAACTCCAGTCCTCATGGGCCACCAACAGGTCAGGTTTTAAGGATATCCCTGCTTCAGCACAGGTGGCTCAGTCAATGACCGTGCCACTGATTGAGGCACCTGTGCTAAAGAAAGGATATTCTGAAAACCTGACCTGTTGGTGGTCCTTCAGGAGTGGAGTTGGCCTCCCCTGGAAACAGTAGGGTCTCTCATGGTCTTACTTCCTGGAGCATGTTGGTTCAAGAACATATTTGCCGGCATTGGCCAGGCACTTGTGCAAAGTCAAATATCCACTAGGGAAGTTGTAACGGCCGTTACGGTTTTATCAATTGTACATTTATTGTGGGTTGTGCGATCTTTGTGCTATCTTTTAGTGGACCAGCAGGAGATCGGACTATGATATACAGCACTTTCACACCTCACAGGTCTCTTCTTCAAATGTTCTTGTAAAGAAGAAACCAGAGGTTTGGGAAGCTCTCTACACCTGAAGAAGAGACCTGTGAGGTTTTGGAAGCTCTGTACACCTGAAGAGATCTGTGAGGTTTTGCAGGTTTGGGAAAATTACAAATTAAATGACCTATTTATTGTGGTCAACATTTCAGTCCATAGTGGGACCTCTCTTAGGGTGTGTACTTCATTTAAGCATGTCTGATTTGGGGCCAGATTTATTGAGCTATGCTATTCCATAAAACCCCTTCTAGTGCTAAATGACCCCTTTGAGGCATAAGATGTCTTATTGACTAGCACCATTTAGTAAATATGGGCCTCTATGACTTATGACAGTATTTTTAATTGGACATATTGGTGTGTATATCTAGAAAGGATTCTTCCTGCACGTACAAATCATGGACAAAGGTTAAAGCAGCTATCACCCCTAATCATGGCAGCTATCACCCCTAATCATGTGTGTGTTTAAATATTATTTATTTGTTCCTTCTTCTGGTCTCTCTGGGAATCATTAAAAGAATTTGGTCCTGAGCGGGCACAACGACTATCCTGACTTTCAAAGGTTTCAATCCTACTACTTATAAACAATTGTTTTTGGGATTGACACTATGGTTGATGTTCTGTCTCCCAGAATCCTCTGCCCGTCTTATTCTTAGTGTTGATTGGCTCTGGCAAGTGAGGGCACAGACTTCACCAGACTGGAACTAAAGCTTCAGTTGATGCAGTCAGCCATATTGTTCTAACCCAAGCAGCAGGAATTTTTGGAGACTTCCTCCTGCTTAGAGAGGGTGTTTGCATCTTTGCAACAAGGGTTATTGCCGCATTAAACCAAGATACAAAGGGACATACATAACTGCACATTAACCCCTTCGCTGGAAGGTGAACGCTATGTTGACATAAAGTGCTACGTAGGATCTGCATGGAATGGCTTCTAAGTTATTCTCTTAAAAATAAAACTTTAGACAAACGGTGGTTGTTTTCTACATTAGCAGTGCACAGTGAACACAATTTGTACAATAGAAAAATGGTGCTTTCAAATATTATTATAAACATCTACTCCTATCTATATACAGCATGCAATAATGTCATGGTTTGAAACGGTGAACATCCTTTTTCTTTGGTATAAACTCTTAACAGTTCTAAAAAAATATTAAAAAAAACACAAATCTTTCAAAAAGTACCCAAAATAAGAAGATATACACAGTGTAAATGTTACAACAGGGTGGAGATTTGTTACTTTCTACATTTCACCTTCTCCTTAATGTTTCAATATTAAACAGTCAAAAAAGTTAGTGTTTCTTCCAGTAGCATAAATACAATCCTATCCATATAGATATCAACCCTTAAAAAGGTTATGAGGAATGATGTCTGAAAAAATTGGTTCAGTAGGGGAATTGACGTAAATATTTAATATATTGCACACAAGTTTTTAAATGTGTGTTAACACACACACACACACATATACTGTGTGTATACGTGTGTTTTTAACACACTCACACAGATGTTTGTATAGATATATACATACACACAGTGTGCGTATATATACACAAAATATATATATCACACACATATACTGTATGTCTATATACACATACAGTGTGCGTATATATCTATACAAACATTGTGTGTGTGTTAAAAACACACACATACACACAGTGTATATATAACATTTATTGGTTGTGTACAGTATTTTAGAAGCAATAGAGCAGTTGCATGTTTCATGCAAAATTCCAGGTTGAAAAGTCTGTAAGACGGAAACTTATCCAAAAATTTGAATTTCTTTTAAACAAGATTAAAAAATATATATATTTGTAAAAATAGTTTTCTGTTTTGTGCAGTGATCCTTTAAGCAGTGCAATACCTAGAACACAAAAGGCACTCACACCAATATATACATATATACACGTACACGCTAGGCGGAAAATAAACAGCACCGGATTTACAAAAGAAATCTACAAATCCGATGACTTTTTCTATAGGATTTTTTGCAGCCTTATGGGGCGGTTTCTCTTTCCAAGTCTCTCTACTGCAAAACGGGGCCGTAAAGTGGTACAAAAACAGCGCCCAGTTTAGCGAGGAGAAGTCCTGCGGCTTCCTATGGCATTTATTCATTCAATCTGGTGCAGTTTCAAACCCCTGTTTGGTAACAAGGTGTAAATGCCCCCTACATGCTTAGAAACAAAGCTAGCATCATTATAATGAGTCTTGAGTTGGGATTTGGGAACAGATGTAACAGTTGGCTGGATATCCTATGCCAGGGGCGGCCAACTACAGTCGTCAAGGGCCACCAACAGGTCAGGTTTTCAGGATATCCCTGCTTCAGCACAGGTGGCTCAGTTGAAGACAGCCACTTCAGCACAGGTTGCTCAATCAGTGGCTCAGTCTTTGACTGAGCCACTGATTGGGGGCAACTCTTCTGAAGCAGGGATAGCCTGAAAACCTGTTCTGTTGGTGGCCCTTGAGGCCTGGAGTTGGCCTCCCCTGCCTAATGCACAATCATTATCTCAGCAGTAACGCCAAAGGTGCATTTGTATGTTTGCTGCATGCGATTCCTCCCTTGTTCTTGGTACGGAACGTATCCATAGCAAATCTACTCATCCAAAGCGCTTTCTCCCAAGCGTTTCTCTGAAGATCTGTGTGAGGAGATTGTATCTTGTGAAGTTGATGTACAGTAGTTTAGTGATTTGCTGGACTACACCCTGGGATACAGGTCTCCCCCAAGCCTACCACACAGCTGTGAACATCTGCAATGTGGTAGGATAATGGGATAATGTCCCAGAGATGACTGCATCATTGCGTCCGACATACAATTACAAAGCGCTCTGCATGGCGTATACAAATAGCAGTACCATTATTGCGATTTGATTTGACTGGGCTGTTTGAAGTTGGAAGATGAAGTGTATTGGAGAAGAAAAACCTTGAACTCTGCTGAGATGTTTCATGTAAGAACATGTGGACACAGTATATAGTAAAAATACAGACATCTCATTCAGTATACACTTTGCTAACTTTAAAGTGTGTAAGAAAATGGTAACACCTGTATCCAAGTGAATTTATTTAGTACGTTTTTTTGTCTTCTGGCAAAATCTTTTCGTTTTTGAATAAAATATACAGTATTTGAAGCCTCTCTGGCAGGAAAGAGGTTAATTTTACTTTGGTATTTTAAATATTACATGTATGGATCTAACTACTGAGACATACTGAATTCCAGCGGTTACAAATGTATTTTATGCCTTTGGTTTATGTTAGCGATACTGTATATTGTTGCTTATAAGATTAAATATATCTGCCCGTTGCTTATTAAATTACTGTATTAAAGGAATTACGTAGAAATAGCTGTTAGCCCAGGTTTGAAATTGCAGGGTAAATGAGTATTTCAGTATTAGGTAATAACTTTTTTTTATTTGGACTAACTGATATTATGAGACACGTTTTTTCGGGAGCTCTCCCTCTCCCTCAGTATCGCTGACCTGAGGAAGAGGAGAGCGAGCCCTCGGAATCTTGTCTTATAATATCAATTGTTAGTCCAAATGAAAAGGATACCACCTAACACTGAAATACTAATTAACTGTGTATTCAACGATAGATTTTGGTCTTGTCATTTGGGATAGAGGCAGTTTAGAACGTAGTGCGCTGTAAAACCTTTAAATGCCCCATGTAGGGACACGTTGAGCAGATGACTGTGATACAAGGAGCTTTTTGATCTTTTGTTCCCCCTTAGTGATAAGATATTGGGATTTGTGAGCACCCGATATCTGCCATTAGTGCAATTTAGTCCTACACAGGATTATACGTGTATCTCCTGTACAGCCACAAGGGAACTATAGAAGTCCATCTCCTGATTATTAAGGCGGCCCCCCTAAAATTGGTCTTCATGGTGTGTTTTGGCTTTGGGGCTCCAGCTGCTTGTAATGGGCATTTGAAAACGATCGATTTGCAAAGGGCTTGAAATACATTTTGGACTCGCGTGGCTGATTCAAACATATCATTTCTAGACCTACATTTCCAAAGACCTCAACAAACACAACAGAACCATGGACCCAATAAACTTTTGAATAGTTTTAAGTGGCAAATTCATATTGTGAAATAATCCGTCTTCTATCACCGGTTACTGATCATAGTTTTTTTTGATGGTAGAGTCTTAACATTTTGCATTCAGCGATACCGTTTAAATATGAGAGTTGGTATTTCTTGCATTCTGAATTTGGCATATTGCATTGATATCTATAGAACCTGAAGTCTTTCATGCTGTCCATTACATTACCATTGCTCTAGATGCAGATCCATGGCAGTGTTTAAGTTCAGATCGGTAACATCTAAGAAATCTGTGTTGAAGATACTGGGACCGGTAGTGGTGAGTGATCCCAAACCAGAGGCTGAGCTTGGCGGTGTCAAATCCAGCCATTCCATGGTTTCCCAAGGGGACTCCGTGAAACTCAAATGTTGTAGGGCAGTGCTTTCTGAAGATGAGGGAGACATCTGGGTCTCCATGGCTGAAAGAGTAGTGTCTAAGATTTCTTGGGAGGGTAGATGTTCCTTGGTTGCTTTTCCTGGAAATCCATCCATAACGCCTTCATAGTTGGACTCCTCATTTCCAATTTTTAGTAGAGCCATTTCACCGGGTGCCCCCATAGGACTGTGGGAATTCAGTAAGACTTCAAGGTGACTGTCGTTGTTTGAGCAGTGGTCATATGGAAGGTGAGCATTGGAAGTTGGGGCGTTGGAGTTTCCAGGAGGGACACTCATTGGATGTAGCTTCTGGACACAGGGTCGCTCCTCTTTGGCATTTGCTGGCATTTCTGGTGTAACGTAAAACAGAAATGAAATGTTTCCTTAGCCGGGGAGAATTACATAGTGACAGTTCAATTGCAGTCTATGACATCAAATAGAATAGTGTATTGCTGAGTTGTGATGTATGTATGTATGTATGTATGTATGTATGTATGTATGTATGTATGTATGTACTTAGTTAAGTTATGGTGGGTAAAAAAAGTGACAAAAATCCTCCACAGCAAAGCATATAGCAAATGGAAATATTACTGTATACTCATTTGCATGTCTTAGACAGGTCTGCAACCCCGCCTTTCACCATTATCACCCAGCACACAGCACTTCCACTGCATGTCATTTCCCAGAATCCCTTGCTGCAGTGGAAGTGCTGTGTGCTGGGTGATAATGGTGAAAGGCGGGGTTTGCAGACCTGTCTAAGACATGCAGATGAGCATACAGGAATATTCCATTCGTATATATATACACACACACACACACACACACACACACACACACACACACAGCAATGTATTGTATTATATTTCCCCTGTAGCACTAATAAGGTTAAAGCTCAATTAGGCCGCGCTTATAGTGCCGGCGACGCGCCGGTCAGGCGATGGTCGCTGGAGAATCAAATGGAAATGACTTCCAGCGATCGCGACCAATCCGTGCGCTTATAGTAAGCGTGACGACGCGACGTCGCTGTCGCCGGCACTATAAGCGCAGCCTTAGAAACAAGAAAATACCAGTTTCTAATGATATACAGATGTAGCAGACTTCATTGTTCCCGCTGATAACACAACGTTTCTCGTTATAGTGATCCCATGCACCCCATATGCACTGACCCCTTGCAGACGCCCTTACCAGAGCACCCTCCTCCTGCCTCTGTAAGTTCTCCATAGTTACCACTTAGATTGTAAGCTCTTCGGGGCAGGGACTCCAAGTCCTTTTGTTACTTTTATGTATGAAGCACTTATTCCCATTGTGTTATATTATTATGTCACATTAGTCTCTCTTAGACCATATTCAATATGCTATGAGGCGCTCTGGTCAAAGAACTGGGGTTTTAAGCTTCCAGATAAGGAGAAGACAGCATATCTACAGCATATTAGATAGGTGCGCCTGACTCCTAGCACCGGCTTTTTTTATTACATTAATATTTTTGAAGCTCGATACATAGCCTCCCCTTAAAGACAAAGGCAGGAACCTTAATTGTCCTCTTACCTCCACTTTCAATAAGAACATCAAGGAGTTCATCCATTTGCTGACTTCTTGTAATTTGCTGCAAAATAAACATATTACATTAAAGAATTGTGTCTGGAAGCATGTTTTTTTTTTTAGGGCTCCTTGTCCGTAGGGAACCCCAGCAGGAGCGGCATGGTATAAGAAAACCTGCCTCCGATACCGTCATTGGATTCCATGGTGACACGAGAAGAAAGGCTTCTGGGCCTAGCTCTTCAAAGACAACTTTATTATTATTCCAGCCCAAGGAAAACCAGTGTTCTCTGAACTTTAATTGGGTGAATGCTTTATTTTCCATGCACTGGGTGTCTGTTCCTATCTGTGGGCCGAAATGTCAACAAACGGCTTTAAATCTAGGACTTCTAAAAAATATAACATAGACATCAAGAGAAAGGTGTGAGGCCCATCATTCCAGAAAGGCAAAATGGTGGTTTTATTACCTGTTTGACTGCATCCTCATAGGAGGGGGGCTGCTTGGAAACAGTGGAGGTTGCGTTAGAGAAATTCGGGCATGGAACTGAAAACTTTTGACCTGTCTGGGGAGTTGGTTGTATAAATGTCACCTGTATGGAAATACAAGTAAATATATGTATATTAATGAAAATAAAAAAAATCAACCCCCTTGTTACTGAGAAATATTCCCTCCACGTTGCTATTCTGCACAAGTGTTTTAAATAGAATTCTTGTTGGTTGCACCATATTTGTTTAATCCCAATGTTCGGATTTAACACACTCACCCTTGATATCGCCATATTTTGGAACAGTTTACATATTTATCTAAACTAAAGGGCCCATCTCTCTGCAGGTAACATCACCATGGCGATTTCCAATGAGGATCTCAGTCAGATGGGTTGCCATCTTTAAAAATCCCAATTATTCAAACATTATAGCACATACCCATAAATATATGAATAAAGTCCAGACAATGCGTTAAAGGCGATATATCAAGTAAAACGCAGATACTTCCAGTGTAAATACAAATATTATTTTTGTATAATACATTTCATTTTAGATTTGTAATATATGTTGAAGAAGTCTGAATGAAAAGATTAAATCTATATACACTAAAATCAATTATTCCTTGTCTCTAGTTACTTTTGAGAAAAGAAAAAAGGGGTTTCTTGGACGTCTCTGAATGTATTTCGTTTTGGTGTTTTACTCAGACACAGATCTTTAAATATTATGTTTAAATTGAGCGTGTGAAGTCAAAACTTACCAGATTCAAAGTCCAAAGCCAAATAAATCTAGTTTTGGCCAAACCAAAACATGAGCGAAAGTTTCCACCCATAGCGCTAAATTCAGTATATTACCAAAGTGCCGGCCCGTCATTTTTAAATGACATTTTCCCATTCAATAGGGTTTTTCGAAAACAGCGCAAGTGACCGCTTCAGAGTATATTGAATTTACCGTTAGTCTATATCAGGGCTGTTCAACTCCAATCCTCGAGGGCCACCAACAGGTCAGGTTTTTTTGAGGGTATCCCTGCTTCAAAGACTGAGCCACCGGTGCTGAAGTTGGGATATCCTGAAAACCTGACCTGTTGGGGGGGTCTTGAGGACTGGAGTTGGCCACCCCTTGTCTATACTGTATGTAGGGTTTCAAGGTGTCCGGTATTGAACCGGACTGTCCTGTATTTGGAAACTCTGTCGAGTAAAAAATGAGAGGTACTGTAATACTGGACATGTATGTGTCCAGTATTTTCCTCCCTGGACATAGTGACCTGACACACTGGTCACCATTGAGTCCAGTATTTTTGGAGAAGCCACCTGGCGACCTTAACTGTATGTATAGATCATATTAATATTTTTTTCTAGTGCTGATAGTGTACATAGAGTGTCACAGGCGCAGTCACGCCCGGACCCAAAGAACTTATAATCTATCTCTGGTGTCCGAAGCGGAGAAATATGAAGGGAATTTCCCACGGTCACAAGGAGAATGGACTGGACACAACGGAATTCCCCCACTTCAAAGCTAATGACATTACAACTAAGCTCCTTGTGTCACACAACTCAGAAGACGGTTATCCTACCTTACTGTGTATGTTTGGGCTCTTCGGCTGGGCGCCATCTTGGATACTCTCCTTGCTTTCCGATTGGTCAATGAAAGAGGACTGCAAGTTGTTCTGGGTCGGAGAGAAACCCACTGGGTTCCCCGTATTCTGTAATGTGGAATTACAGGGTATAATTCTTCCGTGTTCCTGTTTATTTGAGCCGATGCAGCGCAGTGTATATATAATGTTCCCAGTCCCAACTTGTGCATATTTAGCAAACGATTTGGTTTCTAACAGGAAATGTGCAAAACATGGGAAATTTGACCTTTTTCAGTTGCGAAAAAAAAGCCTGCCTCTAAGTCAGAGTTTGCGAGCGGTTTTCCAAGCATTAAGTTGGCGTGCGTTGCAATTTTATTAAATAGGCAAATTTGCTACATTTCTCAAATCTAAGACTAATTTGGCGACGTTATTAGCCCTTTGAGACTCAGAGAAACGTTACGCGAGAGATCGGGGGAAATAGCGCTTAAAATGTTGCCACTGCATTTTGGCCAGTTTCGCACGTCTAACGTCTAACGCACGCATTTCTAACGCATCTATGCCTAACACGCATTTGTGACACATGGAAATGCATATCCATACAGAAGATATTGCAAGAATATCCTCTACATGCTATCCATTTGAATCTCAGCAGTTGTGGCACGCTACAGATGTAGGAAGACTGTCTCCGGTGTCGCAGTTGAGACGGTGTTTGCCGCGATCACGCTCTGAGGCGTCCATGCTTCCGAATTGGACCCAGTGTTGCGACCGCCGCACTCTCGGGACATCGGCACCGAAGACGGTAAGCATACACGTAGCTACGTCTGTACTCCACAACATGGGAAGCGGATGCTAAGATTCACTCAACTCCGTGAAATCGGCGATAATATTCTGCGTTACATTAAAAAATATATAACGCACAATATTTTTTCAGATTTAACACTGCGCTAAAAATGATATTTGGCCGATAACCGTGAATGAAGAAACTCGTCTGCAAATGAAGTTTTGGGGGTAATTCACCATAATTTCCTCAATAAAGAATCAATGTGCGAATATCTTGTATTTCTAGCATAGGTGTAATGGTATATAGGTATAAATGGGATTTATTACAAACAATAAACGCCGCGGCAGAGAACACCACGACCCCTGGGGTGCCTGCGGCTTCAAATGCATTGCAAATGAATGACAGCTACTAAAGGGTTAATGTATAACAAACACCCTACAAATAAATAAGCCAACCCAAAACACACACATACCACGAATAACCCCTCGGCAGCCCACGTGGCCAGCTAGTCATGGGTTACCACGAATTGCTACAAAGTGTTAATACAGTATATAATTACCACTAGACTAACCACCCCCCCCCCCCCGTGTATGCCAAAGAGGTTCGTAAGGTATAGCTTGGCAATGCCAAAAAAGGGGTTAACCCCCCCTCCCTCTCCTCGGGGCCCACGCCAGCTGTGGCAATTTGAGCTGTAAGTCATTCCCATAGAGGTGGGGTTGTTAAGTGTTATGGGTTGGAGGTGTGTGATGAGGGTAGGTACCCCTGAAAGGGTTGTATGGCCACCGAGGGGAGGGGGTTAGCCATATGGGCTAGTTTGGCATTGCCAAGCAACTCTTTACTAGCCTCTTTGGTATACAAGGGGTGGTAGTTATTTAGTGGAAGGTATATATTAGGAGTTATCGTATATATGATAACAAATAGTTACAAGTGTATTCAATGCACTTTCAGGGTCTATTCTAGGTTCACTGGTTTATATTGTTCCTGGTACATAGGCAAGATCAGCGTACTGCCGTCCCCAGGAAATACAAATCGGAAACCATTTTTGGCGCCAGCCCAATAAAGTCAAGTATCAGACTGTAGTGAATAGTACTGGCATAATTAATTAGTCGAAGTAAAAAGTCCATTATCAATGCTTTAACACGGGCAATGTGGCTTTAATAAATAGATTGATAAAAAAAATAAGTACGTATAACAATGGTAACCCAAATGTACCAATCCTTTAGTGAATCTAGATCACTATCAGGTCATTAAAAAGTGGTACTCTGCTGTGTGTGTGTATGTATAATATATAATATATATAACATATATATAATACATAATACATATCTCTATATATCCACTGGATACAGGAGTGTTTGCTAGTTTTTACCCAGGGAGAGGAACGGCCATGTCACCTGGCCTATAAGTGAGCAGATCTTTCATCTACAGGGGTATAGAAGAGGACGCTATGGGGTTACTGTATGAAATAGCGAAATAAAACCTTTGATATGGTCTTTCCAGTGGACAGGAAACTTCACAGGCTACATATGGGCCAAGCCTACATATGGGCCAAGCCTACATATGGGCCAAGCCTACATATGGGCCAAACCTACATACTGTATGGGCCAAGCCTACATATGGGCCAAACCTACATACTGTATGGGCCAAGCCTACATATGGGCCAAGCCTACATATGGGCCAAGCCTACATATGGGCCAAGCCTACATATGGGTTAAAGGATCTTTATCTGCAATCAATTTATCATTTTTTATGCTTCTACACTTGTCTGTTCCTTTACCTGTGATGTGCGGAGTCGATTGTTGTGTGGGGACACGCTGCGTCCGTCGCCTTGCGAGTGCGGGGATACCGGCAGAAGGTAGTGGTTATTGGGTGATGGAGGCAGACTGATATGCTGTGGACTGTTTGCAGTTCCAAGTGGTGAATGTTGGGGAGAACACTGTGGACTCAGAAAAGTTGAAGAAATGATGGAGTTCTGGCTGGATGACTCCATGCAGTGGCTGTTTACCAGGCAAGACATTGACTGTGCCCCACATGGACCTAATTTCTCTGTAGGGTTGCTTGTCTGTGTTTTCAAAGCCACTTGTTTTGTTGCGAATGGACAGCTAGATACAACATTTTCCTGTTTGATTGGTACCCCAAAAAAGAGTTGAGATGGAAGTTGCTTATCTTGAACTCCACAGCTTCCTTTGCGCTTTTGAAGTTGCATCCTTAACTCTTCCACTTGTCTTTGCTCTTGCTGAAGCTTCCATGTCAACTCATTAATGACCTTCTGCTTCTCCACCAACATTTTGTCTTTTTCTGCATCGATTCCTTCCAGTTCTGCTTGGTAACTACTACTATTGATGCTGCTTATTAGACTTTCATCTGCACTTAGGTGAACAGGAGAAGGATGTAGGCCAAAAGGAGAAGACATTGGTCCATCGCTGAAGGTATCAGGCAAAGAGCCACTAACAGAGAGGTCAGACGATGCAGGAGATATAGGCGGAGTGGAACTGGTGCTACCAAACTGATAGAATCCATTTGATAACATGCCTGTTGAAGGATGTGTTTGGTAGCCTGACAGGGCATTGTTGGGTGTAACCGGGAATGTGACCGTTGTCATTTCACCAAATGTTGGCACTGCGTTGCCACCACAGTCCTGGAAAGGCCGTAAACGCTCCATCAGGGAAGTCTTCGTACCAGACACGGGCAAACCTCGTATTCTAAGCTGCTGTCTCAACTCGGAAACCTTAAATATATAGAGGTATATTAGGAAAAGACTGACAATCATTATTATCCACACCTTCTACATTATTGGCCTTTAACCCTTTGAGTGCCGAAGTGGCCCCACCACAAGGACATGACATGACCCCTCTGGCACTGGCGTTCACGTGATTTCTCCGCCACAGATGACGGAACGATAAAGGAGTTGTCCATGGGAGCTCAGAATGCGGCTTCCCTAGGGAGATGAGCGAGTAGATAATTAGGTAGCTACTACGCCATGCGCCCCCCCGGACTGCCAGACCCCAAGATCTAGTAGCCTTACTGTCCACGTGACCACGAGAAACTAAGTCTAAATCCCTGATTTGCAGTGGCGGTGACGGCCGAAGTACTCTGCAGCAACGATAGAAAGTGGTCACATGTTTGTAATCTCGCACCTTGTCGCGGTCACGGGGACAGTTAATATGGCTACATCTGCTGCTACAGCTAATGGCACCCAAAGGGTTAAAAGAGCCCAACTGATAGATCTTATTTGTATCTTGTGGAAAAATAATATTTGGAGTTTTCTTTGGATCCCTCGAATCAAATGTTTCTCAGTTAATTACTCCATGTTTGTGACTTTGACTAATGATGGCATTATAATAGCTTAAAGCAGAAAAACACGTGAAATTGTATGGGTTTTTTTCTTTAAATAAATCAGTTCTGTAGTATTAGAGAATAGTGACTTTTTAAAATGTATTTTTAATTTTAAATATACTGAGCATCCTTTGATTTCTTCTGCAGGTTTAGCACTTCCCCAGCAGTGCAAGATCTTTGTAACACTTTCCTGTTTGGGATCATTTGTTGCCAATGTTCCCAGCAGTTTGAGCTGCAAACTGTAACAATAGTCTGTTAATGTACCTTAGTAATATCAGGATACATTGTAGCTGTTGAGTTACACTGACTGAAGGATTAATTGAAACTGAAAGGCGGACATTATGTTCGGCACACAATCAGGATTTTTACAGATTTCTAACAGGAGCCCCAAACGATTGTCAGCGTAGGTAAAAATGTAGAATTAGACATTGTCACGTGCTTTAGATATTAAAAAAAAAGGAAATAAATAAAAGGGAGGGGGAATAGTACTGCGGCTTTAAAGCAGCAGTTCAAGTTGTGTTTTCCCCCCTTTAATATGAGCATCAATACAATCCACCCAATGATAAGTAATTAGCTAAGTTGCCAATGGAACGGCGAAGATTCGGTTCGGGGGTTCACTAAATGGCTGTCAGTGCAGCAGAAGAGGACCAAAGATGCAAAACTCCAAGGGGAAGATCATGTGACCAGGCAGTCACCAGGTACAATTAGTGCACTGCTAGAGAGGTGGCGGAGCTCAAAAAGGGGTGTGCCAGAGCCTATTTCAGAAGAGGAAGGGGATGTGACTTTGTAAATGGTTGCTATAGAAACAAAAAATGCTTGTTACATTATAATACATAAAAAATGTAATTCAGAGTGGTTTAAAAAAAATGCTACAAGTATTTTCTCATTGTACAGAACTGATTTATTAAACACCACACATGTAGGATATTGCTCGGTCTGCAGCTTTAAAAGACACTGGAGAGGCGAATGTGTCAAAATTTGACCCAGGAATTCTTTGTGGTGTTTTGGCAAAGTTTTATTTGCGGTACAATATTGAATTGGGCGCAGGAATATTTGGGCGAATGTGAATAAACCCGCCGCCATATTCGCTTCCCCCTCTCTCATCGAATGCCACAACATTTAGAGAAATGTAAAAAAAAATAGAATGTTTTGATTTAATTGCGAACGGCCAGACTAATGACCCCTAATGCCGACATTCGTGTCTTCCGGGGGGGCGGGGGGGGCCATGCGTGAATACATCGCACGTACAAATGTGTGAATATTCACACCTGCGAATAAACGCCATATTCACGGCAAAATTAATGGTCTGTGAATAATTCACACATCTCCAACAGAGACACAACTAAAATATCACTTTTGCTGCAGATTTATAGGCCTGTATTCAATAAAGCGTAAAGCCGCTTAACCATTCCAGAGAAGAGTTTCATCCCATTCACTTGAATAGCGATGATCTCTACTCTAGCTTTGGAAAGCAGCATCACAGTATCGTGAATGGAAGTGGAATAGGTTTTCTAATATCTTGGTCAATTAAAAGACTAACGGATAGCTGAAAAACACCTGCGGTCATTGGGATTGTATGGACAAACCAGGCAACAAGCGCCTGGATCGCAGCGAAATCCCCGTCTTCTTCAGGACTACATTGCGTTATGTAGATTCTCATTAAATCGAATTCAGTTTGATTTATTACTGTATTTTGCTGCTCTAACGAAGATTTCTACAATGCCTACGAAGTCACATTATGAAAGGCAGCTGGTGAGTTTCCACGCGTGCCCGGGAGTACTCTGAGATTGTAATCCTGCATTTCTAAGTACTGGAAGACACCGAATCCCACCGTGGGACGGGACACGAGTATACACATACAGGACCATACACATACAGGACCGGACTTCACCGAGCTCGCCGACTTTAGCAGGTGCAATCCATTCTGTGCTCGGTATCTCCTACTGTCCTGTTTCAGTTTGTATCCGTGGACACGCGATCATCTCCAGCACAGTATGTCCTAACTTACTTTCAGGTCATCCAGATTAGAAGGCAGCGGTCCGAGTTTCATGGAAGATATATTGGCTTGGCCGGAGAAAGTGGTCTTCACTGGAGACAGGGACGGGCTGTGGGCGGCGGTCTGGCTGGAATTCCGGCCCATTTGCTCACATGGCTGCCTTTAAAAATGCATCAAAAGGTCAGTTACCGAAATCCCTAAACGCGTGTCGACTAAATAACCGTTATTCCTTCAGGTTTGTTTGGTTACAGGCGCAGAGATCCGATCCAAATGCCTGTAAGCCCCCCGTTAATCTGGGTGCTAGATCCGCGGGGTGTTTATAGGTGCAGCCAAACAACCGTTACTGAAATGGAAAGATGGGGAACACGCGGCCGTGTGGTGAACACTCCCCCGTTTCTCACCAGATTGCACACGGGAAATATTATTGTCAATCCCTGTGTCTTCAAATAGGGCACTACTGGATGAGTACGCAGAGTAAAGGCCGCAGCAGAAATATAACGCCCGCGCACTGTTACTCGTGGTCAGTTGTGTTACTGGTGGTCAGTTGTGTTACTGGTGGTCAGTTGTGTTACTGGTGGTCAGTTGTGTTACTGGTGGTCAATCGTTTGTGTGGTCGCTACAATGTTGGTGCCCTAAGCCAGCAGTGTTAAACTCCAGTCCTCAAGAACCCCCCCCCCCCCCCCCCAACATGTCAGGTTTTAAGGATATCCCTGCTTCAGCACAGGTGGCTCAGTGACTCAGTCTGACTGCACCACCTGTGCTGAAGCAGGGATATCCTTAAAACCTGACCTGTTGGGGGTTCTTGAGGACTGCAGTTGAGCGCCCCTGCCCTAAGCAAGGAAAGGGCACGGTTTTTATCAGCCTAGTGTACGTAACCTCAGTTTCCTGCAGCTCCTCTGTTCTCGATCTCTTTATCAGCCCCCACACCCTATTTTTGCCTACAGGACGTCCATGCTTCAGATCGCCCCCCCCCCCCCACACATGGATACACCTGCTACCCTGTGTGTGTCACTCACTTGAGCTGCGGGTGGTGCATCCCCTGGTAGCTGTAATGCTGCTGCTGCTGCTGGCTTAGGATTTGCAGCTGCAGGAACAGCTGCTGCTGCTGCAGGAGTCGGGCGTACGCTGAGTCCATGGGCGGCGGAGACTTCTCGGCCTTCTGGTCCGGGGGAATGTACTGGTGATACTTCAGCTTTTTCACTTTGGGCTTGATATCTTTGGGTTTCTTGTGCCGGTTCTTGGTGTCGGCCGATGATTTACACTGCCAATTACAAAGATGATTACAGATCAGTGAAATGGTTTTGCAGTAGTGAAGGAGTTAAATGATTTATCCCCCTCTCCAGAAGCCCGTATGAGTTTATCTGATAATGTACGTATCTTGCCCCTGAGCATATACTGCTGTTTTTGAAAAAATACATTTTAGTGTGTTAAAAATCCCTATTGTCGACTGTCTCTAGCATCTGAGGTTGCCATGGTTACAAAGTGAACTGGGCTGTGGGGAAAGCTCCATTTTAACCTCCCGGGCCCTTTTTTCAAATGCTTATATCTCTTGAACGGAGCATAAGATTTTACACACAAAAGCAGTGTGGCAAAGGGCAGAGAGAGATGGTGAGCAGCCATTTAAGGGTAAAGTGTTAATAATGAGGATGCATATCCTCCATATAAGCAGAAAAGCACAGGCTCCCAATTTGTGCAGGATAAAAAGTGTGTAAGTATGGGTGGGCATGCATGTGCAAATCTAAGCTAAGTGTGTAAGTATGGGTGGGCATGCATGTGCAAACCTAAGCTAAGTGTGTAAGTATGGGTGGGCATGCATGTGCAAATCTAAACTAAGTGTGCCCAGTCAGATTACGTGTACCAGTGCATTTGTGCCGTTTTTTTAAAAGTATGAGGGGTCAGCAGCTACAACTGGAAGAGGTCACCAATAACCACTTTGTGGCCAACATTGCTTTGCCCCTCAGCCATTTTTTGCCCCTCAGCCATTTTTTGCCCGGCCTGGCTCCACTATCTTGAAACACCCACTGACCACATTCTCTCTACGTTGGAAGCTTGCGGTGCCATTATGTCCAGTCCTATTATGAGGGGTCGGAGTTCAAGAACCCCGGGCCATGATAAATAAGTGCAGGGTCAGACAGACCCATTAGGTTTTAGGTGAAATCTCCATCAGAACCAGACTGGCCAAGCGTCCCAAACTGATCGGATGACTCCCAGCGTACACATGCACACATGAAAGCCCAATAATAACTTGTGTGTGCGTTGTGGCCCTATAATGGTGCCTACAATGTGTCTCGCCCTATGGGACCCTGGGTATCCGGTCACAGCGGCCTGGTATGTGCGCTATGCAAGGAAAGCCGTTATATAACCCAATGATGTCCAAATGAAACCCTCACAGTAACTCGCCTGTGCATAATCCCGGGGGCCTGGTTAGGGACACTTTGTAGCCGGGTAACATATTGCTTGTTCCTACCTTCACTGCTCCTGGGACAGGCACATTGGGGGACAGCTGGCTCTCAGTATGCAGTGAACACGAGGGATTTGGGGCAGAGCTCACATCCTTTGCTTCATTATCAGAGCCGTGGGAACGATTCTAGAAGCATAAGAGCGCTTGCTATGAGTAATCCCAATAGTGTCGCAACGGAATTAGACAAAGCTGTCGGCTATTTTTAGATCAGGAGTGATCAACCTTGGTCCTCAAGGGCCACCAACAGGTCAGGTTGTCAGGATATCCCTGCTTCAGCACAGGTGGTGCAGTCATAATGACTGAGCCACTGTTTGAGCCCTTGAGGACGAGAGTTGACCACCCCTGGTTTAGAAGGATCAGTGGCCGTTTTGCGACTCGGGGTGTAGGTAAAACGAGAGTCACCGCGAGAAAGCGCGGGAGCAACGTGGAAGATTTATGTAAAGGATTTATTTTCCGATTTCTTTATTCCAGTCACGTAATTCAAAGCTTCTTGGTATAAACACAAGACTGTTCTATATATGGAGAGATATACTGCACATGCGTCAGTGTCTCCGAGGCACTTTGCCCTGGGCGAGTCACTGACCCATTTCGAGTGTGTGAATTGTTGCATGATCCAAAACCAGTCCTCACTTCCTACGTTAAATAAAACCTGCCGGGTACAACCTGTCCGGCTAACGATCTGTGCCGGCAACAATCACGTGTCTCTCATTCTACAATGCCGATGCGTCTTTAAAACGAAACAGCGTTTAACGGCAGATCAGAACCACTTGGTCCAATGGCCATTTTCTTATCCGCTGTAAAACTTCACACCCTAACAGAACCATGGCTTTCTTTTAGAAATATATATAAATAAAATTGTATGGCTACTAGAACTCTGCACTAGGAAGTCCGTAAAATATTTCATATAACAAAACAATATAAAACCCGGAGAGACAGGAAAAAGAATGAACGGATTCGGGAGCAGACCGAACTCTGACATCACAAGGGTGAAGAAATCAAAATGGCGGCGGGCTGGACATATCGCAAAAAGAAATTACCATCGTGGGACAAAGATGGTACCCGACTGGATTCCAAAGGATGTCAAAAGACTAAGACGACGCCCAAAAGTAAGATGGGAGGAGGAAATGAGGAAATATATTGGAGCAGCGGGGAGAAGAGGCTGTAACCGCAGTACCTGGGAGGTCACGGGAAGGCTTCACCCCGCGGTGGAGGATGATATATATATATATATCTATATATATATACTGTATACTATGGCTCTATCCTATTTTGCTATTCTGACCTGGGAATTAATTAACTTGCTTTGGCTCCAAAGTAGACTGAAAGTAATATAATAATTCCAAATCTATTCTCCAGTAGCCCTTATTCAGAACAAAATAATCTTCAGTCGCTCTTAGGTTAGGAAACCCACAAGACAATGGTTTAATCTATGCACTGTCTGGGAAATGACAAGGTCCCAAACATACCAGCTTTGCACAGACGGTGGTAACATAGGCAGCATGGACAGACTAGGACCGAGGACTCGGCAGGCGCCTGGCATTACAACTCAAGGGTAGATTTCATTTAATCAAAAAGCATATCTGGTAACTGGTTAAGAAAATCCCGTGAGGCTGCAGTTAATGACCTGCTCATTCTTCACTGAAGAAAGACAGTTTTCAGAAGGAAAGCGAGTAAGAAATGATTTTGGACGAACTAGTAGTGTTTTATTTAAAGGTACAATCCCCGAGAGCTGAGAAACCATTTGGTAAAGAATAGAGCATGGAGTATCTTCCAGCGCCAGAATGAGTGTTATTATGGCGCACAGCGCTGGGTACACATGGGCCTCCATCTTTCATGTGCTCTCACTGTAATGTTTGGACATTATTTCTTGTTTTCCACAACTGTTCATCAAAGAAGAACTCTAGGAAAACGTCGCGTTTTTTGGAAACAACATATACATTTTTTCGGCTTACATTAGGACTTTTACACACCAGACGTTATTTAGGATATACATCATTTTTTTTACGTAAGAGACATAAGCGCTGTATTTTATGTGTGATCCGATTACTACAGCCGACAAGCCTTCGAGGCCAATCGTGTTTTATTAGCCCCATGCAATTAGACATACCAAGCAGACAATACTTTGGCTGCCGGCCCTAAGTGCTTGGAAAATGGAGGTGCTTAATGCCAAGTACACTATGTAACAAAGACACAGGAATGAAACGTATCCGTCGGAGCCAAAGATATGTCACATTCAGGTTAACAATTGTTCAGGATACTTCACAGGATACCACAATGTTCTGCACAAAGTATTGTTATCCACAGCTAGTTTAACAGCCAGGATTTAATACAATTACATTTCCATTGGAGTTAGACTTTTCTACACAAGATGCTGTGCGTTTTCCCTTTGAACACTAGCGTTGGAGATTTGCACACTGCCTAGTAAGCGTGAGATGGAGCTCCACTGGATGTGTACGTTTAGAGTCCAATCGTCAATCCCCGAGTAGTCTGGAACTTTAACAAGAGTAGGGCGAAGCGTCGATCCTTAAATACACCTAAGGACATCATTTGTGCAAGTCCAGCGGAGCGCCATCTTATTCCTTGTGTCAGCGCGTGATCCTCCCTTACTGTGGAAGATTTTGCGCCCGTAGCAGTACCAGAGAGAAATTGCGAGTGCTCCTATTGATTATTGATTATTGATCTGTTAAAAGATGAAGAAATCACCCCGGTGAAACGTGACCTTGTTAGGGTGGGTTGCTGAGATGTCCATCTCATTTTGTCCTTGAGATGATGCCAGAGTTTTCTCTTGAGTCAATTTGCACCGGCATGAAATGTATGAAGGTTATTATTTGAGTATCTGACAGTCCGACCTTTTGAGAGCTTAATCTAACGCACCCCAGACTTGGCCGATTAGGTAATAGATGAGGGGGGGGGGGGGGGGGGAAGCAGTTACAGATGCCGAGTTTGATACGGTGTATTCTATAAAATCATGTCCACCTATAACTCCCCTATATGTTCTAATAACCGCTCCCTATAACTCCTCCCTTATATGTTCTAATAACCGCTCCCTATAACTCCTCCCCTATATGTTCTAATAACCGCTCCCTATAACTCCTCCCTAGCTTCTCTATAACCACTCCCCATACAGTAACTCTTCCACTAACCACTCCATATAACTCCTCCCCTAACTGGAAGAGCAGTTAGGGATGGAGTTATAGGAGCAGTTAGGGGAGGAGTTATAGGGAGCGGTTATAGGAGCAGTTAGGGGAGGAGTTATAGGGAGCGGTTATAGGAGCAGTTAGGGGAGGAGTTATAGGGAGCGGTTATAGGAGCAGTTAGG
>CM071588.1:1363087-1389173 GCA_036426205.1 Ascaphus truei
GGAAGATTAAGGGAGAGTTATAGGAAGCAGTTAGGGGAGGAGTATAGGAGGGTATAAGGAGCGTTAGGGGGAGGAGTATAGGGAAGCGGTTTATAGGGAGCAGTTAGGGGTGGCGTTATTTGAGGGAGCGGTTATAGATGGCAGTTAGGGGAGGCGTGGATAGGGAGAGGTGGTTATAGGAGCATAGCAGTTGGGGGAGGGTTGGAGGAGTTAGAGGCGAGCGGTTAGTAGGAGCAGTTAGGGGAGGAGAGAGGAGGAGTTGAGTTATATAGGGAGCGGTTATTATAGCGCGCAATTAGGGGTGGAGTTCCCCTGACACGCCCCGCCGCCAGGGACGTAAGGAGCAGCGTTTTAGGGGAGGAGGTTATAGGAGCAGTAGGGGAAGGAGTTATAGGAGGCAGTTAGGGGAGGGGGGTTATAGGGACCGGGGTGTGGGATCCTAGGAGCGCCACGCCCTGCGCCGAGAGTGTCGCTGCTCTGTTCCCTTGGCACTGGGTCTCTCGCCCAGTCCACCCCCACCCCCCCCTATCCCTCTCTGTCCTTTCTCCGCTGTGGTGCTATTGTCCCTCAAATCCCCTAGCCTCGCGAGCCTTCCCCCTGCATTCTTTGCTTCCTCCGTTCAACGCTTTGCGTTCTTTTGCTATTCGTTCCATACTTTTGTTTCTCCCCCCCCACATACTCACCCTCTTCTACACCCCTTTTCTTCCGCCCGGCCCTCACTCCGTACTTTCCCGCACCCCTCGGTTTTCAACCGCTTCGGGGGCCCTTTTTCCCTGAAAGTCATTCCATTGACCTTTCTTAATCCACCTAGCCCACCCGTCCCGATCCGCCCCCCTCTCATTTCCGTGCCCCGCTCTTATTTCGTTGCGCTCATGCCGATCTCTCCCCCCCTCTTCTCCCCTCCTCCCCCCCCTCTCCCTTTCAACCTTAGCTTGGGGTCTTTACCAAGTTCTACCCCTCTTTTCTTCTTCTCAGCTCAACTATGCTCTGCGTGTACCTATCTCGCTCTTTTTACTTCTCCAGTCCCCGACCTCTTGTTTCCTCTCGCATCTTACTTCTCGCGCTTCCGTCCTCCTTTAACAACTCAACCCCCCCCTTGAGTGCATAATGTCCTCTGCCATCTACCTCCCTTTTCTCCTCCTCCCTACGCTTCTCCTCCCACCGGTCCCGCTTCCTTCGATCTGCTCCCTTCTCGTTTCGTATTCGACGCTTTCCGTTCTCTTTATTCCCGGGGTATTCTCGCATATACCATTCGCTCAAAAGCATATTGATCCCGCTCCCCGGCCCCCCCGGGTTTTTGGTTGCCAGTGTCTTCCCATCTTTTCGTCATTAACCCCCGCTTACACTCTTCCTTTTTGTCCCCTGTCTCTCGTTTCACTTTCTTCTCCACTCCCTTACTTCACTCGTTCCGATACCTCGAGCCCCCTGGGCGCTAAATGACCACCCCTCCCCTCTTCCCCCCTTCTACGCCCCCTTCCTCCAGCTCCTTACTCTACCGGTCCTTTTGCATTGGCCTTTCACCCCGATCAGCCTCTCTAAGCCCCGCTGACCCCGTATGTTCCCATCGTTGCCGCCCAATCGCTTCTACGTTTGTCCCTTTCGCCCCTGTCACGCTCTTTCCTCGCCCGGTGCCCGTTCTTTCCTCCCTCCCCCCCCTTTTTCTTGCGCCGTCTTACCTTCCCACCCCTCAGCCTTCCGGTACCGCGCACTCTCCCTGTCTGCCCGTCCAAGCGCTCCCCCTACGTTTCTGTCTGCGGAACGGCCCTGACATTTCCCCTTTCCCCTTGCTTTTCTTATTACAGAGTTCATGATTGTAGTGTCCCCGGGGGTGAGGGAGGGCTAGTTAGAGGGGAGGGGGTTATTAGTGAGCAGTTAGGGGGGAGTTATAGGAATGCGGTTAGCTGCCACCCTCCCTAGCGTAGCTGGATGACCTTCTGTCTTCTTATCCTACTGAGATATGCTTCTCTCCTGCACCTTGCTGGAAAGAGCTGGTCATAGAGTTTACCTAATGTTGCTGAAGCCTGAATGGCGGAGAAACGGCGAAGTTTGGGATACTTGAGGAGATTGCTAGAAGTGGAAAGGGTCCAGGGATGTCCTCGTTTCCGCGCGCATTGTTCAGGGGACAGATCGTCATTACTGCTGTCCTCCTCGAAAGCGAAGGCGTCCACCGGCTTGGAGAAGGTCACCGGGTCACCTGGACATATCAGAAAGATTGAATTAACTAAATATGTATTTATATAGTACGTGGTATAAATACACACACACACACACACACACACACACCACACCACACCACACACACAACACACACACCACACCACACAACACACACACCACAACACACCCACACAACACACACACACAACACACAATATATCTCATATTTCTTCAGTTCCTGGTCGAGTCACACTGCCTGAAGGGAGGATGTGTGTGTTGCATTTAATAAAAAACTAATACAGTAATTACAGTGGTCAAGGATGTTCATTTTATTTACAAACTCCGATTATTAACAACTTCCGCCATCACATTTATATTACACAGTAACAGTTCCACTTTCTTGTTGATTTCTGTTATCTGTCAATTTTTTTCCCAAAAGCCACAGAGTCCATCTTTTATTAACCATTTATATTCTTTAGGAAAACAGGCACATTGTCACTCCTTGGAAACCACTAAATAATAACATAGATTGGCAGCACACACACACAAACCACTTTAAAAATATATCTTTATCAATCAAGAACACGTTACTATGATTGCAAGGAGAAATGCAGTCTGTTACGCTACATCTAGTAGCATTATACCCATGCCGCTTTGCACCGCGTTACACGGCCCCCGGCGAGAAAAGCTGACATATTCTCTTCTCCCCCAAAATACTTTTAAGTGCACTGGCCCCCAGTGCCAGATCAGCGGGCCCAACTCTTGTTCTAAGAGTGTATTGTGAGTAATCCAGATCCACCTCCTCGGAAGACCTCAGTGGAGGCGGAGACTTATAGCGGAGACGGTTCAACGATATTCCAGGGCCTCGTTGGACAGGGGGCCCATCTGGACTCTGTTGGTTAGAATGATGAAATGAGTACGCCCGAGCTAATGGTGAAAGTGAGCCGAGCGAAGGCCAGGTACACGATAATGGCGGGGCTGATAAACAGGGGAGTGTGAATCTGGGTCCCTTTGATCATGGCTCTATCCGCTGTCACGGTCACGTGAGGAACCAGTGGAGGAAGTGGTGGAAATTCGGCGAGATCATTCCGATGGATTGGGGTTGCTTTTTTGCACCTGTTTATACATTTACATTTGCATATAAGACACATTTCCCAGGACAAAGGCCCTCTTAGGACCCCTGGACAATCACGCAGTGTCAGTGTGTTAATAACGGGAGGAAGCAAGGGATTGCATTTAATTAAACCTTGGAATCTACCTGCACGTCAGATGGGTTGGCACTTTAGGGATGTGGGGGGGAGGGCAACCTGTCCTTAAGGGCCCAAACAGGTCAGATTTTCAAGATATCCCTCTTCAGTCGACAGGCGTTGCTCAACTCAGTGCTCAGCCTTTCGAGGCAACATCTGTGCTGAATCGGAGATCCTTGAAAACCCTGACCTGTTCGGTCGGCCCTTGAGATCGATGGCCCGTCCCCGCTGTTTAATGGTCCCACCAATGCTGGGTGTTTTACCCAGCGACATACTCGCTTTCGGATCGTAGATTCTGCGTCTTCTCAGAAACCGTTCATCAAAGTGTTATTGGGGTAAACGGTTTCCGTGCGTGTTCTTTGGTAAAGGAAACGATGATGTAACAATGTTTAGGCAAACTGATAAGGAAAAGGCCAATAAGCATCTGATAAACCCCATATCTATCATGAGGCGGGGTGAAAAGAAACAAAAAACTTCGATTTATACATGGGATACAAACGAGAAATAATTTCCACCAGGGTAATTGAGTCTTTGTAGAACGGATCATGAATGATTCGCTTCGCCGTTCATTTTTTGCCAGGCTAAAAAGGGCCACAAGACTTTGTCACATTGTTAGCGGTTAGAAGTGTCTTAAGATGCGGCCAGTACCACTCTCTTTAATTTGAGTCCCAATGAGCTGACGGCAGGAGCCCGCCAGGGTTCTCGGCACCGTTCCTCCATCACGCGTCCGATTAGGAAAAGGTGGGAGTCCTCCGGTCCCCCATTCTGCCTCCCAATGGTTCTCTCTCCCCCACAAATCAGAGGCGAACAATATGTAGACCTCATGGCCAGGGAGGGGGCTTAGGCACAGAGGGCACTCGACAAGAGTTAAACGGGCAAAAGACTCACCGCAGCAATACAACGCATCAACATGTACTCCCCTGTTTGGCACGTCAGGCACACACACACACACACACACACACACACACACACACACACACACACAATATATCATCATATTTATCTTCAGTCCTTGTCGAGTCACACTGCATGAAGGGAGTGTGTGTGCATTTAATAAAAAACTAATACAGTAATTACAGTGCTCAAATTGTTCATTTTATTTACAAACTCCGATTATTACAACTTCCGCACATTTATTTACACAGTAACAGTTCCACTTTCTTGTTGATTTCTGTTTATCTCGTCAATTTTTTTCCCAAAAGCCACAGAGCTCCATCTTTTATATTAACACATTTATATTCTTTAGAAAATCAGGCACATTGTCACTTTGGAAACCACTAAATAAATAAAATGATCACACACACACACACACACTTTAAAAATATATCTTTTAATCAACTAAGAAACGTTAGCTATATTGCAAGGAGTAATGCAGTCTGTTACCTACATTCTAGTAGCATTATTACCATGCCGCTTTGCACCGCGTTACACGCCCCCGGGCAGAAAAAGCTGAATATTCTCTTGCTCCCCCAAAAATACTTTTAAGTGATCTGCCCCCAGTGACCAGATCCAGCGGCCAACTCTTCTAAAGAGGTATTTGTGAGGTAATCCAGCCCTCCTGCGACACCCCTCGGGGAGCAGAGACATTATCGGGAGCGGTTCCGATATTCCAGGGCTCGTGTGACAGCCGCTCTTGACTCTGGGGTTAGTACTGATTAATAAAGTGTAACGCCCGGAGCTATCGGTGAGAAGTGAGCCGAGCGAAGGCAGGACAGCGAGTAATGGACGGGCTGATAACAGGGGACGTGTAATCTGGTTCCCTGTGGATCTGGCGTCTATCCCGCTGTCCCCGGCACGTGAGAAACCAGTGAGAAGTGTGGAAATTCGGGAGATCATTCCATGGATTGGGTTGCTTTTTTTGCACCTGTTTCTACATTACATTTTACATAAGACACATTTCCCAGGGACAGCCCCTCTTAGGACCACCCTGAACTCACGGCAGTGCAGTGTTTAATAAGGGAAGTGCAAGGGATTGGCAATTTTAACCCTTGGATGTACCCTGCACGTCAGATGGGTGGGCACTTTAGGGATGGGGGGGGGGGGGGGGCAACTCCTGTCCTCAAGGGCCACCAACAGGTCAGATTTTCAGGATATCCCTGCTTCAGCACAGGTAGCTCAATCAGTGGCTCAGCCTTCGAGTGCACCATCTGTGCTGAATCAGGGATATCCTGAAAACCTGACCTGTTGGTGGCCCTTGAGGATCAGAGTGGCCCCTCCCCGCTGGTTTAATGGTAACCAAATGCTTGGGTGTTTTTACCCTCTGTACATACTCGCTTTCGTGATCAGATTCTGCGCTTCTCAGAACCGGTCATCAAAGTGTTATTGGAAACGGTTTCCGTTGTGTTCTTTGTAAAGAAACGATGTAACAATTATTAGGCAAACTGATAAGGAAAAGGCCAATAAGCATCTGATAAGCCCAAATATCAGGAGGGCGTGAAAAGAAAAAAACATTCATTTATCATGGGATACAAACGAGAAATAATTTCACACCAGGGTAATTGAGTCTTTGTAAGAAAGGCAGTGAAATGATTCGCTTGCGTTCATTTTTTGCCAGCTACAAAAGGCGTCCCAAAGACTTTGTCACATTGTTTAGCAGGTTTAGAAGTTCTTATAATCCGGCGCAGTACCACTACTCTTTAATTTGAGTGCCAGAGCTGACGCGGCAGGAGACCGCCACGGGTTCTCCGGCACATCGCGATCACGCGTCCGATTACGGAAAAGGTGGGAGTCCTCATCGGTCTCCCCATTCTGCGCTCCAATGGATCTCCCCCACAAATCGAGCGAACATATGTCAGACCTCATGGCCAGGGAGGGGGGACTTAGTCACAGGGCACTCAAAGAGTTAAACGGGCAAAAGACTACCATGTCAGGCTCTAATCTCCCACTTTGGCACACGTTGGGTTGTGTACCCACTGACGTGATGACAAGGTGCCTCAGATATCGAGTCATGCCCCAACTCACAGACGGAACGGCAGAGCGTTTGGAAATTATTAAAGCTTTGGCTCAGTCTGTTTCCTTTCACTCAACTTGAAGAGATGACGTCAATAATTGAACTGCACTTTGCAGCGTCGAAACGTTTTATCTCTGCAGGATAACGCCAGATGCTCACCAGTTTATAGGGTTGCACTGGCAAGGGTTTGAATACCATTGGGACAACTTTAAATTGTTATTCACAAAGAAATGTAACAAGCGTCTTGTTTGCCGGACAGATAATAATGACCAAATAAACAGCTGGACGCCAAAAGTATGGAATTGACGTGTCACCTTAATGACATCTTATGTTTATATAACACCATTCTGTTCCAGAGCAGTCTGTAATTACACTTCTCAGACATCGCTGCAGCCATCTGCCCTTCTGATAAACTGCATTTAGGCCTCTTCAGCAGCCAAGAGGTTAAAGGCTTTGCTTATAGGATATAGAAGCTACGGGGTCTAAGTATCAAGGTAATTGGGGAGTAAAACTAGGGCACCTATGTATCAAAGGATTTTGCTCCAATTTTGACCCAGCTTGTACCTTGGGGAGTCAGTGGGAGCAATTGAGGGGGGGGGGGTGGAGAGTTACATGATGCACAGATTATAATGAGATGTATCCCATTCTGCGTCTCTGCCCCAGCATGCACCTTGGGGAGAGTCAGTAGGAGGATTTGGGGGGAGTTACATGGTGCACAGATTATAATGAGATGTATCACATTCTGCGTCTCTGCCCCAGCTTGCACCTTGGGGAGAGTCAGTAGGAGGATTTGGGGGGAGTTACATGGTGCACAGATTATAATGAGATGTATCACATTCTGTGTCTCTGCCCCATCTTGCACCTTGGGGAGAGTCAGTAGGAGGATTGGTGGGAGTACATTGTGCCACAGATTATAATGAATGTTATCAATACTCGGTGTCTCTGCCCCATCTTGCAATTTGGGGAGAGTCAGTAGGGGAGTTGGGGGAGTTTACATGATGCACAGATTATAATGAGATGTATCAAGTTCTGTGTCTCTGCCCCGCTTGCACTTGGGGGAGAGGTCATAGGAGGATTTGGGGGGGTTACATGGTGCACAGATTATAATAGATTATCCCCTTCTGCGTCTCTGCCCCAGCAGGCACCTGGGGAGAGTCAGTAGGAGGATTTGAGGGGAGTTACTGATGCACAGTTCTAATGGAGATTGTCACATCTGTGTCTCTGCCCCAGCTTGCACCTTGGGGAGAGTCAGTAGGAGGAGTTGAGGGGGGAATGGGGGGGAGTTACATGGTGCACAGATTATAATGAGATGTATCAGATTCTGCATCTCTGTCCCAGCTTGCACCTTGGGGAGAGTCAGTAGGAGGAGTTGGGGGGAGTTACATGGTGCACAGATTATAATGAGATGTATCACATTCTGCGTCTCTGCCTCAGCTTGCACCTTGGGGAGAGTCAGTAGGAGGAGTTGGCGGGAGTTACATGGTGCACACATTATAATGAGATGTATCACATTCTGCGTCTCTTGAAGCCATTCTTTTTGCCCCCAAAATCCTCGACACCTGAAGTGGCTTAAGTCTAATATTTTGCAACAGAAGTAAGAAACTATTCTACCATATAATGTAACTCCACAAAACGGAGCGATGCATCTAAACGCACTGCTGTCTGTGTTGATACATAGAGCCCTAAAAAGCATCTACAATCTATAGTACTTAAACTATAGTAGTGGGCACAAGCGGAGCACAGCGTGATCTACCTGTCAGGGTCTCTTTCAGAGTAGATTCAAGAGGAATAATGTTCTTCTCCACCAGTTCCAATGGACCTGGCCTGAGAGCAATTTTTTCATTCAGGTCATCTGCCAGGCGAGCTCTTTTCAGCTTCATCTGTGCAGCCTGATCGGAACCCTCGGCGGCTGAGTCTAGAACGCCAAATTCAAAAGGATCATGTCACACCAAACTCTCACCGTAGTCTAGTTTTGTATGGTCATATATCCCTTGTATTATGTATGCAAAGCTCAGTGTGCGCGGCTGGCAGAGGTGGCAATGTACCAATGAGATGTGGCAATGTACCAATGAGATGTGGCAATGTACCAATGAGATGTGGTCGTTTGGGGCCATTGTAAATTGGTATTTTTGATTCTGGAAAAATATGGACAAATATCACTAGAGTTGTGTCAATGGGTTAAAATTTACAAAAATTAGTGCACGAGCTTTTATTAACTCCAACTTTAATACGCAAAAGTGCAAAAAACAAAAATTTCTTGCGGCGAATTCACGTCTAATTTTCTCTCACTGAGACTCCGATGAACTCTGTGACGCTGATGCTAAGAATCCACGAGTCTGACTCCGCGTCACGAGACACAGAAACGGTCCCTGGACCCGCTGACCGCTATGAAGTTTTGTAGCTCGGAAACTTTGATAAATAAATGTCCGACACCTTGTATACACAGCCCGGTCACTCCCAGTGATTCTGTGTCGCACTGATTTAGAGTCAGTCTCAATGGTTTCTAGCGTCAGCGCCTTACAGACAGAAATGGAGGCACAGGCACTTATTGTACATGCACCCAAGCGATCCAGTCAATAAGGAATATCGCAGGGAATACCCGTTTGTGGCCCCAAATCTCACAGATTACAATCCTTGGAGGCGGACCTGTGCTTTGTAAATACTGAAAATTAGCTTATTTCTGGTGTTCCAAACCTCTATATTACATGATCGTGGTTGCAGTAATTGCCGAACAGACGTTGTATAAACTGTTTTATTGCAGTGGAGTATAAATGTCAGACTCTGTTCCCGTGGGAGCCCCCGCCGTTTGCACACTGTGTCCCAATCGTGTTTTGTGCTCTGGTCGGAAGTCAGAGCGCTGCCAGCATTGCTCTAGTCATGCACAGACCTATTCCTTGCGTTTCCTAATATTTTCGCGACCCTGGTTAGTCCTCATTAAACACAATAAGTTTTTATCGCTAACGACGGTCTTCTGTTTGCAGTGATTTTCTCGGGATTTAATCTAGACGCGCCATGTCATGCTGATTTATATTAGGATAGGTTGTGTTATGCGGGAGAACAATTTGTATTCCCGCAATGAGAAAAGGGGTACACTGCAGCGGTGGCACTGGGAGAGAACAAGTGATGTCATGGGGCATTCCTGTGACATCAGAGGAGGATCCTGTGATGTCTGGGGCAGTCAATGTTAAGTTGGACTTCCCATAGCTTGTTAAGCCCTTTGCTGTCAGAGGGGCCTTTTGTCCAGTGCAAGAGTACTTCCTGCCTGGATAGGGACTAAGCGTTAGGATTGCAGACCTGTGCTCGCAAAGTTCTGTAGACCTTTTGGGATGGGGACCCCATGATTACTTGTGTAATGATCCCATGGTCCCATCTCATCTATTAGTTATACAAACAGAAACCGACAGTCACTGATCCGGGAGAACGGTGGGCGTGATATCTCCAGGGAACCGGCTAAACACTGGTAGACTTCCACTGGACGTCGTCACAAATGCCACCAGCTTGCCAGAAGTTTAATACACAAGGGAGGTGAAGAGGTTAGCAAAGTCACAATTGAACAAGATAAGTGTAAATGTGTACTCCTACTTATCAACATTAAATGTTGTTCCAACACTCCGCAAGGACGGGTAACTCTTCAGTGATCCCAATATCAACAATACCCATCTAGGACATTGCGGCACTAAGGCACTTTATATACTCCAGAGTGGCCATCTTCAGCCCAACACGCTCATTTACATCAATCGGGGTGTTCGGACGAAAACAGTCCGAATGCCCTGTTTGGAGTATATAGAATGACCCCCTAAGGTAGTGCCAGCAGTTTTAGGCGTTACTGCGTACTGTATATGGCCGATGCAAGGTTGGACTTACCTTGCAAAATGTGCATATTAATGAGATCAGACTTCTCAGGCCGATTTCTGACCTTGTGCTTTAAATAATCTTCAGTCTACAAAGAAAGCAGAAAAATAATGATACACATACATCAGGAGAAGAGTCATTGATCAAAGTTACACTATAAGTGCAATAATGCTAAACAGTTTAACTATTGCCATCATACAGATGTAGTAAATGTCTTCATGCCACTGCCGGGCACTGCCACGGCGCCAAAGGACCTGGACCCTCCCACCCGCAGCGCGATTGCGGCAATGTCCCCGGTGCCGCCGACATTTGCTTGTTCATCCACAGTACCAGGGACAGTAAATCTTCTGTATAGGCCACGTTGTCCCAACACAGGTGGCAGAGGCTACCGTAAGGAATGCCTGGATAGACCCAAAGCCATCCTAAAAATGAGAGACGAGGATATTATAGGGCCTGAGAATAGGAAATTTGGTAGATATGGGGAGCCCAATGGTTCTTCTTCTGCTGTCAATTTCCATACAGCGCGGACAATATATAAAGCGCGCTACAGGCAATGAGACTGGTTCGCGGTCACAAATTACTGGCCCAGGGATTCAAACCGAGTTCAAATGAAGTGTTCATGGCACTCCGTCCGCCATAGTTACTTTTGCTCCGTGGTAACGGATAATAGTAGCAAGTTTGACATTGTGTCCAAATGTCTCTTCAGCAAATCTACCTTCTTTAATTACTCCGTTATTATTGGTTCTGTTTAATAAAGAAGTAACTTGAAGGGAAGAGATTTCCATTTACAAAAAAAAATACTCTACTGCATCTGAATGTCACCCTCCCAGTGATATATGTACGTTTCAGCTTCACGAGTGACCTTGAAATACGAAATGAAGCAGCTATTGTCAAGATAGCTATTTATTAGATTGTATTTCTAACATTAATGACATGTTGAGGGTTTGGGTTGCATAAATGACCTCATATTTTATTCTCTGATTGGAAAACCATGAGCCTGATATTATGATTAGTGAGGAATGAGTCATTTGAAGGTAAAGCCCTTTCCTGCAGATTTTGCAAATCGGCTATTTCTGAAAAGGCTTCATTCACTGGATATATTACAATTCAGCTTTTTCTTTAAAAAACAAACAAACTGTGTTGTATTCATTAATGTTTTATACGTTAAAATATTCTGATTGCCTTCCCTCAGACAGAGGATTTCCTTATAGTCTGATTCTTAAATCAGTTCAGGTCTACAAAAAAGGTACAGCTGAGGTCACAAATTGAAATGGTGATATGCAGGCCCTCGGAGAGCATGGTTCCCGGGGCACAGGACGGAAGTCTCGGCTTGGGCCTTCAGGGTGTTGAGCGTGGAGGGGGGAGACTGGTTTGTACAGCGTGGCTCTGGCAGAGGACAGGGTACGGCCAGCTGATTATGTTAAATTAGGCCCGACTTCCGGTCAGCTGGCCAGGCTTCCCTCCGCCTTTGGGCCCTCCTTTGGTCGCCAGGTTGAGGCGATTGTATATGGTACGGATCACATGACCGCAATGTGGCACTGGATGGTGGAAACGGAAGTGGAGGGGGGGAGTTCCATCAGGCTGGACGCTCCATCAGAGCACTCATCCCGATATACAACCTGAAAATGATGAAGTGTCTATGACATACCAGGCATGTCACAAGACTTTTCACATCTAAGCAAACATTGCGAATTTCACCCTTTTTAGTGCTGCTGTTAAAAAAAGTCAATGATCATTGCATGGCCCATACACGTCGAACATACCAAGAATGTCAAAGTTAATGTATATTCTACATAGATGTCAATCGGGAAGGACCAAAATCAATGAGTTTCTTCACCACAGATGACATTTCCATCAATGAGACTCAACATACCCCAAATCAGTGGGACCCCAAATCAGTGGGACCCAGAAAATAACTGGGAGTTGACACGTCTAATACTACTCCTTGCTTTGCAGATTTTAACGTACCATTATTTATGACACTAATCTATTGATAGGATGTGTTAAAGTGCTTTCAAGTTACACACAAGACTAACTAAATTAAAGCTTAGTATCATTATTATTTCGGTAGCATGCAATTTTTTAAAAGGCTACTTTAACAACAAAAAAAATGGACATTAATATTAAGAAGGATTGTGTTTATAATGACATGCTGAATTCTCTAATACCATAATAATCGTGATTCACTAGGAATATTTATAAGTGATAACCAGTGCTGTATTAGAGGGTATACGCCGTATACCCTCTCTTATTTTCGACCAATAGTTTATAGCCTCTACTTTATTAAAAATAATGGCGTTTACCGTCCGGGTAATTTTGCGTGTAGTTTTGTTTAAGTACAAGGAATGAGTCATATGGAAACCAAATGCAGGCGCAGAACGGAAGTCCCCGCGTCCGACCTCTAATTATGAAGAATACTTGAGTAAAATGACGGTAAACTGAACGTACTTTTGTTTGAACCCACTTCCTTACACCTCCCCGCGCCGGAGGTGGGCCTGTCCCACGTCCGCAGTGAGGCGCCAGCTCCCCTCCCACTGCAGATGCCGGCGCGGCGGCGTGAGAACAGACTGGTCACACGGCCCACTGCACATGCCGTAAACCCTCCCTGTCCTACATCCTAAATATTTAGCTTTCAGGCCGTGTACACTCAGGTTTTTGTACGACTGCCGCACTGGTGATACCGATCTGCTCGATAACTGGAGTCCGAGGGGGTTATTAGTTGAACTGGGCCCTTTTGCACAGAAACGCTCATTGACTTCAATTGAACTTTGCACGCGATCGTGACCCGATCAGCACCATCTCACTTTAATGAATAACACCCATAGGCCGAGATCCACAAAGCTTTGCTATGTCCCTTAACCTAACTTATCACGTTAAGACTAACGATGTCTCTTCAACGGACAATCACAGCGTTAAGTAATGTTTTCCCCCATAAACAGCGTAGTGCTAACTGTAATGAACGTTGGTGATAATAGCTAATTTCCATATAATTAGCATGTTATCAGAGGCATCATAAATCCACTAAAGTCCGTTAAGGCTAACAGAGACAACGTTATTTAAGTTATACCTAAACTTGCCGGCCGGTACTCCTCTCCAGACATGGAAACCGGGCTTTTACACGCTCGGGACGGGCGCAACACCACAGCTCGGCATCATTTCAATAACGTAGCGTTATTTCCCTCTTTCTCCACTCCAACAAAGGCCTGACTTTGGGGGCTGGGTCGGAGTAACGCTAAGACGCACATAACACGACGTTGTCGGAAGATAACGCAACGTTATCCTACAACGTAATACTAAGCCTGTGCTAATGAGATGTAGCACGGACGGGGCTTTTGCACGTAATTAGCTGCGAGGATACCGTGTTACCTCTGGGAACAGAACGTCTGTTCCTGTGTTGGGTAACGTCATGATAAGAACCCTGATTTAATGAAGCTTGGTGCATCCTGGCCATAACAGAGATTAGCTGTACTTCTCTCGCCCCTTAGACAGAGAGCCGGGGATTATCTGTGTTTATTGGAGAGGGATCTCTAGTATGTTTCCCAACAGAACCGTGCCTTGGCTGAGGACTTAGGCAACCACTCAAGTCACTTTTCATTCTAGAGAAGATTTGAGTCCCATTAATTTGAAAGGTGACTTGTCTAGCACTGGGAAACCGTTTAACAGCATATTAAATAAGGGTAATAAACCCCTATTAATACCCCGTGAAGATGCCTTCCACAGACAGCTAAACTAACTAATCTTCCCCAGCAAGGGGAAAGGATTTCACAGCGACATGGAATCGGTGCCCGAGTTACAGCGCTCAACTTTACTAAACAATACTATCATTGACCAGCAATACTATAATGCCGGGCGGCCACAAACTTACTGCAATGTCATTTCAGATACATTTATAGGCTGTAAAATTACTATATTTCAACATTTTACATTTATAACATATCTATTTACATTACATGAATTCGCAAGAGACTCTCAGTGTGAAAAACTTAACTTTGTTGCCTAAGCAACTAGTATGAAAACCCCACACCGTGGCCCCACGCGGGGCGCCACAACCCACACCGTGGCCCCACGCGGGGCGCCACAACCCCACCCGGCCCCACGCGGGGCCCGCCCCACCCACACCGTGGCCCCACGCGGGGCGCCACAACCCACACCGTGGCCCCACGCGGGGCGCCACAACCCACACCGTGGCCCCACGCGGGGCGCCACAACCCACACCGTGGCCCCACGCGGGGCGCCACAACCCACACCGTGGCCCCACGCGGGGCGCCAGATGAAGGGCCCTGATGTAATTGAACGCTAAGTATAACCATCCTTATAAGACAGCTTCATTCTTATTCGTTATGGTTTTTTAGTTTAAGAACGGACAATTGCGATAACAACGTTTGATGATGTGAAGTAGAAAACTATAAAATTAGGGGGCACGGGCGGGACTCAGCATTTTTGCGCTTTGCGCTAGTTACACCAACTGCGCCTCCCTCTCCCCAGGAAACTGATGGTTGAAATTCAGAGGCACAGTCTCAAAGCTGCGAAACGGTCACTCTGTGCGATGGGGACCGTGAGCACCGGGCAAAACCTTTCTCAAGGAATTGAACTTAGGGGAAATGTATTTGTTTTGTACTTCTACTCGCGTGACTACTCTAACCCAGGGGGCTCAACTCTAGTCCTCAAGCCCCCCCAACAGGTCAGGTTTTCAGGATATCCCAGGTTCAGCACAGGTGGCTCAATTAGTTCCTGCTTCAGCACAAGTGGCTCAATCAGCCCTTGACTGAGCCGCCTGTGCTGAAGCTGGAATATCCTGAAAACCTGACCTGTTGGGGGGCAGGGGGAGATAGAGGACTGGAGTTGAGCCCCCCTACTCTAACCTGCCCCTCCAAACAACAATAAAGAGAGCTCTGTTGTGGGGTTCCATGGGCTCCTTTCCCAGTGCCAGAGGAGATTCTAGCTCCATTCAGTTGAATGAAGATGATCTGTTCACCAACACTTGGATACAGCTTCAAAATGTATGTATATCTGTATTTATATACAAAATGTATGTATATCTGTATTTATATACAAAATGTATGTATATCTGTATTTATATAGCGCCCACAGCGCTTTACAAAAGAGACCATACAGTACAGGGAAAGGAAATCCCTGCCCCGGAGAGCTTACAATCTAAGTTATAGGGAGTACTAAGGGAGGGGAGTAAGAAGGTACAAGAACGTACCACTACTTTTTGATACACACACACACACACACACACACACACACACACATCCACCAACACTTGGATACACGTCCAAAATGTATGTAAATCTGTATTTATCATACCAAAATGGTAGGTATGATCCGTATTTTATATACAAATGGTATGTATACTGTATTTCATATAGCGCCCACAGCGATTTCACAACAGGACCATCACCAGTACAGGGAAAGGAAATCTGGCCCCCCCGGAGGAGCTTAATCCTAGACAGTTATCGGAGTACTCAAGCGGAGGGAGGTAAGAAGGTACAGGCCCCACACGTACCACTACTTTGTGATACACCATCACACACAAACACACACCCACACACAACCACACCACACACCACACACACACACACACACACACCACACACAATCACACACACACACCACACACAAAACACACCACCTAACACCACACACACACTATTGAGAACTCTTCGTCCCCTGCTGTTCCTGCAGCAAACAAATACCAGTTGTATAAACCTTTTAATCAGAGCCCTAATGTTTCAGCCATTGAGTTTTTTGATAATCGGACAGTATCACCACTTAAAAAACCCCAGAACAAACACAAACCATTAATTAGAAGACCCCCCACCCCTCCCCCGTACATTGAATTTTTAATTTTTGCTGTCTTACGTCTTCCTAAAATCCTTTTTGGAAGGGTCCTAAGAGAACGAAAAATAAACTGCAAATGGCAAGTGCATTTAGTGTCCAAAAAGCAAACGCATAAGTGCGCGGTGATTTATGGCGAGGAGTGTGGATCATTCGGCGCACTGTACCTTGGCTCGATCCAAGTTTTTCCTTTGCTCGTGGAATGCAGCTGGGCTCTTGAGAGCTAGAATAGCAAATACACAGACAAGGACCGTGTTAATATAAGGGACAGTATTTCTCACTGTGTATATACACACCCCAAATAATACTATGGAACAGTGTGATAATATTCAGTCTTCATTTATTACACCAAAGTTACTCACAACGCAGCATAAATCCCGGACTGGATCATTAGCACTAAACATGCAGAGGCGTCCAAATCAAAATATGCCGTTTCTTTGTTCAAAAATTTTAAAACGTTTTTTTTTTTAAATGTTAGAATATTCTCTTATTTTTTTTTATTAATTATGCAATTTTTTAATAAAATGGTTGGTTTCCATCTTTTGTTTTTATAAATCTGTAATTTTTTATTTACACACATTTTTTGACAGTGAATAAACAACCCACTTGTGAAGCACTTCCCACGCTCAAGACAGGGATGGTATCAGAGAGAACTGGTCTAGACCCAGGGACTGACACTACCTGCCATACCAACATTATCTCTTAGCATAATGCTTCTACTGCAGATAGGGATTCTGGGTAATGACATGCAAAGGAGCACATGGTGAATCACTTTACTTCTAATCCATTTTAACATGGAACTCCTATAATCTTGTGCCTGTTGTATTACACGGCTTTTCAGAACAGCCATTTTAGCAAATTTTCGAGTATTCCCCAATTTCAAATATTCCCATTAAAATAAAAAAATGAAACCATTCCCCAATTTCAAATATTCCCATTAAAATAAAAAAATAAAACCTCCATTGCCTACTTTTCCCCGAAATCCACCGTATTCCTAAATATTCCAAAATGCGTGAGAACGCCATGTCCGCGGCGCATATAAATTGATTATAGCAGTTCATTCATCTTTAATGTGCGGCCCATTTACATTCCTCTTTCATTGTATTCGCGTTTCCGAATATTGCAAAACATTTCTGCTTCGGAGATTCACTGATCATTGTCAAATATATGTATATCTTTGCGGGTACTCGTAATAACTGCTGTGTAGCGCAGTCACGTTGATGTTACCGTCGCTGCATGCCAACATCTGTTCGGTATATGGGGGTACAGTATGGGGTATATGGGGGTACAGTATGGGGGGGGGGGGGGGGGGCTTCCTAGCAATTGTTACAGACACTAAAATCTGAAGTAATGTTGAATCCCCCATTGCTGCCTTCAGAGTGAAGCGGTTTCAGACTGCTTGTTAAATGACATCCGCACGCGCAAACGAACACACTGACTGACGACGACACAACACCCTGACTGAGGCAAAAACAACACGGCAACCACTGGACTGTGGTTGCTCAGTCAGTATGTGTGTGTTTGTGTTTCTGCCTCAGACTCATGACGCGCGCGGCAAACACACGTGACTGACGCACACCACGGCTACATGAAGCGTTAAAGGAGGAGGGTGGGGGGGACTGGATGATTGTGAATGGGGACAAAACAGAGAGAGGGGGAGGGAGAGAGAGAGGAACGGGAACATTACATCCCGGGCAACGCCGGGTCTCTCAGCTAGTATACAGTATTTGCGAAACGGTTATCTGTGCTGGCTTGTTTTAACTGCCCTGTTACCCATTTACATGTTACTCCTTACCCACCTCAATACCTGGTGATATTGGGCCATCACCAAAAATACTATCCTAGTTTGGCATTAGGCCAATATTGCCTATATCTAGCATCTATTTATAGAAAGTGGTTACGTTGATAGCACTCAAAAATAAAACATGTCCCCAAGGACATTTTCAGAGATATATATATATATAAAATCAAAAAATAAATAGATGATACCGTTTCTGTGGCTAACGAAATGGCTTTTAGTTGTGCGAAGCTTTTCGAGATACACTATTCTATTCTTCCGGCAATGCTTTAAAATGATTGAAGCAAGCAAAAGCTAAACTATAAACAGTGTCTTTGAATGTTTATCGGTGCTGGTCTTCCCCCGGTGTGGTTGTGTTTTATGGCGGTTTTCATCCTATACACCAAATAGGGACGCACAAAGTATCCACCACACACTTTTAGTTGTGCTACTGACTCTCACATTTCCACACCAACCCACACCTTTATATCCACTCCACTCCACACACACCTTTTGTATGCCCTGTATATAATGTGGGTCTCCATTCATGTCTAATTCACACTGATACACATACACATCTTTCCTCACTTGCTTTCAGGAAACCTTTTGACACCTCCAGCCATAAAACACACCACCACGGGGGAAGGCCAGCAACAGATAAGATAAACACGTTCACTAGACACTGTTTATAGTAAGCCTTTGCTGCTCATCATTTAAAACATCGACGGAAGGAAAATAAGGAGATATCAGTGTATCTCGAAAGCTCGCACAAATAAAAAATTTCGTTAGCACAGAACGGTATCATCTATTTATTTTTGATTATTGAAGCTCGGCTAAACGGGGACGGATACTGATACTGATACCACTACATCTTGTTGAACTACGTGTCATGCTAAAGCAAGACGCCATTTTGTGTTTTATACCACACACCGTGATCCCCACTTGAACTTCTATACATACTGTATATATGTAACGGCCACTATATACATAGGCAACCCTAATACCTAAAATGGATGATAAAAAGAGAACATTAACAATGTTGAACTTATAAGATATGACCTCCTTAGAAACCCGAGTGGCCAGTTCTGTAGTCACGATTCGTGAACCAGCTGGGCTGCTAAAGGCTGACATGGATGCCATGCTTTCTGTGTTGTATTTGTAGGGTGTTTAGTCACCATAGGGGTTCAAACATACAGACTAAAGACATTACTTTGCAATACATTGGTAGCCTCAGACATAAGCAGGGTATATAATTTTTACCGCCAGTAGGGGTGTGATGAGCAGAGGCCCTATGGTTACAAAAAGTTGTCACCTCCCCCACCTAGGGTGCCCCAGGGGCTTCTACAAAAATAATGACTCAATGGTGACAGGTGCGTAGGTCACTATGCCAGGGAGGAAAATACTGGACCACATACATGTCCAGTATTACAGTACCTCCTGTTTTACTGGACAGAGTATCCAAATACAGGACAGTCCGGTTCAATACCGGACACCTTGTAACCCTACTCCCACTCTCTGCATCGCTACATCTTGCACCCAGACCCATAATGCCAGCACCTGATATGGTTTAACTTTCTTACACAAATTACACACCACACACACCACACCACACACAAACACACAAACAACCACACCAAACACACACAACACACAACACACACACACACACACACACACACACACTTTGCTCTTGATTTCAAACCGGGGGATTCTCCAGACATGAACCCCTCTATTTTCAGCTCCTCAGCTCCCCACCCCCAGTTCCTGGCATACTTACAGTTTTAGGTTTGGGGGGTTTCCTCCAATGTCGGAGAAACACAACTGACACCAAACCGCTGGCCAACAGGAAGACGCCTCGGATGACATTGCGGCTTCCGATTGGATGAGGGCGGGCGCCAGCTTTAGAAAGCCGCCACGTAAACCTGTGACTCTCTCAGGAATCAGGGGGTCCCCCCTTCCTGATTGTAACAAGGCTCAGGTCTGAAGGACATGCGTGTACATGGTGGGTGGGATTACTGCTTTGACATACAAAGGTACACGCGAGCACGTGTGCAGTATCCGGCAGTTCTGGGGTTAGAGATCATATGATGCCGTTTATTGCCCCAGAATTGCACCACTTTTACTATGATACATAAACCCCTATGCATCGTCTCACCGACGCGTCCTACTGAATCGCCCCAAGGTGCAAGCTGGGGCAAAATACTTGATACATAGGTGCGTTGTGAAAACGCCCCGTTTTGCTCTAAAATTACCTTGATACATACGGTACACCCCCTAAACAGGACAGGCCACAATCCTGGTCCCCTTTCTTTAATCCCACCTCAACCCTAAATAAATCTCTGACATTCATCATGGAGGTAAACGTCCACAGCCTTAGCCACAGCCTTAGCCACGGCGCGCCACAGCCTTAGCCACGGCGCGCCACAGCCTTAGCCACGGCGCGCCACAGCCTTAGCCACGGCGCGCCACAGCCTTAGCCACGGCGCGCCACCGCTTTATTGAGCTATACCATCCCCACTAATGCCTGATCAGATTGCCCTTCCACCAGGGTCCCTGGCCCTAGATACCACATCAACCACTACTAAGACTCACTAGCCCAGGGGTGGCCAACTACAGTCCTCAAGGGCCACCAACAGGTCAGGTATTAAGGGTATCCCTGCTTCAGCACAGGTGATGCAGTCATTGACTAAGTCACTGATTGAGCCACCTGTGCTGAAGCAGGGATATCCTATAAACCTGACCTGTTGGTAGCCCTTGAGGACTGGAGTTGCCCACCCCTGGTCTAGCCGCTCTGAGTTAGTAGGAGCCACTTTGTGACAGACCAAGGCCACCAGGCCCACCGCCTTAGCCACGGCCCGTCACTGCCTTAGCCACGACCCGTCACAGCCTTAGCCACGGCCCGCCCCACCACAAATCCACACTGCATTCAGCGGAGGTGCAATCGGATCAAGCCCACCACTGTTCGCTGTGACAAACAATATAGGCTTTGCATCCCACCGAAATAAATCACACCTCACCAGATCCGGACAGGTGGGCCAGAACTTCCCAGCTTCTGGATCAGCAAGTGCTTCTTTCACCTGATCCTCTTTTATACCCCTCATCTCCCACCCCATACCCGCCTATCCTAATTTATACACACGGGGCCAGCTTAGCGATCTGCTATGGCTATTTTCTCTCACATCTGCATGGTTTTCCTACGAAAATACATATAATACCAATGAAAAAAACGTGTCTTTGTAAAGTAGCAACTTGTATAATACGCGTAAATCGCAGAGCGCAAAACCGCCAATATGTCACGTTTCATTTCTGTATTACAGTGTATACCGGTCTGGGGAATGATGGTGTGCCGTATAATACGCAGTCTTTGTTTGAACGTCCGTTAAATGCTTTCATGATATTATTATTGTGCTGACGACACAAACTTACTTGTATTGCAACTTAAATATATTAAACACAACTAAACGCAGAATTGAACTGTATTAAGAAACAAATCATTCCGGCAGCAGAATGCAAATCCGATGTTCTGCGCAATCCTTTTACGCCTTGGGCACCATTCTGGGTGGAAACGTCTAAAATAAATATTCCTATTTTTGCACATTATGATGGATGATTGCAAAGTAAAACCTTATCTATGGAATGTTGTACAATAAAGCAGAGGGCTCAACTCCAGCGCCAAAGCCCCCCAAACAGGTCAGGTTTTCAGGATCTCAACTTCAGCACAGATGGCTCAATCAGTCCCGATGGCTCAATCAGTCCCTGCTTCAGCACAGGTGATGGCAGTCTTCGACTGAGCCTCTGATTGAGCCACCTGTGCTGAAGCTGGGATATCCTGAAAACCTGACCTGTTGGTCGGTGCTTGAGCGCTGGAGTTGAGCCCCCTGCACTGCAGCCCCCCCATCCAATCATTTCTAAATACATTAGCACGAGATGCAAAGAACTGAACTCGCGATGCATAAAGGTTCCCTGACACAGGGACGCGGGCTCCTCTGGGCGGGAAGGGTAAGACCTTTATCCTCTGTGCCATTAATTAATATCCATTCAACGGGCATCTATACTAAACGCTGCTAAGCCTTAAGATGAAAATCAAACTATAAACGCCGACACCGCCGTATAAATAAAAGACAATGAACATGAAACAAAAACCAGCAACAAGCAAAAAAGAAACGACCCATTATCCACGTGGCGCCTCCCACTGCCACGGGGCAATACAACAGAAATGTGAAGGGACACGTGGCAGGGGACAAAATAAACAACCCCCAGTGAAGTGTGAGTGTGCTGTGTGTGTGTATGTATGGTGTGTACTGTGTGTGTGTGCATATATATATATATATATATATATATACCGCACAGTCCTCGGTTATACAACGGAATCCGTTCTGGAAGTAGCGTGGGATCGTGAAACCTGTAAAGTGAGTCCCATGTTAATCTGTGGCGGTGAGCGTTGGAAACGCATTCAGGCGTCGGATAACGCGTTCCGGCATCGAAAAACGGCCCATAGGGTTGCGTTGTAAAGCGTTGGATATGCCATTCGTTGTAAAGTGAAACGTTGGATAACGAGGACTACCTATATATATATATATATACACATACATACATACTGTATACACACACACACATACTGTATACATATACACACATTAATTTCAACTGGACACAAAGAAGCCAATAATCTAACAATAGGGAAAGCTGGAAACCATTCACTAACGCATAGAAACCGCCGGCAGCAAGGGACAGGGCGTAGAAAGGATGTACCAAAAAATCCAGCTGCAATATAAGAACATATATATCCGGCAAAAATACTTTGCGAAAAGCAGCAATTTATCAAAAGTCTGACTATAAGTATCTAATATAAGTATAATAATCTAAGTACTCGCTAAGTTACTTTAAGGTGTATTTTGGAGTAACAGCACTGTATGGACCACTCACTTAAATGGGACTATAAGGTGTATTCTGGTCCGGAAGATGTGTACGGAGTTGCACTTCTCAGTAACTATGTCTCACAATGTCAGAGGGATACTGTATGTAGCAAGCAGATTCGGCTAGTCCGGACCATCCATGTAACACCCCGGTGTTTTATCCTCCTCCTCGTCACCCGGAACATGCGGAACAACTGCTCTAGACATGTGCAAAACTTTCCCGCAAAGGTCATGAGCCAGCCAAAAAAATCCACGGTTGAGTCGGAAATTCGCACGCCATTCGGCAAGCGTTAAGTGAATGGGCGCAGCAATATCTCGTAATATGCCGATTTGCTAGATTCTCTAAGATTAGGTTAATGCTGACACTATTCATTGGGTGCACACACCATGTTTCGCGCGCTGGTGACATTTTGCTGAACTAATTTGGTGACGCTGTGAGCCCTTTAAGGGCGTGGCCAAATGTTTAGTGGATATCAAATTTGGGGGTCGGGGGGGGGGGGGGAGTTTACAATTTTGAGAAGACCTTTGACAGTTTTGTACATCTCTTCTCTGCTCCAGGAAGGAAAATGTGCCCAAAATGTTCTCCCTCCCCCTACATTTCCTGTTGATCCGACATAAAATACTCTTCCTGTTACTCGTTATAAGGTGATGCCAAAGTTAAGATGGAGTACCAAGATAGTATAACAAAGAGTAACATATTCCAAAAGTCTAACTTCACAAACGTTTAGTAAAAAAGACATTTCAATGCACTATGGCATAGGTAACATATCTGCTGATCTCTTTAGCGGACAGTTACACATGTTTAAGGGACCTATTGCTTCATTTGCGATCATGGAATCCCATCTGATTCATGAAGCATCTTTTTGACGGTTCGAGCTGTGCAATTCCGTGAGATAATCACATTTTGTTTGCGAATGGGGGAAACTCTCAAAATGACATATTAACGGGCTACTCATTAAGATGCAAGATTGCATATCTCCCCAAAAGTCAGAGCCAGAAATCTCGCCTCCCCGAGACGAGGGAGAGAGAGGGGGCGAGGGAGAGAGGGGGATGCATGGTTCCATCACTTCTCCTCTCTAACGAAACCCCAAATGTGTATGTCTCATTCACTCATCTCATCTCGCCTCGAGTTCTGCAACCTTCTCCTGGCCGACATTCCCGCCTGTCCCAACTCCAATCTATCCAAATCGCGGCTGCCAGACTCGTCTACCTCACTCACCGCTCCACCTCTGCTGCTCCACTACACCTATCCCTACCCAGCCTTCCCATAGTCTCTACCTCACTCACCGCTCCACCTCTGCTGCTCCACTGTGCAGATCCCTACACTGGCTTCCCATAGTCTCTACCTCACTCACCGCTCCACTTCTGCTGCTCCACTACACCTATCCCTACCCAGCCTTCCCATAGTCTCTACCTCACTCACCGCTCCACTTCTGCTGCCGCACTACACGTATCCCTACACTGGCTTCCCATAGTCTCTATAATCTCATGTAAAAATCTAGTTCTGATTTACAAACCTCTCAACGATGCCCCCCCCCCCCTTATCTCTCAGCCCTCATCCCCAAATACATACCTACATGCCCCCTGCACTCTGCCCACCTCCACCTTATTACCTCCTCTCACTTCCACCTACAAGGCCTCTCCCCTGCTTCCCCTCTCTCTGGAATTCCCTACCACGCACCATCGGACTCTCTCTCAGCATTCAGGAGTTTAAAAAGTCTGAAAACTCACTTTTTCAAGGAAGCCCATCTGGCATTCCCCCAACTTCTAACTCCCCTCCCCCTCCAACCCCATCGGGACCAGCTGTGCAGCTGGACCAATCTCCATCCTGATGTACACTCCATCCCACAATGAGTAGTCAATTTACCTTTTTGTTTCAACATTTTCCCTCATTCCCTTTAGATTGTAAGCGCATCACCCTCATTACCTCTTATATCTGTTTTTCCTTATTTCTAATTTTGTCATTTTTATGTCATTATGAAATATCTGTACCCCCATTGTACCACGCTGTGGAATATGTTGGTGCTTTTACAAATAAACGATAATATAATAATCATTGAGGCGAGATTTCTGGCAGGGACCTTATGGAAGAGATAACATCCAATTGGGCACGCGAGTGAGATGTCAACTCGTGATATTTTTATGCAATCTTAATGAATATGGAAAAAGCATATTTTACCGTTTCAAAATTGCCTCCCGCAGGCTTCCGGCATTCATTAAGATTGCATATAAATATCCCGAGTTGCCATGTCCTTTGCAGGTCCCATTGGACTTTGCTTTGTAATAGGCCCCTACGCGAGTGTGGGGCTCGGAATGGTTCGCAGTCTTTGTTGACCTTCATCAGCTTGATACATAGTTGCCTGTTTCCGTACATCAGCATGGGAAGTCACCACATCTAGATGTCCGATAGAGAAAGCTTGTCTTCTAAATACTCACGAGGCATGAGGCCTTGGTCCACCAGATGTTCTCGGGTTCTTCTCTGCTGAAGTCGTAACTGTAAAACTGTTAGAAGAACAATGTCAGGAATCGGACCTTCCCCCGCAGTGCACTTTCTGCTCCCAGGGGAGGAAGAGCATGCACTTCTAAAACGGGTTATTGCTCCTCTCAGAGGAAGTATTAGGGATCAGTTGTTGGATGGTTAAACTTGGTGTTAATTGTTGAGTATGGATTCATGCAACACAAATGTACCAAGATACATCACAAAGCTTCTGCCCTTCAGTAGCGTGACCTCTGTGCTTCTTCTAGATCAGGGACGCGCAACTCCAGTCCTCAAGGGCCACCACTGGGTCAGGTTTTCAGGATATTCCTGCTTCAGCACATTGACTGAACCACTAATTGAGCCACCAATGCTGAAGAAGGGATACCCTTAAAGCCTGACCTGTTGGTGGCCCTTGAGGACTGGAGTTGAGAAACCCTGAGATAGATGAAGCTACGGTACAACACCTGTTGCCACTGTACCTTTCCAATGACACTAACGATAATTGTGTATATTCTAGTAAAGCCGGTTGCTATATTCACATTCATTTTGCTAGAACAGCTTTCCACGTTTGGATGCTGAACGGGAACGGCACAAGTAACAGATCCACAATTATTGGATCCTTTACAATTTTTAGATGTATTTTATTTACATTTCCTTGATACGATGAAATCAGACTTTGTTCACAACGACCCGAAACGACATTCAGGATGAGACGACATTCATTGATCTCCCATCAGTGTATCGCAGGCTAGACTATGGCACGTACGCAAGGGCGTAACCTTCACGCACTATGGCACGTACGCACGGGCGTAACCTTCACACACTATGGCACGTACGCACGGGCGTAACCTTCACGCACTATGGCAC